>JAANYP010000742.1:0-101797 GCA_020465985.1 Centrapalus pauciflorus | reverse complement strand
GGCATGTTTATCCATCAGACCAAGTATGTCTATGACATATTGGAGCGTTTCGGGATGGAAGGAACTAAGTTGACTGCCCACTTCAGCACGCCGATTCAAGTGAATCACAATCTCGGGCCAGGTACTGAAAGTGATTCCGATGTGGATCCGACTTTATATCGGGCCATGATTGGGTCACTTATGTATTTAACTGCTTCAAGACCTGATATTATGTTTGCTGTTTGTATTTGTGCTAGGTTTCAAGCGAATCCAAAGGAGATGCATATGAAAGCTGTGAAGCGGATTCTACGATACCTCAAGTCGAAACCGAAGCTGGGACTTTGGTATCACGCGGAGGGAGATCTAGAGTTGGAAGCATTCACGGATTCTGACTACGGAGGATGCAGCTTGACGCGCAAATCTACAACTGGAGGTTGTCAGTTCCTAGGAGGGAGATTGGTATCCTGGCAATGCAAGAAACAAACATCGGTGGCCATTTCAACGTGCGAGGCCGAGTATGTTGCGCGGGTAGTTGCTGCTCACAGGTTATGTGGATACAACAACAATTCGGAGTACGGTTGGCTTACACTCAAACTCCTATTAGGAGAGACAATCATCTACAATTGCTATAACTAATAAGCCAGTTAAACACAGTAAACAAAGCACATAGACAATAAGGCATCATTTATTCGTGATTGGCTGAAAAGAACTTAATCAAACTGGTAAAGGTGGCAACAGAAGATAATAATGCAGATTTATTTACCAAAGCGTTTGATAAGTCACGGTTTGAGTATTTAATTCAACTGAATGGAATGCGCAACCCAGAGTAATTTGACCTTAGTAGTAGTAAGTTTATTTTCTTTTAGAGTCGTAGTATTTCTTTCTTCTCAGTAATCTGCTAATTTAGGGAAGTTTCTATTTTTAGTAAGTTTCTATCTTTAGTAAGTTAGTAGGTTAGCTTATTTTACTGCTTTTCTTATGAAAAAATAAAAGAAACAAGAGAGAAAAATACAAAAATACAAAAAAAAAGAGAATATCAGAAAAGGAGTTAAGTCTTAGATACATAGGTTGAAAGTGACGAAAATTAGCACCGTCGTTACAGACTATAAGTATTTAGGCTTTCACACATAATGCAACTAAATCCTAAGTGTTATACTTTACTTAGTTTGATGTGTTGGTAGGCATAATACATATAGGGAATCTCAAGGCTAATAAAATATTCTAGAAATAGTCAAGCGTGTCACTAACTTAGATATATGACCAATCGGTCTTAATTTTTATGTACAAGACATACAAACATTGAGTCTAAATGAGGTATGCAAACTTTCTGGGGATGTATGGCAACATCAAATACATCTGAAAATGGAAAGAATAGAAATATCATGTAAACTGAGAGTCGAAAACATGCAACTCTGTTGTACGTAAGTACAGACCTGTTGTCTTTGTTTAGATTCGGGTTAGCAGACATGTCGCTTTGTTGTACGTCAGTACAGACCTGTCACCGCTATCTGCTAACTTTAAAAATAAACCTTAAGTCGAACTAAGACACTTTGTTGTATGAAAATACAGACATGTGTCCGATGTTTGTCTTTTAAAAAAAGTTTGCAAATACCAACAAGTTAGAATCTTTGACTGTGTGCCTTGATCATAAAAGTATGTCTATGTCTGAGTCACGTAAGATAATTTCCTGATAACTAAAAAGGCCAAGGGATATTCCGAAATGTAGAATGTTTAAAGGGGTAAAATACCAACAATCGGCTAAATGGGTATGTCACGACAAACAATCAAAGGAATTCAAAAAATTCCTAAGTGTGAAAGTTTAAGTACTGAAAGTTAGTATCGGACATCGCTATCTGATTGAACCTCTCTTAGACTATACTCATCAAAAATATGTTGTTTAGTATTCAGCTTAGCTTGTAAATTCTTTAAGTTTAGCTTAAGTCTAGAATAAATTTTTTTTTTTTTGGTTAAAATTTTATTTTATCTTTATTTTTATTTTTACCATAGTTTATTTTATTTTAGTTTAGTTTCATTTTTACTTAGGTAAAAGGTCAAAAGTTACTTAGGCATAGTTTATCTGGTTACACGATACCGTAGAAAAAGTAAAATTTTCGAAATTTTTCTAAGTGATGGAGGTTTCGAATCTAAGACAGACTCGAATAAGGAGTAATTCGAATCTGTCAGTAGATTCGAATCTATGCTTAGACTCGAGGGTTGGTGGTATAAATAGGTTAACAGTAGGTCATTAATTCTATCTGTTTTCGAATCTATACTATCGAATCTATCAAGGCGATTTCGAATCTGTTCCTTCGAGTCTATCGTAATTCTCCTAAACGACATTTTGTCGACTCTCTTACTTGGTGTTTCGACTCTACAGATACATCTAGGTATAATCAACCGTATTGTACAAGATTTGTGTAGTTTTATGCACAATTTTAGACCAAATCGTCAAAATTTGAAGTTTTATAGGTCGAAATAGGGTTTTTTGCTAAATGACCAAGATTGGACATATAAAAGATCAAATTAAAAGCATAAATCAATGATTGGAACCTAGTTGAACGAATGTATGTGATGTACCAAGTTCAAAATGGTTAAAATCTTGGGTTTTTGTTGAAAAATCAACCGTCGGGGCTTCGAGTCTATTCCAGGACCTTCGAATCTGTTCATGGGTTTCTCGAATCTGTCATTAGATTCGAGATGACCATGATATAAGAATCTGTCCATTAGACTCGAAAAGGGACTCTTCGAATCTGTCCATTACACTCGAATATGGACACTTCGAATCTGTTACTTTCGAATCTGTACTTTATTTATTTTGTTTAATTTAAATTTTATTAAACTTGTGGAAATTTAATTGTGTTAGATTTTGTATTTAATCAAGTACAAAATAAAACAAATTTTGAATTTAAACAAGTTTATTGATTTTTAATGAGTCTAACAGTTTTATTTATTGTGCAGATATGGCGGTTCGCGCTTTTGTTCCTAAGCATAATATGGTCCTTAATCCAGACATGAATCTCCCTGAGGCGCAGGGATTCCGTGAAGTACTGGATTTTCTAGCTGAATCAAGGATCGGACATGCACTATGGCATAATGTGCAGCTAGTGTTACCCTACATCCGTCAATTTTATGACCATTTACAAGTAGACTGCTCGGTCACTCCGACAGTTCTACGCACTCGCATTGAAGGACAGCCGTTAGTATTTTCGGCTGATATGATTCGTCAAGTGCTGCAGTTGGGCACTCAGGAACAAGAAGTTGGTCCTATAGAATTTCCGATGCATATAAGGCAAGCGGCCTTTCAAAGAATGGGGTACAGCCTCGATGTGACAAAAGTGTCATACATGAAAAGTGGATTGATAGGACAATGGCGATTTTTGGCGCATGTATTCATGGTGTGCTTTGCTGCGAAAAAGGCAGGGTTTGACTATATTGTCGCGAAGATTCAATCGGGGATTGTCGCAATGGTGTATAATCGCCCATATAGTTTTTCAGAGATGATCTTTTCGGAGTTTGTTCATCAGATATCTGCTCCCGAAAATCAGCAGTTCTTGCTCTATCCGAGATTCATTATGATGTTGATCAGACACTTTTTGCCGAACTTGCCAATAACAAATGACTTTCAGAGTGTTGCCATCCTGGACAAAAGGATTTTCGCTGATTGTTCCTCACACCGAGGAAGATTGGCTGTTCCTGTTGCTCGTCCATTGTTCAGAGCTATTGTGGATAGGGATTTTCAAGCCCCGTAGAATGCCAACTGGGCAGGGGTCGTTGAGTTTCCACAACAACAACAACAGCAACAACGTCAACAGCAACAACAACAGCAACGTCAACAGCAACAACAGCCTCGTGCTCGGCCACGTGATCCAAGACGCCGACAGAGACCAGCAGCGAGTCAAATTCAGGCAACCAGGCCTTCGACAAGTCAGCAACCAGAAGTTACAGAAGCCGGGCCCTCAAATATTCAAGAAGCTGGGCCCTCAAATGTTGCGAGAGAAGCTGAACAGCTAAGCCAGACGCTTAATGAAATTTGGGAGGCAGGGCCTCATGCCAATGAAGACGTTGCAGCAGCATTGGTTGGTGAGCTGCTTAGTCCACCAGCAGATGAAGATGATATATTTAGAGATGTGGAGGAATACGAGCCAGAAGGGGCAGATGACGGATTAACATCTTCGGAATCCGACTCAGAATCCGCGGAAGTTCCGACAGCTGCAGTTCCTGATATTCAAATTGGAACTTATGGCTCGAGATTGATTATAAATGAGGGTGGTTCGAGGAGGCGCGTAAACAGGGAATTGGAGGAGTCTGATTTTGAAGAAGAGGAAGTTCCTCAACTAGTGACAAGGCAAAAGGCCAAACGTCACAGGTTCATGCAAGGATCATCTTCAGCTCCTGAAGATCAACCAGAAATTCCACAACATCAAGAACCTCAAACCACCAGTCCACCACCACCACCACCACCACCTCAGGATGAACCGTATATACCATCACCGTTCATTCCTACTCCTATACAGTCCATTCCATCTATCTCGACCACATACTCTGACAACCAAAGGTTTCTGCAGCTTAAAGCTCGCGTTGACTTCCAGAATGTCCAAATCTTACGCCTAACAAAGGCGATCGGAGAAATTCAGACTCATAATGCAAATCTTGATAAAGAAAATGCCGATTTGAAGAAGATTGTGGAGCAAGTCCAGGAAGAGAACGTAGAATTGAAAACTTTTGTTTGCGATCAGGCAGCTGAGATAAGGTCGATGCGCTCCCTAATTGAGCAGTTAATGAAAAATTTACAGGCTCAGGGGGAGACATCGTGCCGAGATCAGGAGGTGCAGAGAAGAGATGATCATGAAGGCGATGATCCCGGTGCGAATAAAGAGATTGAGTCTGTAGATTTTCCTGCAGCTCAAGTTACACAAGTTCAGGGGGAGCCTAGTCAAGGCGAAGGAGAAAGGGGTGAGGCCAGTTCATCTAAACAGCCTACAGACTTTGAGATCAGCGAGATGATTGAAGCGCTCATGGATCTCGATGATGATCCACTGGATGTAGGTTTTGATAATGAAGATGAAGAGCTGGAGGAAAGGGAATTTGTGCCAGGGGAGATAGTAGACTGGCGGTCGGATGATGAAGTACTTGCTGATGAGGATGATGAAGCTGACAAGATAGTTGTGCAGCAGAATCCTATCACTGATACTTACATGATTGATGGAAATAAAATTGTCGATGTAGATATAGTTAATGTTGCATTGAATCCTCAGCCATCGACAGAGGAACCTGCAAGAGAGCTAACTAATGAAGAAAAACGAAAGCTATGGTTCAGGGCTGAAAAGAAGGAAGCAGCAATTAAAAAGACAATGAGAGTGCCAGGTACTGGGAAGCTGTCTGAGCGAATTTTAAGTTGGTTCTTTGACAGAGATCTGCAGCTATTTATAATAAAGAGAAAAGACGGGCTTCAGTACATGAGGCGAACTTTAAAAGCGTTCAACTCCCTGCCAAAAATCGAAATCACTGCGCTAGCTTGGAAAGATCTTATAAACATTGGCAATGATCCCTACGCGAGCGTAATCGAAAGAATCATAAGAAAGGAAGGGAGATCAAGGAAGTTCGAACGTTTGAATCCAAGGGTCGGGAGAAGAGTAGAGGATCCGTCACGTATTGATCCTCTAACTGGACGACCTTGGATGAGGATTCACTATAAGCCGGCTAGATGTCTTAGGAAGGTTCCTCTCAAGCCAATGCCACAAAATATTCTGAAGAATCTGAAGTGGTGGTATGCTGACACGGAAACTGGGGAAGCGGTTATGGAAGACTTAGAAGAAAATGTTATTCTTAGAGTCTATGACCCGCTTCACCTGGTAAACCTATCTAAAGAAGATCTGCAGATTTTGTATAATTGTAAGAGCTCGCGGATAGGTGGCCGGACATGGAAGCCGGTTGGAGTTGCGCAGCTGGACATGGATTCACAGCTGGGGCAACGGCGGGTAGCGGGTCATGTACCGCAACCTATGCAAATTAATGGGCTATGCCCACACCATTTTTATTAAAAGATATTGCACTTGTCATTTCATAATCATTTTATCATTTATACATGTTGTATGTTTTGCACTCCATATCGATCTAGTAACTCACTTAGCAAATTTTATTTGCTAACCCCTCACTTTTATATACCTCAGGTGGATTAGTAAAGACAAGGTGATTGCTGAACCTGGTCCTAGAGTTTAAACGGACCGCAATTGAAGTCTTGACATTCGGTAAAAGTTAATTTAATATTGTGATACTTTCGAGTAGTCTGTCTACCAACACACTTAGATGTGTACATATAGACACCTAATGTCTTTGATGGATGATAGTTGTTGTAACTATTTAGAATTATCTTGTAAATTTACTTTACATTCCAAATCATGGTTTATAACTAAACAGGGATATTGACCTCGTGCGAACGGGTCATGCCCGATTTTCTTTAAAAATTATGTTAATTATAATTAATTTACTACAACCCCATTTTTATTATATTACGTTGAAATGGGTGTTTCAATTTGGTATCAGAGCCGATGTTCATTGCATGAGTATAGTCGACGATACTCTACTATGAGCTCGGTTTCTGATGCTTGTATTGGCCGCCTAGGCAACACTATTATAACCTAAGTTAAGTTATGATTTGGCCTAGGACAGGTACAGGTTAGGATGATAATAATATCAACCATATACTTAATGCGTGTATATACGCTTAATGTCATACAGCTTGATGGCTGGACATACTAAACTAAATCCCAATATGGAGATTGACTCTTATCATGAGAAAAAGCCATATATTGAAAGTGACTAATAGAGGTATTACTAATGCCTCATGATATAAATTCTCAACTGAGAAATTTGAATACCATGTATATTAAAGGTTATAAGCACCGATAATAATTGTGGGTTTCAAAACCACTTGGTAGGCTATTAATTAGCAATAAATCTCTATAATACCTTGATGGAATTATATGATGATGATTGAATCCGTCTATTCTATGAATATGATTGGAAAACAAGTAAATTATAACATATACCTTAAACTAATTTGGAATTATTTTCCAAGGACATTATAGTCATAATAGCCTAAGTTTATATCTTAGGTTAAAGTGCTAATAAATGCTATTATGTAGCAATTGCCACTGTAATATGTGACCATCATGACCCTCTTCGGGAAATAGGCGAGGGGGAATTGTCCTCCCCGTCGCTTCTTTTAAAATCTATAAGAAAATGGTTGGTAATAACTATTATGAAATTAATGAATGAAATAATGATGTTAAATTTTAGTTAATCCCTTCTTGTATCAAAGGCCTCTAAGTGGCTAACAGTTGGGAGGAATAAGATATTGAATTAAACGATGGATTCCAAAATATGTATATATATACACATGCATCTATAACAAAGACCAAAATAGGTCGTAAGGCCTAAAGGTCGATATACATGGAAGAGTGTGAAAAAGAATCATAAAGAAGAGTAAAATGCACATCCCTGGCTAGGATATTAAAAGAGAAGTCCATGGATGGGAAAAGTTATGAACTTACACTTTTATCCTAATCATTGTTGGTACATCCCGTGTGACGATAGCAGTCTAAGTGGTCTTACATTGTGATTTAGCATGTGTTTGCTATAAATATATTATATATGATTGATGCTTATTAGTGTTTGTATGTTTGAACTTGATGTAACGTATTACAAGAAGTTCAAACATAAAGTTCAAAGATAAAATCAATCATAAGGTAATATCATAAGTTTTATCACTTAAGAGTTTAAGTATTTTGGCTAGATTCGAAGTACTTAAGGGAATACATTCGAATCTGAGATAGATTCGAATGAGACCTTAGATTCGAATGGGCTAGATTCGAGACTGTCAATATGGACAGACTCGAATGGGCCTTGGGCCAGATTCGAGCTTGGCCCACAACAGACTCGAATCAGGGTCTATAATTAGGGATAGACTCGAATAATTAGTAGACTTTTAGCAGAATTCGTGAGGAATTAAGCAAAAGGCGATCTCGAGTTTATCAGCTAGGTGAGTGCCGTTTCGGAGAGAATTAGTACGTAGGATCGTTCGTGTGTCGTTCGTTCAGCGTCTAATAGTCTCCGTGTTCCGTTGGTTGAGAGTTGTCCGTCTAACCGTCAACGAGGATTCCGCACTCGTTCACGGATCCGCGTCTAGATAGATCTTGCAGTCGTAGACCTTACAATCATATAAGTAATGGAATATCCCGAAATCCAAATGATCTTTAAATGTTACAATTATATTGATATTGAAATTGCATACATATATGAGAAATATGGGAGGTATTACGTCCTCAAATCAAATTATAATAACTCTATCTAATAGCCCAAGTTGGGACTCAAGTGAAGTTCTACTAAAGTTGATAACAGTTTGTATGACTGAAACATCTAAGGGCTTAACTAAGAATTCATTACTTGTATATAATGTAAAGAATTTCCAAAAGTTGAATCCCAAATTATGTATCGTACAGTTGGTTATAAACTGTGGGATGAGAGATTCATTATACCAAGTTCCCCGTTTTGGGTGCTCTAATTCTAATTGATAAAAAAAAGGTTTTCACCTGTAAAGTGCATAAATTACTGTGAACTGAACAGGGTTACAGTCCAAAATAAATATTCGCTGACTTATAATAATGATCAGTCAAATTTCTCAGACATTGATCTACGAATTGAATATTATCCACTAAAAGATCCATGAGGAGGTATACCAAGGACATCATTTTATACTTGACGTGGTCAATATACATTTTCGTGATGTCGTTTGAACTCACGAATGCACTAGTTGCATCCATGGATCTAATAATCCTAATATGCTGACATATGTTGGATGAATTAGTTGTCTTTTGTTGATAATACCCTAAATAATTCAGAAATAGAATTTGAATATAATATACATCCTTGTGATGTTAAAAATACTTCGCAAGAGAAGTTTATTTAAAACTTTCTAGATGCAATTTCTAAATATGAATTTCAAATTAAACTTTATAAGCTTAAAGGCAAACATGTATATATATATATATACACACACACACACTTATTTATAACTTGGCGTAATTACTAAACAATTAAAATTGGTTAAGGATCACAAATAGGCCCTTAAGCCTAGCGGTTCCACAATATACTACTGGAAGAACTTGATATCAAGTATGCTTATCGTCCAAGAAATATTAAAAGGTGTCAGTCATAGTCATAGCTGATAATCAAATACTAATTAACTAGTGATGAAATTGTTATTAATAATAAGTGGAACATGTCCATATAAATTAAACGAGTAGTTAATTACCTTGGAAACCAACAAGTATTATATACTTGACCAAGTATTATATACTTGACCATATAATGGACCTGTGATGATAAAAGTTTCAAAGAGAAAGAAACATATAAAAGTGACTCGTTATGGAAGTCACTGCAATGAACTTTTAAAAAAAAGATAAAATAAAAGTACTACACCTGATTGTTTCCCCAAGTGAAGAGATATTATAATGAAGGCGAAAATATATCCTTAATATGAATAGCAATCCTGCAATGAACTGAACATTGCTATGGATTAGAACGTTCATGCATAAGAGTAAAAAAAAAGGTTTGTGACAGATCATTAACAAAATAGCGATAGTGACTATGTCACTAATATGTTATCAATGGGTTATTTAACCCGATACTTATATAGCAATGCCTATATGTCTGGGTCGAGTGATCCTACGGTGCTAGCTGGACATAGCATACTTATAATTGCACATAATGTGCATACTAAATATATATATATATATATATATATATATATATATATATATATATATATATATACACACACACACACACACACACACATATATTTCATCTCCATCTCCTTGTATGATAATTGAAATGGAGGTGGAAAGGAAAGATTGATGAGTGAAGAGCTTCAATTTCAATTGGCAAATAATTGGGGTTTTGAAAGTACAAACAAATAGAAACCAAAGAAAACCCATCCAAACTTGAATTTGGAAATCCTTGTATTCAATCCAAGAATTTGATTAGTGAAGTAATTGGTTCTTTGTGTTAGTGATGATTAGAAGTGTATATGTATGTTTATGGTGGGCAATTATAGCATAAAAGGAGGTTATGGTAATGCTTATACAAGTGAATGTGTTCTTAATGGATTTTCTGAATTATATAAACTTAACAAATAATGAAACCCATGAAAGTTAATAAGATTCATGGAAGTGATTTTGAAACTTTATTAAGTCAATTCAAGAATTTATATATTGAATTGATGGGTAAGGTCATATAAATGTTAAAAGGTGTGTTATTACCATACATTGGGGTTGTTATAGAACCCCAAAAAGGGACTCTAACAGCTACAGTAACAGCAGCAAAAAGAAGCTCTAAAACCGCACAACAAATTGTCGTAGTTCATGGCCTAAATTCCTACGTCTTTTGCCTTGACTACCTTGGCCTTTGGCCTTGGCGTTTAGGCTTAAAGTATGGTGATAATGAGAAAATAAGCGACCTAAAAGTGTATTACGAGTGTACTATAGAAAGTATATACAAGATGGAAGTGCCTATGAATGAGATACATATATATGTGACACCATATAAATGAGCCATAAGGCTTGAAACTACAAAAATAGAGCATGAACCGAAGTAAGTCATGGGATGACCAAGTATACGTGAAACCACCCCATATGAATTAATATTGTGTTGGAATATGTTTAGTTGATGAAATATCAAAGTCTAGGGACTTAATGTGTAATTTCCTTATAGTTTGTAATTGTGTATAAATAGTCATTTTGACTTTCTAGATTTAGAGAGATCTGTCAGATAGCAGAATTTGTACGCATTAACTTTTGAGAGCAGCAGCACTGTACGAAGGAATTTGCAGTTCATCATATTGTAATCATCAAGTTCATTAATCCAATCATTCGGTTAGTTTTGATTACTTTAATTGTTCTTATTAATTGCATTGTGTTGATTGAATTGGTAGAAACTACATTTCACAATTGGTATCAGAGCACTAGGGGTGAATTTTTCGATTTGAGATTGAATTTTTTTTCGAAAATAGGTACTGTTCTTGAGCATTATTTTCGGAAAAACCCTAAAATCACTAGGGGTTTTGATTCTGTTGATCATTGTAAGTGATAATTGGATCGAAGGTTAAGGATTCAAAGACGAATCAATTGCATATAAACTTGATTTGATTTTCAAAACACAGAAAAAGATCTAAGGAATTTTCTGAAATTTTGAAAAGTTCAAAAACGGTTACTGTTCTATTGAAAAACTCAGACTTAGATCCATTTTTGCACAAAAGTGTTTAACAAAAAGAGTTTGTATTCAAAAACCTTACCTTCGATTACAATTTGAGTGAAATTGGATAAAATTTGGTTTTAATCTGAATTTCAGACTTGTAAAACCTGAAAATACTAAGAAACTCGAAATATACACATCCTGTGTGTAATTCGAGTTGAGTACCTTAGTAATTCGAGTTGACTACCTTAGTAATTCGAGTTGAGTACCTTGTTAATTCGAGTTGAGTACCTTAGTTCATCGAGTTGAGTACATTAGTCAATCGAGTTGCTTACCTTAGGTATTCGAGTTGTGTATAACTAATATTCAAGTTGACAAACTTGTCATTCGAGTTGACAACTTGTGATATTCGAGTTGACAACAGTTTGTTAACAAACTCGAATTTCAGAACAACACCATTCGAGTTTTATATAAGACTCATTCGAGTTTTATATAAGACACACTCGAGTTTTATATAAGACATTCGAGTTTTATATAAAACACATTCGAGTTTTATATTAAGTTCATTCGAGTTTCTTATAAGACTCATTCGAGTTTCTTATAAGACTCATTCGAGTTTCCTATAAGACAATTCGAGTTTCTTATAAGACCCATTTGTAACATCCCTATTTTTCAATTATATGTAATTTGCAATTTTAAGGACTTAATTATTATGTTAAGGGATTATTATATCAATTTAAGTTAAATTTTGATCATATTGTCAGTTAAGTAAGAAAATACGAAGTTGAGGGGTATAATGTGCAAATGGGTCAAAATAGAAATAAAAAGGGAAAAACCCATTCATTTCCACCCACTCACTCTCTCACTACTCTCTCTCTCTAAACCGGCTCTTTCTCTCTCTACTTTCTCTTCCTCACGGCTCCATTCAAGAACACACACAAGAATCAGTAATTTCAAGTGTAAAAAGTTGGATTCAAGTGCAATTTAGGGACTATAACTGCTGCAACAAACAATTTGAGGTAACGTTTGCTTATAATTACGAATTCTTGAAGTTTTGGTTCGGTTTTTAGTGAAAACCGAATCATAAGATTTATGTAGCAAATGTTAATGCATGTTGGAATTTATGATGGGAATGATTAAATCGAGCATATATGTTGTAGTGTACCAAATTTTAGAATCAGATTCACACCCTAAGTATGATTTTTGGAATTTCGTGTGTGTTTTAGTGTGTGTTCTTCGAAGTTTGAAGAAAAATGGACACAAATCGAATATTTTGGTACATAAGTGTTATGTTCTAAGTTGGAATAGTTTAATTAAGTACATATCTGCAATTTTATATACAAAAACATGTAAATTGGTCAAAAACGTAAATCTGGAAAATCTGGAAAATTTTATTAAGTATGAACTCGGTTCGGACCTATATCCGAATTCGGACCCCTCCCCAATTCGGATCGATAGTGATTTCGGACCATAGGAACTTCGGACTTTTACCAAATTCGGACCACACTTAATCTCGGACACATAGTAATTTCGGACCAAATACAATCCGGACCCTAACCTAATTCGGACCTAGAGTGATTTCGGATCACACTCACTTCGGACCCCCCCCTTTTCGGATCAAACCCAATTCGGACCAAGGACCAATTTCGGACCATCCGAATTCGGATGTGGTCCGAAATCAGGACTCAATTACACTTAATTTTCAGAATACAATATTTAAGCAATTACTGACACATGTTTACTATTACACTTACATTACAGATCATTGTGGTGTTATCAAAACACACATTGATTCAGGATCAAGTCACAATACCAATCACTGTGAGTTGCAGATTATCATTCGAACATTTATTGTTTTTACATTCGTGTTTATACATTCAATGGCATGTTCACGTTGTTCATATACTTCATTTGGCACTCATGAAATGATTTGTTGTTATGATGCACACTCGTACTTGACATGTAACACACATGTAGCTTGCGTTCAATTGAAAGTGCATCTATTTACATCATGCTTGCACTGCATGATCATTACTTCACACTCTGATGCGACCTGGACTGGGGCTGACAGCAGGCCACTGTCGGGGACTGATCATCCCACTCGTATCCCATCAGGTTCGGCACATCCCCGATCAGCATATTGAACTGCCACCCCATGCTAGCACTGCATGGTTTACTTACACATTGAGGCTTTCACTGCCGTTTTCACATACATGGGGCTTACACTGCCCATGGTTAAGCATTGCATGTAAAGAAATATTTGTTGTTTGCATAATCTGTTTTCTCACTAAGCATTTAGCTTACTGTTGACTCACATTGTTTTCAGGCAAAGGCAAGAGTGTTGTGGGACCTTCATCTTAAGCAATCCATTTCTTATCTCGGTGACCTTAGAAGCTAATTGGTACATGGACAATGTAGCCTTGGGGCTGGGATTTGTTACTATTAAAACATTATTGATGATGTAATAGCTAGATTTAATCACTGTAGTCATGTACTTTACCTTGCTTTAGTGTGGATGTGCTTAATTCTAATTTAAGTATTCAATTTCAATTATCATGATTATTCATTGGGTTGTTTGTCGATCCTGGAGATTACAATTATATCATTAATTAACAAGGACGTCACAGTTTGGTATCAGAGCATTAGTTTGAGGTTTCAAGTGTCCGCGAGGACTTGGACTCAAACTTAGGTTATGATATTAGAATGAACTTCTAAGTAATGATCTGAACTAAGATAGGATTGACATGCACACGGGGAAACACAAAGGGTAACTGTACACTTAGGACTTACAAATAAATGTTCTAAATATAAGTTGTTATATTTCAGAACATGTCAGGAGACGATATGACTCCTCAGCAAATGTTCCAGATGATGCAAGCTCTCATGGAACAAAACAATGAGCTACAATCCAAACGAATGGCTGAGCAGGCTCAGTCATTTGCTGACCAATTAAGGGCCAGAGATGAGGCCGAGGTAAAACGAAAGGCCGATAAGCGAAAGAACAAGGGGCAACAACAGGACGACCAGGGAGAAAGACAAGATGATACTGGGTCTTCCAACAGATCAAGGGGCTGTAGGTTTAAGGACTTCAAAAGTAACGGAGCGGTTACTTTTGGTGGGACTGGAGACGCCGTTACTGCATTGGAATGGATTACCACCACGGAACGAACTTTCAGGATCAGCGACTGCGCTGATAAAGACATGGTCCGCTTTGCAACCGCTATGTTTGCAAGGGACGCTGTTATGTGGTGGGATGCCATGACGCATGTGTTGACGATGGAGGTAGTGTCGCACATGTCCTGGAATGAATTCAAGGAAGTATTCTCCCAGCAATACTGTCCTACTGATGAGAAGCGCCGTCTAGAGGCGAAGTTCCTGAATCTGACTCAAGGAACGAAAACGGTTACACAATATGCCGTTGAGTTCACCCGATTAAGTCTGTTCGCACCGCATCAAGTTGACACAGAAGAGAGGAAGATAGCCCGGTTTGAGGCCGGACTAGACTATGAAATTCGTCGAACCATGAGTGGGGTTCGGTATACAACTTTTGCCGGTTTACTTGAGGCTGCTCGGAATGTGGAGCAGATCGTCTTATTATCCGGTTATGTCATCGGTTCAGCTGCCGCATCACCGACTCAACCGTCGCCGCCAAAAAGGCAGCGGGAGTCTGGATCTTCCCGATTCTCTCCCCAATCTCATCAACAATCTTCATCACCCAAGAAGGGAAGGGCCTTTTCGGCCAATTCTGAAATGAGGGACTGCAGACGATGCAGAAAAGCGCACTCTGGGGAGTGCAAGACTCAGGATATGTACTGCTTCTGCTGTGGGCAGAAAGGCCATCATTGGGAGCATTGTCCACGAAAAGATGATGCATGCTACAACTGCCACAGACTTGGCCATTTCTCAAGGGACTGCCCGAAACCCCCACGAGATCTGAATGCTCCACAATCAACAGCAAGATCTTCTGTAGCTTCCACAGCTCGCAGGGATCAATCTCAAAGGGCTCCAACAAGGGCATTCCAAATCACAGCTGAAGAAGCAAAGGATGACCCGGAGGTGGTCACTGGTACGTTCTATGTTAATTCCATTCCTGCACGTGTATTGTTTGACTCTGGAGCAAATCGTTCGTTTGTCTCCACTACATTTGCTCGTCAATTTAACATGCCTACTTCGAAACTGCAATTTGTACTTGACATAGAAACTGCTAGCAATATGTTAGTAAAAGCAGACAAAGTGTATAGGAATTGTACGTTATTGGTAGAAGACGTAGTATTCAATATAGATCTGATCCCTATGGAGTTCGGGGAGTTTGATGTAATAGTAGGTATGGATTGGTTGGTTCACAATGAGGCACAGATAGTTTGCAAGAAAAGATTGATTAAGATTACCACTCCCGAGGGCCGAGACATTTGTATCTATGGTGACAGACACAAAGGCGACTTATGCCTTATTTCAATTGCAAAAGCCCGAAAGCACGTCGCCAAGGGTTGTTCTGCATACTTAGCCTACGCTGTTGATGCAAAGGCTGAAGTTCAATCTCTTTCTACCGTTCCTGTCGTTTCCGAATTTCCAGATGTCTTTCCAGAAGATGTCTCGGGATTGCCACCTGACCGTCAAGTGGAATTCCGTATCAATCTCGTTCCCGGAGCTGCTCCAATAGCAAAGGCTCCGTACCGTCTAGCTCCTGCTGAAATGCAGGAAATGATGAAGCAGTTACAGGAGCTACTTGACAAAGGTTTTATCCGCCCAAGTTCATCTCCTTGGGGTGCTCCTGTTCTGTTCGTCAAGAAGAAAGATGGCACATTACGTATGTGCATCGATTACCGAGAACTCAATAAAGTCACAATCAAGAACAAATACCCGTTGCCCCGGATTGATGATCTCTTCGACCAGTTACAAGGCGCAAGTTACTTCTCGAAGATTGATCTTCGTTCGGGTTATCACCAACTCAAAGTACACCCTGATGACATTCCAAAGACGGCTTTCAGAACTCGTTACGGACACTACGAGTTTCTGGTAATGTCGTTCGGTCTTACTAATGCGCCGGCCGCTTTCATGGATCTCATGAACCGAGTCTGCCGGCCAATGCTCGACAAATCGGTCATCGTGTTCATTGATGACATTCTCATTTATTCAAAAACCGAAAAGGATCATGCAACACATCTGAGAGAATTACTAGAGTTGCTACGCAAAGAGCGACTTTACGCCAAATTCTCTAAATGTGAATTCTGGTTGAGGCAGGTACGTCTCAACATTCGAAACAATTTCATGATCCTAATACTCAATCATAAACCCTTTGTTAACTTGTACTTACTCAATATTCAATTCAGATCCAATTCTTGGGGCACGTGATATCTGGTGCTGGGATTGCTGTTGATCCTGCAAAGATCGAAGCTATCCAGAACTGGGAATCACCCCGCAACGCCTCAGAGATTAGGAGTTTTCTGGGATTGGCTGGTTACTACCGCCAATTCATCAAAGACTTCTCCAAAATCGCCGTTCCTCTCACTAAGCTTACTCGCAAGAACGCGACCTTCTTTTGGAAAGAAGAACAACAAACGGCCTTTGACAACTTGAAGAATCTGCTAAGTGAAGCACCTGTGTTAGCCCTGCCTGAAGGGAACGAAGACTTTGTTGTCTATACAGACGCATCAGGCACGGGTTTAGGTGCTGTTCTAATGCAAAGAGGAAACGTCATAGCTTATGCTTCTAGACAACTCAAACCGCATGAGAAAGATTACTCTACTCATGATCTAGAGCTAACTGCTGTGACTTTCGCTCTCAAATTATGGAGACACTACTTGTATGGAACCAAGTGTCAGCTCTACACCGACCACAAAAGTTTGAAGTACATATTCAGTCAGAAGGACTTGAATATGAGGCAAAGAAGGTCAATGGAGCTGATCAAAGATTACGACTGTGAAATTCTATATCACCCGGGGAAGGCCAACGTAGTGGCCGATGCCTTAAGCAGAAAAGCGTATTGCAAGGCATACTGCTATGCCTTGACTTCCACGATACTGACTTCAACGATCATAGACGATGTAAGAGCTGCTCAGTTGCAGGCCCTAAAAGAAGAGAATGTTAAAGATGAAGATATCAGAATACAGTTGCCATTAATGCAAGATGATGGAACTGGATTAAAGGGTATTTATGGCAGAGTGTGGGTTCCTAAGTTCGGGAACATGCGGGAAGTGATACTTGAAGAAGCTCACCAATCCAAATTCTCAATTCATCCTGGCAGCACGAAAATGTACAATGACTTAAAAGCCGACTTCTGGTGGCCAGGGTTGAAAAGGGACGTTGGTCAATATATAGAGAGGTGCAGAACATGTCGTCTAGTCAAAGCAGAGCACCAACAACCCTATGGTAGTATGCAACCTCTTCCTATCCCAGAATGGAAGTGGGACCATATTACTATGGATTTCGTAACAAAACTTCCCAAAACACGTCGTCAGCATGATGCCATTTGGGTCATCGTTGACCGATTAACAAAATCTGCTCACTTCATTCCCATTCGGGAAACTTATTCACTCGACCGTCTTGCCCAGATCTACGTAAACGAAATCGTTATTAGGCATGGTGTGCCTAAGTCTATTGTCTCCGACCGAGATAGTAGATTCACTTCCAACTTCTGGGCTGCTTTACAACAGGGTCTTGGTACTCGTATCGCAATGAGTACTGCATATAGACCTCAATCAGACGGGCAAAGTGAGAGAACAATCCTAACTCTCGAAGACATGCTCAGAGCCTGTGTCATGGATTTGGGTGGTAACTGGGACGATCACCTTCCATTGGTTGAATTCTCCTACAACAATAGTTACCATTCCACTATCAAGATGGCACCGTTCGAATTTCTGTATGGCAGAAAGTGTAGGACTCCAACCTGTTGGAGGGAAACAGGAGAAACTCCAATAGCCGGTCCTGCTTTGCTGCAAGAAACCAATGAAAAGATACAACTCATTCGGCAGTACATGAAAACGGCACAAGATCGGCAAAAGAATTACCACGATCGCCGTCACAAAGCAATAGAGTTTCAAAAGGACGATTGGGTATACTTGAAGGTATCCCCAATGAAAGGTGTTACAAGATTCGTGAAGCGAGGAAAGCTATCACCTCGATTTATAGGACCCTTCAAGATACTAGAAAGAATTGGGAATCAGTCCTATCACTTGGACTTGCCGGAAGAGTTATCAGGAGTTCACCCGGTCTTCCACGTAGGATACTTAAGAAAGAGTCTGGTGCCCGACAGGGAACCATGGACTGATCACTCGGATATTAAGGTTGATGAACGGCTAAGGTTCGTTGATGAACCGGAGTGCATTTTGGAGACAAAAGTCAAGAAACTACGTAGCAAGGAAATCAGGATGGTGCTGGTCAAGTGGAAGCATCATCGGGGAGCTAATCCTACTTGGGAATCGGAAGAAGACATGAAGACTAAGTACCCAAGTTTGTTTAGCGCAGCATGACTTCGCGGACGAAGTATAGGCGTGGTGGAGCCCATGCTGTAACATCCCTATTTTTCAATTATATGTAATTTGCAATTTTAAGGACTTAATTATTATGTTAAGGGATTATTATATCAATTTAAGTTAAATTTTGATCATATTGTCAGTTAAGTAAGAAAATACGAAGTTGAGGGGTATAATGTGCAAATGGGTCAAAATAGAAATAAAAAGGGAAAAACCCATTCATTTCCACCCACTCACTCTCTCACTACTCTCTCTCTCTAAACCGGCTCTTTCTCTCTCTACTTTCTCTTCCTCACGGCTCCATTCAAGAACACACACACAAGAATCAGTAATTTCAAGTGTAAAAAGTTGGATTCAAGTGCAATTTAGGGACTATAACTGCTGCAACAAACAATTTGAGGTAACGTTTGCTTATAATTACGAATTCTTGAAGTTTTGGTTCGGTTTTTAGTGAAAACCGAATCATAAGATTTATGTAGCAAATGTTAATGCATGTTGGAATTTATGATGGGAATGATTAAATCGAGCATATATGTTGTAGTGTACCAAATTTTAGAATCAGATTCACACCCTAAGTATGATTTTTGGAATTTCGTGTGTGTTTTAGTGTGTGTTCTTCGAAGTTTGAAGAAAAATGGACACAAATCGAATATTTTAGTACATAAGTGTTATGTTCTAAGTTGGAATAGTTTAATTAAGTACATATCTGCAATTTTATATACAAAAACATGTAAATTGGTCAAAAACGTAAATCTGGAAAATCTGGAAAATTTTATTAAGTATGAACTCGGTTCGGACCTATATCCGAATTCGGACCCCTCCCCAATTCGGATCGATAGTGATTTCGGACCATAGGAACTTCGGACCTTTACCAAATTCGGACCACACTTAATCTCGGACACATAGTAATTTCGGACCAAATACAATCCGGACCCTAACCTAATTCGGACCTAGAGTGATTTCGGATCACACTCACTTCGGACCCCCCCCTTTTCGGATCAAACCCAATTCGGACCAAGGACCAATTTCGGACCATCCGAATTCGGATGTGGTCCGAAATCAGGACTCAATTACACTTAATTTTCAGAATACAATATTTAAGCAATTACTGACACATGTTTACTATTACACTTACATTACAGATCATTGTGGTGTTATCAAAACACACATTGATTCAGGATCAAGTCACAATACCAATCACTGTGAGTTGCAGATTATCATTCGAACATTTATTGTTTTTACATTCGTGTTTATACATTCAATGGCATGTTCACGTTGTTCATATACTTCATTTGGCACTCATGAAATGATTTGTTGTTATGATGCACACTCGTACTTGACATGTAACACACATGTAGCTTGCGTTCAATTGAAAGTGCATCTATTTACATCATGCTTGCACTGCATGATCATTACTTCACACTCTGATGCGACCTGGACTGGGGCTGACAGCAGGCCACTGTCGGGGACTGATCATCCCACTCGTATCCCATCAGGTTCGGCACATCCCCGATCAGCATATTGAACTGCCACCCCATGCTAGCACTGCATGGTTTACTTACACATTGAGGCTTTCACTTCCGTTTTCACATACATGGGGCTTACACTGCCCATGGTTAAGCATTGCATGTAAAGAAATATTTGTTGTTTGCATAATCTGTTTTCTCACTAAGCATTTAGCTTACTGTTGACTCACATTGTTTTCAGGCAAAGGCAAGAGTGTTGTGGGACCTTCATCTTAAGCAATCCATTTCTTATCTCGGTGACCTTAGAAGCTAATTGGTACATGGACAATGTAGCCTTGGGGCTGGGATTTGTTACTATTAAAACATTATTGATGATGTAATAGCTAGATTTAATCACTGTAGTCATGTACTTTACCTTGCTTTAGTGTGGATGTGCTTAATTCTAATTTAAGTATTCAATTTCAATTATCATGATTATTCATTGGGTTGTTTGTCGATCCTGGAGATTACAATTATATCATTAATTAACAAGGACGTCACACCATTCGAGTTGTGCAAGACTCATTCGAGTGTTGTCATATACTCATTCGAGTTTTGTCATATACTCATTCGAGTTTTGTTATATACCAAGTTTGATCAAAAGGTCAATCGAGTTTCACAGAAAGTATCAATCGAGTTTCAAGTCTCACACTATATTCATTCAAGTTTCACTCACAAGAATCATTCGAGTTTGACACACACAGTAATCAAAACACAAATCACTGTCTGAGTTAAGTTGCTTATTGCTACTAACAAGTCACTGTGTTGTAGATTTCAGTACTAATCTGTGTTTCAAGGTGTGATCAAATCTTTCATTCTCATTCGGAGTTCATCAGATCTTGGTCAAGTTTCCCAAAGATCAATCAACATGTCTAAAGATGCACTGGCTATGGGATCAGAAACCAAACCCCCAATCTTATACAGGGGTGAATATGTTCAATGGCGGGAAAGGTTTCTGGAATTTATAAGTTTCCATGATTTGTCTGAAGAAATGCTGAAATCATTAACTGAAGGACCAGCAATCTTTATGGAAACAATCCCAGGAGTACCAACTGGCAATCCCCCAATACAACCGAGGACTGTTGAGGTCACAAATCTGACAGAGGCACAGAAAAAGAGAAAGTTAGGGGACAAGACTGCCAGAAAACTATTGTTGATATCAATCCCCAATGATATATACACTTGTCTGACAAATACAAAGACTGCGAAGTCCATCTGGGATGAAGTATGCAAAATCATGCGGGGATCAGACAGAGCTGCTACTAATAGGGCAAGGAATAGTCTAATGACTTTTGAGAACTTTAGAGCCCGTGAAGGAGAACTTCTGGAAAACACTTATCTCAGATTTGTAAATCTGGTAAGTGAAGTAAAAAGAAACGGAGTGACGAAGTCCAACTTGGACATCAATGTCAAATTTTTAAATGTCCTAAATCCAGAATGGGAAAAATATGCTATGATCATCCAACAAACGAAAGACATAGAGGAGATGGATTTTCATATGCTATTTGAAAACCTCAACAACTATCAAGAAGTTGTTTTGAGGAAAATGTCTGGAAAGAAGAAAGCGGAAAAAGAAACTGCTGATCCACTAGCTCTGCTGGCGGAGAAAAAGTATAAATACAAGCTCAAAAAGGAGAAAAGAGCGGTAATCAGCAGTACATCATCAGAATCAGAATCATCAGATTCATCTGCAGATTCAGAGATTGAAGAGATGAAAAAACAGATGGCACTGCTTACAAAGGCATTTCAGAAGAAATTTTACAGGAAGCCAACAAACAACAAAATGCGCTACAAAACAGGCTCAAGGAAAGTTGAGAAAAAGGATAAGTATGAAAAGGCTGGAGAAAGTAGTGCAAGAAAGTCTGACAAATATGAGAAGTCAGATAAATCAACCAAAAAGGAATCTGAACAGAAATGCTATAACTGTGGAAAACCAGGTCACTATGCCCGGGAATGCAGATCACCAGTAGTCAAAAATTCAGACTACTATACGAGAAAGGCCCTCTTAGCTAAAGAGAAAGAGTCAGGCAAAGCTCTTATGGCGGAGGATGATCATTGGTTACAGTTATCCGAAGATGATGACATTTTGGATGAAGATGCCCATATCTGTTTAAAGTCAGAAATCTTCAATGAATCTGAACTCAGTGAATCAGCTATGATAGCTGAAGATGAGGTGTGGGTTGGACTGACAGATGAAGAGGATGAAGAGCAGAAAGAATCTGATTTTGATGAAGAGGAAGAAAAAGAAGAATTTGCATTAATGGCATCTGGCCAAAACAAAGCTGAAAATGAGGAGAATTCAGAGTCTGATAACTCAGAGGATTCAGAAGGACAGGAGGTAAATTCTATTTCAGATTCTGATATTGACGAATCATGCATATTAGAAGAAAAACTAACTAATATGGCTTTCATGCTTAAAAAGTTTGAAAAATCCTTAAAAGCAGAAAAGAAAAAGGTTCATTCTTTGGAAAACAAACTTCTAAATGAACACAATTTAGTCCTAGATTTTTCCAAAGATAAAGCCTTAGCTTTACGAGCTGTCTCAGACTTACAGGATAAGGAAAAAGAACTTCAAAGCAATATATCCAATCTGAATCACAAAATATCTGATTTACAAGAAAGTCTGCGAGTAGCTGAATTAGAAGCCTCAAATTTTTCTGTAAAATATCATGCCATATTTGAAGAAAGAACTAAACTTTATGAGAAAATAAAAAAGATGGAGGATGAATTTATTAAAAGAGGGCAAACAGATCAAACAATATATTTAAATCAACCAAAAGATACAGAGTTTTATAACTCTAAATCTGGTATTGGTTGGGAAAATCCTAAGTATCTGACAAAAGCTATAACAAATTCACCAACATTATATGATGTCAGATACATGAATTTAGGATTAAAAATGACATTCTTGAAAGCATCTGAAGAAGTAGAATCCAGTGAAGAAATCAAAAGGTCAAGATCAGACAAAATGCAAAATTCTGTTGACTATACCAAGATAAATGAAATTAGCAACATGGTTGATACTAAAGACGAGTACATTCAAACTTATCCTGAAAAGGATTTGTCTGAATTACCAACTCAGTCTCAAAATCTATATTTACCAAATTCAATTTTAGAACAGATAAATTCTGATTTAGAATTGAAAATTAAAAGCTTTGAGACAGAGAATGAAACACTCAAGTCTGAATTACTAAAAATAGAACAAAAGTTGCAAGATAAATCTAAAAACATAAATGTATCTGATCCACACTCATCTATTTCTCTGGATTCTATAAATTCAGAAAAAGAATTTGATCTGTTCATGCACTCTGATGTTAATTCATTAGATCAAAGATTTGGTAAAATTGGTGAATTTATCAAACCTTTGACTAACAAACTATCAACTGGTAATAAAGAATCTGTTAAAATTCTGCAAAGAAAGACTACAGACTTTTTAAAACCATCTGAATATTCACCATCAGTGCAACAAAAGAAGGAGAAAACAAAACTGTTTGTTAAGTCTCCTAGTTTTGAAAAAGGTGAATCATCCTCATCAACGAACTCTTTGGCACGTACAGTCAAATCTTCAACAGGTATGAAAAGGTTACAGAAAATACAAGTATCTAAATCTTCTAATTCTCAAACTTCTTTTATGTCAGATAACGTTGTGACCGGATCGAGAAAACAAGTGTGGCGAAAGAAGCAAAGAGAAGAGAAAAACAAGATTATAAAACAAGAATGGCGCGTGAAAGAAAAAATTGTTACAGATAGAAACAGCAAAATCGAACATTCTGTCTGTAATAATGATAAAAGTCTTAAAAATTCTTGTATTAAGTTTTCAAGATCGAAATTAATTGCGTTGAATTCTTATGTTTGTAAGTCTGAAACTGTGAAACATAATAAGCTTGTATGGCAACCAAAGAAAAAGGACCCATTGTATGAACAGCAAAAAGATCCACAGATAAAAATTTCAAAAACAATTCCACCGAGAATTGTACAAAAGTGGATACCCAAAAGAACAATTCAAAAATGGGTACCTAAAATAAATTCAAACGATAAGCCCAAAGCCATATCAGTTAGAAAAACAAATGATACTATGCATGTTTTACCTAAAACTAAAGTACCCAACTACAAGTGGGTACCTCATGTGCTATTACGTTTTATAGGTAAACCATGTCTGGTACCTTGATTCGGGATGCTCCAAACACATGACCGGACAACGAGACACACTCACGGACTTTGTAGAAAAGTTCTGTGGGACGGTAAGATTTGGAAACGATCAGTTTTGTCCGATCAAGGGATATGGAAGTCTGAAATATGACAAAATCACAATCCAAAAGGTCTTTTATGTTGACGGTCTTGGTCATAACCTATTCAGTATTGGACAACTGTGTGATAAGGGGTTAGAAGTCAACTTCAAAGCCAATCGGTGCAGCATCAGATCAGCTCAAGGAAAAGAAATTCTAGCAGGAACCAGGAAAACTAATTTGTACTCCATTGATCTAGCCTCGATCAATCTGAAGAAAGATGTCTGCTTATTGTCAAAAGCAACATCTAAAACAGCATGGCTGTGGCATCGTCGTCTTTCACATCTAAATTTCAATGAACTGACCAACCTAGCAAAAGGAGGGTTAGTTAAAGGGCTGCAGGCGCTTAAATTTCAAAAAGAGCAACTATGTGCGGCATGTGAAAAAGGAAAGATGACAAAAGCCACACACAAATCCAAAACAGTACACTCATCCACAAGAGCATTAGAGTTACTGCATATGGATTTGTGTGGACCGATGAGAGTACAAAGTATAAATAAGAAAAGATATGTATTGGTGATAGTTGATGACTACTCACGATACACATGGGTGTTTTTCCTGAAATCCAAATCAGATGCAACCGAATATATCATCGACTTCATCCGAAAAATACAAGTAAAGTTGCAACTCACCATCCAGACAATTCGCTCAGACAATGGAACAGAGTTCAAGAACAAATCATTGGACTCGTTCTTAAATTCAGTTGGAGTTACACATCAATTCTCAGCTGCTCGGACTCCACAACAGAACGGTATCGTTGAAAGAAGAAATCGGACACTAGTGGAAGCAGCTAGGACGATGTTGGCCTACTCCAATTTACCATTGTTCTTGTGGGCAGAAGCGGTTGCAACAGCATGTTTCACACAAAACCGTTCAATAATAAATAAAAGATTCGGAAAGACTCCGTATGAGCTAATCAATAAAAGAGTACCTAATGTTAAATTTTTCCATGTCTTTGGTTGCAGATGCTTTATATTGAATGATAAAGACAATCTGGGAAAGTTTAATCAAAAGGCAGATGAAGGAATCTTCATCGGGTATTCAAAGGAGTCGGTTGCTTTCCGAATATACAACAAGAGAACCAAGATAGTCAACGAGAGCGTAAATGTTAAATTTGACGAAGGAATAGTAATGGCTTCTGAACACACCAGTTCAGAACCCGGACCTAACATGCAGACTTCATTGGAGTCAAATAAACAAAATGCTGAACAAAATGAATTAAATAAGTTGTTTGAGAACTTTTATGATGATTATTTTGAAACTCCCAAATCTAATGTTCAAAATTTGGTGCCTGACAGGATCACTGAAGATCCAGTCGTAGTTTCAGATCTATCTCAACAACAAAGTTCAGAAGAAACTGGAGAAGCTTCAACAGCAAAGGTGCAGTCAACTACTGAGACTGTACAACCATTTGAACCTCCACATACTTCTGAAACCCCTATTACTTCAGAACAGTCAGAAGCTCCTACCTCCGATGTTCCACCTACAACATCTGTAACAACCCCCGAACCATATTTCGATTCCAATCCCAACCAAGACCCAATAGAACCGTTTCCACACACAGTTAAGTGGACAAGAAATCACCCAATAGAGAATATCATTGGTGATCCATCGTCTTCAGTCCAAACCAGAAGGGCTACAATAAATGAATGCTTATTTTCAAATTTTTTGAGTAAAATTGAGCCTAAAAATGTAAAAGAAGCCCTTCTGGATGCTGATTGGATTGTGGCGATGCAAGAGGAAGTTCGAACGGTTAAAGGTCTGGCGACTTGTTGAGCGACCAAAAGACAAATCTATAATTGGCACGAAATGGATCTTCAAGAACAAGAAAGATGAACACGGTGTCATTATTCGAAATAAAGCTCGTCTCGTGGCCAAAGGATACAGTCAACAAGAGGGAATTGATTATGATGAAACATTCGCACCAGTTGCACGCATTGAAGCTATAAGGATGTTTTTAGCATTTGCCGCACATAAAAATTTTACAGTATATCAAATGGATGTCAAAACTGCGTTTTTAAACGGGGAGCTAACAGATGAAGTATATACATATCAGCCCGAAGGGTTTACTGATCCTTCGAAACCTGATCATGTATATATTTTGGATAAGTCACTGTATGGCCTTAAACAAGCACCTCGTGCTTGGTATGATGCACTTTCAACATATCTATTGAAATGTGGATTTACAAAAGGTGCAGTTGACACAACCCTGTTTATAAAACGTCAGGGGCCAGATATTATAGTAATACAGATATATGTAGATGATATAATATTTGGGTCTACAAATCCTGAATTTTGTAAGAAATTCGCGTTTTTAATGTCCCAGAAATTTGAAATGAGCATGATGGGGGAAATAAATTTTTTCTTAGGTTTACAAGTAAAACAATTGACTGATGGTATTTTTATTAATCAGTCAAAATATATCCAAGACATCTTAAAGAAATTTAACATGGTCAATAGTACTCCTATGAAAACCCCCATGGCTCCGGATTCAAAATCAAAACTCGATGCGGACATCTCAGGGAAACCTGTAGATGTAACCCATTATCGAGGTATAATTGGGTCATTAATGTATTTAACAGCCAGTAGACCAGATATTATGTTTGCTACATGTGTTTGTGCTAGATATCAGGCAAATCCAAAAGAATCACATTTAACTGCTGCAAAACGAATTTTAAGATATCTCAAAGGTACTCCAAATCTTGGTTTGTGGTACCCTAGGGAGTCTTCATTTCATCTGACTGCTTTTTCTGACGCTGATCACGCAGGTGATAAGATGGACAGAAAAAGTACGTCAGGAGTAGTACAATTCTTAGGTGACAAACCCGTATGTTGGTCATCCAAGAAACAACACTATGTTTCATTGTCAACAGCTGAATCAGAGTACGTGGCTGTATCTTCTTGCTGTTCTCAAGTGTTGTGGATGAAAAGCCAACTACGTGATTACGGGTTTACACCAACGAAGATTCCAATATACTGTGATTCTCAGAGTGCGATTGCTATTGCATCAAATCCGGTGCAACATTCTAAAACGAAACACATCGACATTCGGTATCATTTCATTAAAGATCATGTAGAAAATGGAAATATAGAATTATATTTTGTACCTACTGAATATCAACTAGCTGATTTGTTTACCAAAGCATTAGATGAAAAGCGGTTTAATTTTTTGGTATACAAATTAGGTATGTTGAATCGTTAACATTTAATAATTCAGTAGTTTCAAAATTTTAATTTTAATATTTTCATTTTTTTTAAGTGATTTTTATCTGATGTTAAATTCATGATTCATAAAAAGTTTATATACTTGAGAATTTAACGAGATCTGGAATGTCATGTGCAGGGGGAGCAAAAAAGCATTTTATCTGATTTTGTATAAATCTGATAAAAATTGTCTGTTATTTTGTAGGGGGAGCAGATTTGCAAAATGAAATCATAAGTTGAGGGGGAGCAACTTTCAGAAATTCAAGGGGGAGCAAATGCATTTTGTTACTGTTTTTTATTTTTTTTATTTTTTTTTTATGTGTGTTTTTCATTTTTTTTTTCAATTTTTTTATTTTTTTATTTTATTTTATGTTTATGTGAATTTTTTTTTACAAGTATGATTTTTTTTAGTCCAATTTAAAATTTTTTTGTGTGCTGTTAGTTTTTGTTAAAATTCAAATTTTTTTAGTCACAATTTTTTTTGATTGAAATAATTGGTATGTGGGCTTATGAGATGTAGTTGATGGGCCGAACTTATCAAATTTGAAAAAATTTTGATATGGGCCGGGTAAAATTTCAATATAAATTTGAAATTTCAAATTCAAATTTCTTTTTCCGGAAATTACATCATCTTCTTCCACAAGCTTTCTTCATTCCAAAGAAACTCAAAAACCCACTACCGACGGTTTTATTTCATCAAAATTGTGAGTAAAATTTTATTTTTCTTTATTATTTCAGTTTGTTTGTGCATATTTTCAGTGTATTTCTTCAAATGTGAATATATGTTCGTATTTTTATTTTTTTTTGAGTTCTTGGCCGTTAATGGCAAATAGTTTGATTGGTACATGAAACTGAAATTAAGTGTGTGGTGTTGTTCATAATGGTAATATGACTATGAATCTGAAGTTTCATAAGTCATTTTTACTTCACACACACACAATCATCGATTTTCCAATAAAACAGTTCGAGTTCTTGAATAAACTGAAATGTGAATTTTTAACAACTTTAAAGTTGTTTTTGTTCAAGGTTCAGTAAAACAAATATGTTTAAAATTGATTTTCGAGGGGGATACAAGTTTTAAAACATTCAAAAACAACCCTGAACTCAAAATCATCAAATCAGTGTTCTGGACTTGTAAAGAAAAGAAATAGATGTTTCTCGAATAAAAGGTCATTCGAGTTGTGTAATAGACTCATTCGAGTTGAATTACAATGTCATTCGAGTTGAATTACAATGTCATTCGAGTTGAATTACAATATCATTCGAGCTTTACAATGTCATTCGAGTTGCTTTACAGTGTTATTCGAGAAACATTTAAGTTTCATGCGAGTTGACAAGTGTGGGTGTAACACTTAGAAAATTTTCAGAACATCAGTGTTTCAAGCATATTCGAGTTGGGACTATGTTATAATCGAGAAAATGACTTAGTCATTCGAGTTGGGTGTTGGATCTCATTTTCCATTCGAGTTTAATACATGTTACATTCGAGTTTCATGTATATAACATTCGAGTTTTGTTGTGACTTAATCGAGTTTCATGTTACTTCATTCGAGAAACTTCAAGACTCATTCGAGTTGAGTCAAACTTCATTCGTGTTTTACAGAGTATTATTCGAGTTTCATAGACTCTTCATTCGAGTTTTATAGAGTATTATTCGAGTTTTATAGTCTTATCATTCGAGTTGGGTGTAGACTTGTTCGAATTGTATACTATGTCACCCGAGGTTGTTACAGTGTCATTCGAGAATTGTATAGGTTCATTCGAGATTCATCAGAAAATTTTTCTAAGTATAGAATTTTAAAGTTTTAAGAAAAACTGTCACATTTTTTTAAGAAATTGTTATAAATTTGTGTTTTTCTAACATTGGTCTCTAAACGATTGACTTTGGAATTCTCTCAATAATTTTTCAATTATTGTCAGGAATCCCGATGCTTTAAACAGAAAATCACACGTTTTTGCAATTTCTGATAAAATGTTACAAGTTTTTCTACATTTTGAAGGTTGTTAGTTTGTGTACTTGGTAAGTCTAACATGAATTTTATTTTTACAGGTATTCAAATGGCATCTCCTGTACAATCCCAAAATTCTAATTCCTCTGATGCTCAATCATCATCAAATCATACCCTCGTCTCTACCCCAGTCAGATCAACCTCTGTAGCCCGTTCTTCACAAACCCAAATTATTCCTGATAACCAACTTGTTAAGCCAAAACACTGTCTTCCATTCAGAGATAATAATCACCGTTTAGATCCCAAAGTCATCAAAGTAAGCCATCCTATCATAGTGGACATTTTGAAAGGTCATCCACTAGGGTATCTATTACAATACAAACCGTCAATTCCTCAAGTGTATTTACAACAATTTTGGCACACTGTCAAATTTGTTCCAGCGGACGGAAATCACCACTTCAAAGTGACGATTGACCAGTTCAAAACGAAAATCACCCTAGCAAGACTGCGTCATAACCTATTTCTTCCAAGACGTATAGATACTGTGAATTTCCCCGAGTTGGCAGATTTTGAAGACTTTGTTTCTGATGAAGAGCTAGTACATGACTTGATCTGCTTGGGATACTCAAAACCACTACCGAAAAGCTCTAAATTTCACAGAAATGGTTTAAATGGCGAATGGTACACACTGTTTGGTATCATTAATCGTTGCATGACTTCAAAGCATACTGGAATTGACCGATGCAGCATCCATTGCCTAAGAATCTTTCATGGGATAGCATTCAACAAACACTATGATTTTGCTCTGTGTATCTGGGAGGATCTAAAGGAGATAGTACTGGCTAAGACTACAAATAGAGCAAGGAAGTTTGTTCCACTTCAGAGATTTATACAGATTCTTATTCGAGGGATCTTAAGGGCAAATGAAAATATTCCAAAGCGAGCCAACTCTCAGCGATGCCCAGACTATGTTATGATGAGTCTACATGAAGTGCCAGACTCTCCAAATGCAAACATCATGCCAATTCCTGAATATTTGCTGAAGTATGCAGATCAAGAAAGTGAAAATGTGAGGTTGTACAGAATAGATCATGCTCCTATAGAGACCCAAGAACCGGGTTCTCTTAGCCCAGGAGCTTTAAGGATTGAGGAACCTCAGCAAGGGGCTGAAGTTCAGGTTAGCCTATCTGAGAGTGAGGGTGAAGGAAGTGTGAGGGGAGGTGAGGAAGCGCAAGAAAAATCTGATTCTGAGAGAACTCTATCTGATATACCAGAAGAGGAGGGAGAGGGTGCTGATGATGATAATGATGATGATGATGGTGATCATCATGAAGGAGGGGGTATGATGATTGAAGTTGAGCATCAAGCTGTAGAGAGTGTGAGGGTGCACCTAAGCCCAGACAGCCGGGATTTACCCACATCCACTGTTAGCTCTCCTTTGAGAGTTAGCATTGAACAAGTCAGTATCCCACTGACGACTGCACACCCATCTAGCCACTCAGTCTCCTCTCAACAGGAGATTGTTTCATTTGAACACCGGGATGAAACACATGATCTATCCGAAAGTCAATTGGACTTAATGGATATTGAAACCAGTGCACAACTGCCCGTGTGTACGCATTCATTTGAATCACAAAGTCTAGATCCTATACACTTTAGGACACTTGAGTCGACTTCATTCGTTGAAGTAAGTGTGGCTGAACTTAGTGTTCCCACCGGAACACCCTTAGTAACGGAAGCATTTGTTGCTCCGTCACTTGAAGAGGGTGGAAGTCCAGTCAGAGAAACGCCAATACCAACTCTGAGCACTGGCCACACAGAAGTTCTTTTTACAAGTTCGACTGTTGTGTCAACTGGAAGTCTAAGTGACCCAGTGGTGAGTTTATCCCCTTTTGTTACCGAGTCAACTTTGACAAGTGCACTGAATGCAGCTGTATCTGGTGTAAATTTGCATGTTACTAATCAGCTGGCGGAAGTAATGGCTCATATGACCAACATTCAGAAGTTTTTAAAGGGAAAAGATGTTGCGGAGTGTTAAATAATGTATAGTGTAGGGGTCTCCATTGTAATTATGTAATCTATTTATATGAGATGAATACAACACACCCATTCATGGGTTTCCACACATTATAGCATGGTATCGAGCCTAACCCTAATTCTAAAAAAATTAGGTTATTTTTTTCTTCTTTCCTTGGCCTGAGAAAACCCTAGCCGCCGGTCTTCTTTCCGGTCCAGGCTACCTCCGGCCTATCCCTTGCGCCACCTGCTGCCCTGCGCAGCCTCCTCCCAAGCTTCCGCCGCTGGCCCTGCTGTCTGTCACTGTCATTCGCAGCCACTTGCTGCTGTTTCAGACGCCACTGCACAGCCACCACCACTGCCGTCTTTCTTTTCTCTTTGGTTGCACAGCCGACTGCTGCTGCCAGAAGCCACCGCGACTGGTCTGTACAGCCTCGGAAACCCTAGACATTATTTGCCGTTGCTGTCTTTATCGCAGAAAACCTGTGCTGTCCACACCACCGCTGCCTTCTCAGCGCTGCCTTCCCTAGACATTATTTGCCGCTGCTGTCTTTATTCCCGTTTGGAATCCCAGCTGCTGCCTTCTCAGCGCCGCCGCCGTCCACACCACCGCTGCTGCCCCTTGCGCCGGTCACCACCGCTGCTGCCCACTGCGCCGTCAGAACCTACCTCTTAAAAACCCTCACAAACCACACAAAATCCTACCGCCTCTCAACTAGTTTTCGCCATTGGTAATGTCTATCCTCAATTTAGTTTCAAATTAACCACTGATGGTTCACGCTATAAATTATGGCGTCGCATTTTTACTGATGTGTGCAAAGGTGCTAAAGTCATGGGTCACATAAATGGAAAATCAAAACCCACTAGCCCTGATGATGAGGATTGGGAGGCTATAGATTCTCGCATTAAATCTTGGTTTTATTCCACCTGTGAACCAAATTTACTTAATATTATCACCACCGACAATTGCACTGCACATGATCTTTGGGAAGCACTAGATGCTCACTTTCTGAATAATAAATTATCTCGCAGTCTTCAACTTCAAACTCTTTTTCGAAATACCAAAAAGGGTGCTCTTTCCATTACTGACTACTGTCACACCCTTAAGGATATCGCTGACTCACTCGCTGATGTTGACACCAAAATCACTGATCAGGATCTTGTATTGCAAATTCTACAGCACTTACCCTCATCCTATCAAAGTTTAATTGATGTCATCACTCACACCAAACCCTTTCCCTCTTTTATTGAAGCCAAAAACATGTTACTGTTACATGAATCCCGAGAAGACCAGCCTGAGCCTACCCTTGAACCTCAATCTTCCCTCAGTTCTGCCCTATATTCCTCGTCTGCAACTAATAATAATAATGGAAAAGGAAAAAATAAAAATAATCGGGGAAACCGAAACACAGGTCGTGTTGCGTCTAAGGGTAATACAGGGGGGGGGGGTTCTTTCAACAGCACTGCTTCTTTTACAGGTAACTCCCGTGATGCAGGTCAATCCAGTGCTCCGCCAGCTTTTAACAATCAACTCCTTCAGCTTCTTCAGAATGCTTTACATCAGCAATCTCAGGCTTCTCAGTTTGGAGGTAACTATCGTCAGCCGGTGTCTTCCACACCAACTCATGTCGGGACTCACACTCCATCGGCACTCTATGCTGCGCCTCCTCCAGTCTCTCCTGCCAATGCAGCTCCGCCCCAGTTCACAGATCTCGCAGCTCTCTTCAGTTCAATGTCCGCTCAGACACCACAACAGCATCAGGATAACAACTACTATATGGACACTGGTGCAAGCTCCCACATGTCATTCAACCAAGGTAATCTACTTTCTCTTAAACCTTGTGGTAAGTCAAAAGTAATCATGGTTGGTAATGGTGCTTTACTTCCGGTTTCTTGCATTGGTGATACATTTCTTCCATTATCACAAAATAAATTGGCACTGAAAAATGTACTTGTTTCTGATCATATGGTTAAGAATCTAATTTCTGTGCGTAAGTTCACTCTTGATAACTGGGTTTCTGTTGAATTTGATCCTTTTGGTTTCTCCATAAAGGATCTTGATACAGGGCGTCTCCTTCATCGCTCTGACAGTACTGGTGATCTGTACCCTGTTCTTCAGCCTTCTCTGCCTTCCAAGCCGTCTGCCACTGCTTTGGTTGCCTTGTCTCCTCATGTGTGGCATCGTCGTCTTGGTCATCCGGGCACCACTACCTTTAATTTTTTACGTTCTCGTAACTTTATTTCTTGTTCCAATGCACTGTTACCTACGTGTCACGCTTGTCAACTAGGTAAACACTGTCGTTTGTCGTTTTCAAAGTCTTTAACAAAGACTTCACGGATTTTTGAACTAGTTCATTCAGACTTGTGGACATCTCCTGTATCAAGTTTGAGTGGTTTTAAATATTATATCCTGTTTTTGGATGATTATTCTCATTTTTTATGGGTGTTCCCTTTGCGTGCTAAATCGGATGTGTTTCAAGTTTTTACTAATTTCCATGCATATGTGTTAAATCAGTTTAAAACCAATATACAATCCTTTCAGTGTGATAACGGCCGTGAATTTAATAACACCACATTGCTTGAATTTTTTCAAAAACATGGCATTAAAGTTTGCTTTTCGTGTCCATACACTTCTCAACAAAATGGCAAAGCTGAACGAGCCATTCGGACCATTAACAATGTAGTACGCACGCTTCTATTCCAAGCCTCCCTTCCACCTAAATTCTGGGCTGAAGCACTCACCATGTCTGTTCATCTTCTGAATATTCTCCCCACTACCACTCTGAATTCTAAAACCCCATGTGAGATCTTGTACGATACTTTCCCAGATTTCACACATCTACGTGTTTTTGGGTGCCTCTGTTATCCCAACCTCTCATCTACGGCCCCAAACAAACTCTCACCTCGCTCCACTGCTTGTGTCTACCTCGGCCCTTCTCCTTGTCATCGAGGACATCGATGCTATGATCTCATCACTCACCGCATTATTATCTCTCGTCATGTCGTTTTTGATGAAGATCATTTTCCATATGCCTCGTTTCATGCACCTCCATCCCCCTCTGAGTATGAAGTGTTCTCTGACGATGTCACCAACCCACCTTTGCTGTCCAATGAACACATTACCTCCTCATCCACCACTCCCCCCTCTCCTCCTTCTCCCTCGCCTCCCTCGAGCGATATGCCCATCACAAATGATGATGCTCCTACAGCCGATAACGCACCACAATCGTCTGATGCTCCTCACACTACATCTGTGCATCCTGCTCCTGTAGCCACCACTTCTCCCCCTCATCAGGGCCCCACCTCCAACCATCCCATGACGACTCGCTCACGCACCGGCAGTCTCAAACCTCGTCACATCTTCAATCTTTCAGCAGTTGACTCTCTCTCCCCAATTCCCAAGTCTTCTGCTCAGGCTATTCGTGATCCAAATTGGAAGGCAGCCATGGACGCTGAAATGTCTGCTCTTCTTTCCAATCACACGTGGGATCTTGTCCCCCCTCCACCAAAAGTCAACATTGTTGGCTGCCGTTGGTTATACCGTCATAAGTTCGATAGTCAGGGTCGCCTTGAGCGCTACAAGGGCCGTCTGGTGGCTCAAGGCTTCTCTCAAATGCCAGGATTTGACTATGACGAAACTTTCAGCCCTGTTGTCAAACCCGTCACTGTCAGAATGGTCCTAAGCATTGCTCTCTCCCTAAACTGGCCAATTCATCAGCTTGATGTTAAAAATGCTTTTCTCAACGGTGAATTATCAGAGGAAGTCTATATGAAACAACCTCCTGGCTATGTTCATTCCTCCTTCCCACAGCATGTCTGTCGCCTTCGAAAAGCCCTGTATGGTCTCAAACAGGCTCCCCGCGCCTGGTTTCATCGATTTGCTGTCTTCATCACTTCTCTCGGCTTCCAGTCAAGCAAATCTGACAGTTCTCTCTTTGTTTATCATCATGGTCGTGATACAATCTACCTTCTATTGTATGTAGACGATATCATTCTGACCGCTTCCTCCCAATCTCTGGTCAATCATGTCATCTCTCGTCTCTCGTCTGAGTTCAAAATGACTGACCTTGGCGCTCTCTCCTTCTTTCTAGGGGTCTCCGCTATACGCTCCTCTTCGGGCCTTTTTCTGTCTCAGACAGTTTTTGCCCAAGAAATCATTTCTCGTGCTGGCATGGACACTTGTCATCCTTGCTCATCACCGGCTGAGACAAAGTCTAAACTACCCTCCTCTGGCAAACCAGTCAATGATCCGACTCTCTATCGGAGTCTTGCGGGTGCTTTACAGTACCTCACGATCACTCGTCCGGAAATCGCTTATGCTGTACAGCAAATATGTCTGTATATGCACGATCCTCGCCAACCACATCTGAATGCCCTCAAACGCATTCTTCGTTATGTGAAGAGTACCCTCACTCATGGTCTTTTTCTCCGCCCATCCACTGTTAATCGTTTGGTCTGTTATATTGACGCTGATTGGGCCGGTTGTCCTGAAACACGCCGGTCCACCTCTGGGTTCTGCATCTTCCTAGGTGACAATCTTGTGTCTTGGTCCTCTAAACGCCAACATGTTGTGTCCCGTTCAAGTGCCGAAGCTGAATATCGTGGTATTGCTAACGTTGTTGCCGAATCTGCCTGGCTTCGTAATCTTTTGATTGAGTTACATCTACCTCTTTCACGTGCCACAGTTGTTTTTTGTGATAATGTAAGTGCCATGTATTTAGCTAATAACCCAGTACAGCATCAAAGAACCAAACATGTGGAACTTGACTTACACTTTGTAAGAGAACGTGTTGCTTTGGGACAAGTGCGTGTATCGCATGTGCCCTCATCTCATCAGTTAGCAGATATATTTACTAAAGGTCTTCCTACACAGCTGTTTTTACAATTTAAGTCCAGTCTTAGCATTAGTCCTCCTCCAGCTGCGACTGAGGGGGGTGTGTTAAATAATGTATAGTGTAGGGGTCTCCATTGTAATTATGTAATCTATTTATATGAGATGAATACAACACACCCATTCATGGGTTTCCACACATTATAGCACGGAGGAGTCGGTTAAGAGAAATGAATCAAAACAAGCAATAGAAGAGTTGAAGGAAGAGTTAAAAGATTTTGTTTTTGATCAATTTGACGAAATGAGAGAACGCATGATCAGTTTAGAGAATACAGTGGTAACTGCCTTAGGTAATTTGTCTGAACGCGTAGCTGCAGTAGAAGAAACCTGCAAGGCTCAAGCTTCCTCGTCAAAGAGAAAGCATGATGAGCATGACGAAGACTCCGATGATGCTCCTCATGAGGGGGAGAAGAGGAGAAAGCTTGATCAACCGACGCCGGGAATTTTAACGATAACATATCCAGAGAAGGAACCAGAGGCTCAAAGAACAGAAGCAGAAGGATCCAAACAGACAGCTAGTGAACAAAGAGAACTGGGATTGATTCTTTATGAAGATGTTCCAGTTCCTTTGAACACTCAGCCTGATATTTATCAGTTCATTGAATATATTGATTCAGAGGAGGATGTTCAAGAAAAAGAGAAAGAGATGAATGTTCAAGAGTATGGAGAAGGAAGAGAGGAGTATATTGAACTATCAGAAGATGATGACATTATTGCATTAACAGATAAAGATTTTAGAGCAGAAAGGATAGAAGAAGAGGAGGTTTTAATTGAAGAAATTATGAAAGAAGTGGATCCAACACCAACGGTTGAAAAGCCTGAGGTGGTTGTAGAAATTAAGGAAGAGTTTGAAGAGTTTCCTGTTGAGAGCAGTGTTGCTCAAGAGACAGTTGTTTTAAATGAAGTAGAAGTGATGGACAGATTCTTTAATGAGTTTGTGTTGGCTGATGAATCAAAGAAGCAACATAGATTAAGATTTCAAGCACAACAAGTGGTGCAGAGAGAAATTCAAGATATGTTGACTTTGTTGAATAAAGATGAGATAAGTAAGAAAAAGGTGAAAAAGCTTGAACTACCAGAGAACAGGTCTGCTGAGTTCATAAGGAAAAGAAACAAGATGCCGTATATTGAAGATATTTTAGAGAAACGGATCTTTTGTAAAAAGCAAGCTCCTTGTTCCTTTCACAAATTATTCCGTGTTTTAGAACCAAATATGCCCAATCTGGTTAACTATGCTAGTTTCCTAAGGAATAAGACTCAAGAGGTTGAGAAGGTGAAGAGCGAGTTCAGAATAGTGGATCTGGTGTTGATTGAAAAAGAAAGATTTGTTAAGATTTTTTATCCAAAGTTTACTGTTACCAGATCTGATGGAAATACGTATGTTTTCACTGAAGCTGACATGTTCAACATGCACTTGGTTGATATTGAAGATCTGTTTGACGAACTGTGCAGGAATAAAAGGAATGAACATTGTAGATTTGCATTGAAGACATTGTTTCATTTCATGCATACCAAACTGGTATTAATGTCAGTGCAAGATTTACAGATTGGAGTTGAGAGAGGAATGAGGAAGATAAACATGACAGCACCACACAGAGATATTAAGTTTGCTGGTGAGCTTAAAGAGTTTCAAGTGATTATGGTGAAGCATCCAGCTGTCATGTATAAAGATAGGAATAAAAGATTGAGAGCTATGAGAAGTGTTGAACTGAATAAGTTTTCTGATGGAACTTTGATTAAAGTGATGAATGGTCTGAAAGGCAAGCTGGCAGCAGATCAGAAGAGGAAGACAAAGAAAGGAGCTCTATCAGTTAACGATCGAAAACTCATGGTCGAGTTTATTTCCAAAATTGAATGGAGGCTGTCAGATCGAAAAAGTATTCGAAGATTTGAACAGAAGCTGGGATTGTCAATTTGAAGACTTTGCTACTTTCATCAAAGGGGGAGATTGTTGGAATATGTTTAGTTGATGAAATATCAAAGTCTAGGGACTTAATGTGTAATTTTCTTATAGTTTGTAATTGTGTATAAATAGTCATTTTGACTTTCTAGATTTAGAGAGATCTGTCAGATAGCAGAATTTGTACGCATTAACTTTTGAGAGCAGCAGCACTGTACGAAGGAATTTGCAGTTCATCATATTGTAATCATCAAGTTCATTAATCCAATCATTCGGTTAGTTTTGATTACTTTAATTGTTCTTATTAATTGCATTGTGTTGATTGAATTGGTAGAAACTACATTTCACATATTGCATATGTATGCTTGTATGATCATTCATGAACACATAAATACAAAAATACGTATTAAAAGGTCATTAAAGACATAAAGGACTCGAAAGCACCTAATTGAACATATTTGCCATAATCTGACTTAATTATGACTTAATATGATACTATAATATCATGGGATCATTCCATACTAATATAACATATAAATTATCATCAAATGTTGCCCATAAGTCTACAACACTCCATAAAAGGCCCAACGGTGCCGGTGAATTCGGAAATTTAAACCCAAAACGCTTAAACACTTTGAATGATTTCCGAACCTTATAATATACCACCATAAGCTCATGAATACTTTGAATATCATTATTTTATAGGTTGGAGCTTGAAGGAGTGCCGGTTATCGGTTCGGGGCGTTAAGTGACTTATTGGCCGTTCTGAGCCTTAAAGGCTATTATAGCCTATTGTACTGTGAGTTCTAGCATTGATGTGTGTGTTGCATACATAATTACATGTTTACTTTTATTTATGACATTCTGCATATCTATTTGGCATCATCGTCTTATATGATGCATTGCACTGGTTTTATTATACTGCCCTAGTTGGCAGTTTGTTATTTAATCATGGCCTACGGCCAGCATACCTCATTTGATACCTTTCATTACATATATTAACTAACCTTCATGTTATGCTTGAATATCGTTCATTTCATGTTTCAAATGATTACATTTGATTACCCATTGTGAGCTATGCTCATTTATCATTGGCCTCACTGGATATCCAGATTATCATTATTATTATTAAACGCCTTACTTTGTGTTTGTGCGTATAAATTCCTATACCGCAATGAGCTCGCGGGTAGGTGGCCGGACATGGAAGCCGGTTGGAGTTACGCAGCTGGACATGGATTCACAGCTGGGGCAACGGCGGGTAGCGGGTCATGTACCGCAACCTATGCAAATTAATGGGCTATGCCCACACCATTTTTATTAAAAGATATTGCACTTGTCATTTCATAATCATTTTATCATTTATACATGTTGTATGTTTTGCACTCTATATCGATCTAGTAACTCACTTAGCAAATTTTATTTGCTAACCCCTCACTTTTATATACCTCAGGTGGATTAGTAAAGACAAGGTGATTGTTGAACCTGGTCCTAGAGTTTAAACGGACCGCAATTGAAGTCTTGACATTCGGTAAAAGTTAATTTAATATTGTGATACTTTCGGGTAGTCTGTCTACCAACACACTTAGATGTGTACATATAGACACCTAATGTCTTTGATGGATGATAGTTGTTGTAACTATTTAGAATTATCTTGTAAATTTACTTTACATTCCAAATCATGGTTTATAACTAAACAGGGATATTGACCTCGTGCGAACGGGTAATGCCCGATTTTCTTTAAAATTTATGTTAATTATAATTAATTTACCACAACCCCATTTTTATTATATTACGTTGAAATGGGTGTTTCACTATAACTCACAGATTTTTTCTGAATTAAGCTGAGTTGCTGAGCTTTATCAAGCGGATTACTCCGCCACCTGAGTTATCTCAGGATTTCACTTTAGACTTTGACTTTCTGGACTTGGCTTGACTTTACAAACTTTGACCCACTTTCAATAACTTTTAAACTTTATTACTTTGTTCAGTTTATTCTGAACCTGTCCAGAGTTTATCATTTGAAGGAACGTTAGTTTTAAACTTTAATTGACATGATTCTAATAACTCATAAACTTTTATGTCTTTTTCATGGACATGTGTGACTTTTAGTCATTTAAGCTTTTTATTTATACTTATACATGATCATGGTACTTCATCATGTGTTTTCAAATGTATTTTATGCTCAATCTCACATATATGTATTTCACACGTTTAATGATATATATTTATATCATAATTTAAAGGTAATCCAATATGTATATATATTTTAATTATAAGTGCGTGTATTGACATCAAATTATATATCTTAATGTGCCACAAAAAAATATCCCAAAAGTTTGTTTATTAAACTAAAATTTCGGGTCCTTTTACCCACAACCGAATTTCGCATCAACCGTCCCATCCGACTCGCCGAGTCGAGGTCCGAAATTCGGATCTTGGCCGGATTTTGTATGCATCCGAAAACAACCCATCAATAGTTTGACATGAGATTGACCCATCCGATTTCGGGTCCAATTCGAAGTCGAGTCCCATCCGAAATTCGGGTTCTATCCGAGTTCGGATCCAACACTTAGAAATTTTTCACGATCTTCATATTGTTCTTGGCGACTTGCCGAGTCGACCTACAGAAGTGCAGGTCGCCATTTACGGGTTAACATAAAATTGCCAACAATCCATTTTTAAGTACATGCAATTCAATCTTATGTTATATTAACGTTATTGGGGTGTTTCTACACTATTTCCCATCATAAACATGTTAATTCATCCAGATTTGTCCAAAATATTGGATTTTTCTCAAGAACACAAAACTTACAAAAAGTTCAGATTTCTTACCCTTTCGGACTATTTAATCAACGATTTTCGTTTCTATAACTTCTAAAGACTTTAAATGATGATTTCCAACTGATATAACACACATGCAACATCATATTTCAGATTTATAAATCCGAATTTATGCATTTTATTCTCAAATAAACCTTAAACTCAAGAAATTAGTTTCTTACCTTAGATAATAATCAGTTAAATCTACGAATTTCTCTTCCAAATTTCGTTTTCCAGCAGATTGTAGAGAGAGAGAGAGAGAGAGAGAGAGAGAGAGAGAGAGAGAGAGAGAGAGAGAGAGAGAGAGAGAGAGATAGAGAGAGTTTGAAGATGAGAGAGTGATAAAATGATGAAATGAAAGACTTAAGGTCTTTTATTCCTCAAATTTTGGATTTTGGCATATTTAGCCCCTTCACATCTGATTTCTTTAAATAAAGATTTCATCTTTATTTTATCATCACTAACACTTATAATTAATTATACTTACTTAATTAATAATTTGAATTTCTAAAAATTTCTTAATTACTTAACATAGCAAGCAACTTTTGTTCATCTCTTTCTTTTAATATTTGAACTTTATATTATAACATAACATATAATTTAACTTAATTAAATAATTTCATTACTTAATTAAATTACAAATACAAATAATGTATTTAATTTACATTATTAAGTCACATACGGGAAACTAAAAGTTAGGTTATTACAGAATGGGCTCCACCACGCACAAACTTCGTCCTCGAAGTTAGCTGAGTTCGTACAGACTCGGATATGTAGCTTTCATCACATCTTTTGATTCCCAAGACTGACGCGAACCTTTGTGGTATTTCCACTGAACGAGCACCATCTGCACCTCTTTATTTCGAAGCTTTTTGGTCTTCGAGTCCAGAATACATTCTGGCTCTTCAACCACGCGAAGCTTCTCGTCAATTTGCATATCAACATGTGGTATCTGAACTTCTCTTTCATTAGCTAAGCTCTTTCGCAAATGACTAACATGGAATATAGGATGTATTCCAGCTAAATTCGTTGGCAGTTCAATACGATAGGATTGATTCCCTATCTTTTCAACGATCTTGAATGGACCATTAAATCCTGGAGCTAGCTTGTTTCGCTTTATAAATCGCACCACATTCTTCATTTGGGAATACTTTCAACATCACCCAGTCGTTGACCACAAAACTGACTGATCGATGACGATTGTCATAATAGGATTTCTGCCTGCTCTGAGCTTTAAGGATATTCCTTTAACAAGTTGAATCTTCTCATGAGTCAATTGTAGAAGGGCAGGACCCGCTACTGGCAGTTCACTTGTTTCGTGCCAGCAGGTGGGAGTTCTGCATTTTCCTCCGTATAAAGCTTCAAAAGGAGCCATCTTGATAGTGAAATGATAATTGTTGTTGTATGAGAATTCGACCAAAGGCAAATGGTCATCCCAATTACCACCTAGATCAAGAATGCAGGCACAGAGCATATCTTCAAGGGTAAGGATAGTACGTTCACTTTGACCATCTGCATTAGGGTGATAAGCAGTACTCATAGAGACTCGAGTACTCATCCCGTCATGCAGCGCTTTCCAAAAATCTTGAAGTGAAACGACTATCACGATCAGAGACGATAGACTTCGGCACACCATGACGAGAAATAACTTCAGTGATGTACATTTGTGCCAGTCTATCAAGAGAATACTTCTCTTTCATCGGTATGAAATGAGCTGACTTCGTTAAACGATCCACGACTACCCAGATGGAGTCGTGCTGTCTCTTGGTTTTAGGCAATTTTGTGACAAAATCCATGGTTATATGCTCCCACTTCCACTCAGGAGCTGGTAGATAATTTGGACTTATGAACTGCAGCTTTCAAAGAAATGACCGATGTCTTTCTTCATACCTGACCACCAATAATTAGCTTTAAGATCGAAGTACATCTTTGAGCTGCCAGGATGAATAGATAATTTGGACTTATGAGCTTCAGATTGAAGAGTGTTGCGGATAGAACCATATTTAGGAATCCAGATTCGGTTTCCATTGAGACATTGAAGTCCCAAATGATTCATAGATAGAAATTGAAGTTGCCCTTTAAGATTTTCAGAACAAAGATTTTCTTCTTTCAGTGCTTCGGCTTGAGCAGATTTGATGTCTTCAATGAGAACAAAAGAGAACATAACAGGGGTTAGGGCATAGCAACACTTTTCTTGATAAACTTTTCTACTCAAAGCATCTGCGACCACGTTGGCTTAGCCAGGATGATATAGGATCTCACAATCATAGTCCTTGATGAGCTCCAAGGATCGTCGTTGTTTCATATTCAGATCCTTATAAGTAAATAGGTGTTTAAGGCTTTTATGCTCAGTATAAAGCTGACACTTAGTTCCATAAAGATAGTGACGCCAAATTTTCAATGCAAAGGTAACGGCAGCCAGATCAAGATCATGAGTTGGTGCAATTTTCTCATAATCTTTCAATTGCCTTAAAGCATAGGCAATGACTTATCCCCTTTGCATGAAGATACAACCTAAACCTGTACCAGATGCATCGCTATAGACAACAAAGTCATCATTGCCCTCTGGTAAGGCTAGGATTGGCGCTTGAATGAGATTTTGTTTCAGAGTCTCAAAAGCCTTTTGCTTCTTATCAACCCATACGAAATGAGTGTTCATTCGTATTAGCATGGTGAGTGGTACAACAATCTTCGAGAAGTCTTTAATGAATCGCCGGTAGTAACCAGCCAATCCAAGAAAACTTTTGATTTCTGAGGCATTGTGAGGTGTTTGCCACTTCTGAACAGCCTCGACTTTAGACGGATCAACTGATATACCTTCGCCAGATATGACATGGCCAATGATCTGAATCTATAAAGATAACAAAGTAGAATTTCAAGTTTTTATTGAGACAAAGAACGCTTAGGAAATAGCTCGAGACAATATAAGGGTGATACCTGTCTGAGCCAGAATTCGCACTTGGAAAATTTTGCATAGAGCCTTTATTTTCTCAATAGCTCTAGCAGTTCACGCAGATGAACATCATGATCAGCCTCCGTTTCGGAGTAAATCAGAATATCGTCTAAGAACACGATAACTGACTTATCCAACATAGGTCTGCACACGCAATTCATGAGATCCATGAACGCCGCTGGTGCATTTGTTAGACCAAAATTCATTACGAGAAATTCGTAATGATCATATCTCGTTCAAAAGGCTGTCTTCGGGATATCCTTATCATTGACTTTCAGTTGATGATATCCAAAACGAAGATCAATTTTGGAGAATAGCTTGCTCCCTGTAACTGATCAAATAAATCGTCGAGTCTGGGCAAAGGATATTTATTCTTGATAGTGACTTTGTTCAACTCACGATAGTCGATGCACATACGAAGAGTTTCGTCTTTCTTCTTAACGAATAACACAGGTGCACCCCACGAAGATGAACTAGGTCTTATTAAACCTTTTTCTAACAGATCTTGCAATTGTTTTGACATTTCCTGCATCTCTGCAGGCGCAAGTCTGTAGAGAGCTCTAGCGATTGGAGCCGCACCAGGAACTAAGTCAATGTTGAATTCGACTTGACGTTCTGGTGGCACTCCAGAGATGTCATCAGGAAATACGTCTGGGAACTCACAGACGATAGGGATATTGGAAACGGATTTCTTGTTGACTTCGGAGACAGATTCAGACGAGACATAACACAAATAGGATTCGTGACCCTTAGAAAAGTATTTACACATTTTCTCAACAGAAATGAACAACCATTTCGATTTTTAATTTAACCAAACGCAATAAACAAACAATCTAATTTTTAATGTTTTTAGCAGATTAATGACTAACAATTCCGACTTCTAATTTAACGAAACGGAAAATGATGAATCAATGTAATTCAAAATGTTTTCATTCAAATAAATGGTGTGTGTGTGTGTGCACACACACTATAAAAAACACAAAGTATAAAGTATAAAATCATGCGAAACGAGATTAAAATTTATTCAAAATGTTTTATTGTATTTGTTTTTTTGTTTCTAACTGACTAAAAAGATTAATAATTTTATTATATTTTTATATCTATTTGTTTTATTAAAAAAAGAGTTGTTAATAATTTGTAACTAAAAGGCTCAAATGTATAAATATAAACAAGGGCAAAATGGGTATTTTAATTAAAGTAAATGGATAATGGATCAATCTTGAAAGTAAACCTTGATGATAATGACCAATTTTAAAAAATTAAAATTTCATGAACCAAATCCAAATTTTGAAACAAACCATAGGAACCATTTTTGTAATTAACTCTAAGATCGACGAAGATATACGAAAACCAAGAGATAAAAAGACACAGATTATGAGTTGTGTTGTTGAAGATCATAACTAGCATTCAACAAAAGTGTCATCCTTTTTATAAGAGTGAAGGGAGTACCTCCCTTTCCCAAACCCATCTTTCTGTACACGTCAGCGCCACATCAGCTTTTCTCTCTCCACATTTCCCCACCTTTCTAACTAGGAAATACCCATCTTTCTATATCTTTCCATCTTTCTTAATTTTTTTTAAATAAATTCATTTTAACTAACAAAACAATTATTAGAATTAAAATAATTAATTTCATAAATATTTAAAAACTATTACAAAAACTAAACATTAAAAATGACCCAATTAAAATAAAAAAATACATAACAATAAATAAAATTAAAATTACGAATGAACATTAAAAAAAATACAAACTAGCCGTCTAAATTTGGTATTTGGGCAAGTGCAATATGTTTCACGAGATCTGATTGAATGTTATTGTGTGTTTCCTGATTACGAAAGTAAAATACGAAACTGTACGAACGAAACAACAATTACGAAACTAAAATAAAAAAATACAAACATTTATGAAACTATAATAAGAAATAGAAAATAAAATTATAAAATTATAAAAGTTAAATTTTATATATATATATATATATATATATATATATATATATATATATATATATATATATATATATATATATATATATATATATATATATATAAAAAAAAAAAAAAAAAAAAGAACAGAAGTTCTACAAAAAGAAAAGGAAAAGAAGGGGGAAGAAGGAGGGGGAAGAAGAAGGAGAAGCGGGGTGAAGCGGGGAGGGGAAGCCGGGCGGGGAAGGGTTTTCGCGGGGCCGCCGAGGGGGGGCGGTGTAGCCGCCGGGGAAGGTCCTAGGTGGCCAAGGCCGCATTGCAGCGGGGTGGGTACTCCTCTCGGCCTAAGGTAATCTAATCAAGGAAAACACAAGGAGTGCATCAGAGGTGTTCATAGCATCCGAAATAAAAATTCAAAAATCTGATCCGAATTATCTGAAATTTCAGATATCCGAAAATCGGATATTCAAAATTTCGGTTTCGAATAGTAAAATTTCTAAAATTTCGGATATTCGGATATCTGAAATATCCGAAATATCCGAAAATCAAAAAAAAAAAATAATAAAAACTTTTACATACATTTAGTATTGATTATTTACACAATATTGAGTGTTTATTATTATTCTAATGTATATTTTTTATTTTTATCTTCGTATTATAGATTTATTAACTAATATTTTATATATTTTAGTTTTGTAATAGTTATTTAGTCGTTTTCAGTAAAATAATTTCAGATATATTTAGTTTGTGATATATCTATATCTTATATATATTTGGATATTTGAATTTGTATTTTAGATATTTAAATATTTGATTTAGTTTTTTAGAAAAATAAAAAGTATGAATTGTTGGATATTCGGATAATCCGAAATTTCGGATTCGGATAGTAAATATCACTATCTGAAATTTCGGTTATCCGATTTTGAACACCGTGCATGGCCTAATCATATTATATTTGTTAATTAAAATTTCTCATTCAATTCATTATGTTTTTCATTAAAACAAATATTGGTCCATCAAATATATTAATTTGTCTAAATTATAAACTAATCTACTGTAACATTAAATAGCTACAGTTTTATCTGTTAAAAAAAATTTTATTTTGTGTAGAAGTGCAACTATGCAAGTAAATCGAGTTATTCAAGTGACTTACTACTCGAATACGATTTGATAGAAGAACATGATAAAAGAAATTAACCCAAGATTCAAACACTACGCTCGTCTATAAATACTATGAAATGAATAACAAATTTGACACGTGTCGACTCCTCATTTAATTCGTCACGTATCAAAACTTCAATCTGTCACATGTTATTACTAAAATTAAATTTGAATTAAAATCAAATCCAATTCAATTTATTATAATCTAATATAAGTAATTTAATATATAATTAACTAAAATCTAATAAACTTACTTTTTTAGTTAATTATATATATATATATATATATATATTAGATTACTTAGATTAGATTATAATAAATTGAATTGGATTTGATTTTACTTTAAATTTAACTAGTTTATAGCCCACGTATTACGTGGTTATTTTTAATTAAATTTATTTATATAAAATGTATATGAGTAAAAATAAAAACATACAAAAATAATAATTATGTTTATTTTTTATTATTTATTAAAAAATAGAGTATATTTATCTTTTTTAAAAATATTAAATTGTATTTATCTTTTATTTTTTATAAGTTGTAATTATTTTTTTGGTGAACGTAGAGGTGACACGTGATATTTGATGTTTTCCTTTATTATACATAATTATAATAATTTCCACAACTAATTCAAATTTTTACATTTGGATCAAATTATGATTATTATGGATAATAATGATAAATATTTATTTTAGGTAAACATTAATTTTAAATGTTACAAATCTAATTTATTACTAATTAATTAATGAAAAAAATAATGTCAAAATTTAATGCATTTAAGTTAAGGTGTTAAATTTGGAAAAAGATGTGGAAAAATATTTTTTCTTGTATTGTAGAAGCGATATATGACATGAATTGTTTTGTTTTATTATAATATATAGGTTAATCAACCCATGTATTACATAAGTTGATTTAGAAAATACATATTTTTTTATATTTTAATAAATTATTATAAAATTTATATATAATTAAAATAAAAAAATTGAAAGCTAGTTAAATTAAAGATAAAAAAAATATTTAGTTGTTTGATATTAAATAAAAAAATATTATTATATTGTATTATTAAAAACAGATAATATGTGTTTGTAAAAAAATGTTTCTTTTAATTTTTATTAACTTCAAATATGAAATATCAATGTAAGAAACAAAAAACTTCAATTATGTGAATGTGTATATATTTTGAAAATGATAAAAATGGAATATCTGAAAATCAACAATCAAAATTTATTATATTCACAATTGAAGTTTTATCAATTAAATTTTAAATCTTGTTAGCAAAATAATTAAGTTTAATTTTTAACTTTATTTACTAAACTTCTACATTTAAATCCAAATTTTTACATTTGAATTTAATTATGATCATTAAGGATAATAATGAAACATATTTATTTTATGTAAATATTAATTTAATATAATTCATTGATGAAAAATTAAAATCAAAATTTAATGTAATTAAGTCAAGGTAGTAAATTTGGAAAATGAATTATAAAAATGGCATAGGTGTAATTATTGATTTTAATTAACGGTATAAGAGACATTTCATAAATAATTATGAGTTGTCATTAATCTGGACCATTGATTTCTTTCCATCCAATGGTCCAGAAACTCCAAGTGGTTTTCTTATTTTATATAGTATAGATTTGAGTAATAACATGTGTCAGATTGAAGCTTAATATGACATGTGGCGAATTAAATGAGGAGTCGACATGTGTCAAATTAGTTACTCATTTAATAATATTTATACATAGGTTATAGATTTATTCTTAATTCTTTTAAAATTTAACTCATGTAATACATGAAAATATGACCTAGTTTATAATATATTATCATTTACTACATATAATTTATATTTATAATTTGAATGAATAAATTTCATTACAAATTCGTTCCATTGACACCCAAAGCAACACCATAACATATCACCATCACATGTTTTTTTTTTTTATAAATTAGTCATCATAAGTTATCACAAATTCTGTCAGCATAACAAAGTAAAAATATAGAAGGAATCAAACCAATAATAGCAACCATGCATGTCGGTAAATCGAAACAATAAAAAATCAAAGAAAACCGCGGAAAGAAAACTCAAATGAAAAATAAAAACTATACGAGCAGAAACTATGAGACAACAAGATGCATCCACTTGAGGAGGAAACTCGTGTCTCACTCGATCAACAACCACCAGAAGAATACAGAACTAAGATGATTAGAATATTAATGGAGGCACTACAACAAAAATGACCTTTACCTAGGGATATTTCCCTCGGTGATCCCTAGAAAAGCTATTTTTCGACGGATTTTCGAGGGATTTGGTCTGTAGGAATAATCTGGTCGGTAATGGCCTTTTTCGAGGGAATTTCTGACGGCAGTAATTACCGAGGAATTTACCAACAACTTTTTACTGAGGGATTGGCGATGGACAAGCTACAGAGGGATTGGCGGAAACCCAATTCTAAGACAACAATCGGAGGAAACCTAAATCTCTCGAGATAGTAGCATAATATGGAAATGGTTGGTGGGATGGCAATGACGACGACAATTATGTAGGGAAGTTTTGCTACAATGGTAGCTAGGTGGTCGGTATTTGGTAATAGGAGGAATAAAGAAGAAGGGGTAAATAAGGATTAAAGAATTATTATGACTGAATGCAGACAACTAAGGTTTTTTAACTTATTCATTTGACTTACCCAGAGACTTAATGTAACACCCACAATTCTCACACAAATGTCACGTCAATAAATAATCATAAGTGGCAATATCGCAATCATCTCAAGATGCACATGTCACAGGATTAGCGGAAAACACTATTAATTTAAAACTTTAATACAGAAGTCATACATCATGTCTCATGCTGATATAACACATACACAATTGAATTATCTGTTAAACACTAACTACCGATGGCTACACAATGCCGATCAAGCACAAAATACAGATAACAGCTTAAAGTCTAACATCAAAAGTCAACTGGCATACACAGACTCGGAACTGCCCCGGCCCCTACTTCGGCGGCTGCTGCTGCTGTGACCCCACTACACGACTGCCTGTGACACATAGGACTCAAAAACATAAGCTGGACAGCTCGTGAGTACATGAGGGTTAGACACTGCAGATAAACACATATAACATACACAACACATATATCTCAATGCACATAACATGGCTCGATGCACACACATATCTCTGCTCAAAAGGGGACGCCGTTCCCCAGCTAACAGGCCGCACACAGCAGCGGTTAGCTACACAATAGGCACAGGAGCAACCTGGCAATAACACTGCTGTATATATACAGTCTCATACTTCATGAATGGTTGGGGACAGTCAGCCTGCGCGATCACATATCGCGGACACCTGCAACTCAAACACGTATAGCACGTATAGGGTAGAGAATTCATACATGCGCGCTACAACACAATCTCATACACATTTACCGCAATCACATAATTGACTCGAAAGAATGCACGTGCGTTTAGAAAGAACTCGAGTACTCACCAGTTACCCGAACTCGATTGAAACCCGAAACTCTTAATGTGGCTCGGCTCGTGATCGGCTAGAACCTGTAAACACCACGGATCTCATACATTAACACAAACCTCAATAACCAAACAACTCAAGTTCAAACATAATTATCACAATCAAACTAAACCCGAAACACACTCCCGGACGGATAACCGATCCCCGAAACCCCTTTACGAGACTCCCACCGAGACCCAAAACCCTGGATAATTCAACCCGACACTGCCCCGAAGGAACCCAAACCATTAACGACCCAAGACTCCCCCATAAGTCTCAAACCGGACTTCCCCTACAGGCTGCGGCTCGCGCCGCTAAGCCCCTGAGGGTCACGCCGCGACCAAGCGATGCTCTGGACCTTGACCTGCGATTTCCATTGCTGAACCAGGGGTAATACCCCTTCTCAAACACAATTTCCAGCCCGAATTTGCATACATAAATACTACATAGTAGCTCTCTACCACATATAAGCTAATACACACAATTCTCACAATATACACCATAAATTGAAACCTCTAGCATGAAGTCTCTTACCTTGAACACCTCAAGAACACAATTAGGAAGAAGATGAAAGTAAAACACAGCACCCCAATTCAGATTTGGCTTCAATCCTCTGCTGGAACTCCACCCCAAAAACACACACACACCTTTAGGGTTCTTTTGGAATGAAGATAGAATGAGGAGATAAGCACGTATATATTTATCTCTAATTCGGCCGGTCCCGAACCCATTAACCCGGACCCGATATCACTTTTTCACAATTAATATCATTAGGACTCAATTATATCCACGATCTCAATGATTATAATAATCCACTAATTATTAGCTCGGAAACACGTATCACTCAATCTTGACACGTTAAATCCACGAAACGGAATTTAATTGGAACACGCAATAATATTAAAATAATGATCCAATAAATTAAATTCACGTATCAGGCTCAAATCCGGGATGTTACACTTAAAAATTGATTAAGTAACCCAACAACAACAATAGTCCAATAAGTTGTTATCAAACACGTGCAACGTTTTGCTAATTAATCACATACAAATTCTCAGGATTAAGCTAAAGCAATTACCATAAGCATTACATAATTTGATACATAAAGTACAACAAGTATACAAGTCATTGCACTATACGTACAACAAATACCATTACTATATTTGCCATTACATCAGAGTTTGATAAGAAAGTTGCTACCATAACCCACCTATATAACTACAAACAAACTACATTTATCACAAGCTAGGAAAGTGAGCTAGAACTTCGATCTTACTTCAAGGATTTGAACGTAGGATGAAGTCCAGTTGCGTCTTTACCATTGTCTGAAATTATAAGAAGATGCTTAATGAGATAACAGATTTATACTTTTACATACAATTATTTTTTGTCGAATGCTTAGTTGTGCTATGTTTGCTGAAACATTGGGTCATGCTGAAATGCTATTGCGCGATTTCGCTTCCAGTAGTTCTATACTATAAAACTGTTCTCCGCTATTGAGACACGAGTATAAGAATAAGGATAATGTTAGTGAGTTAGAGCACCCACAAGCATATAAGAGGGAATCAGCCTCATACGGGACTAGCTTCTTGTATAACCTTGGATAGTGGTGATATCAAATTACGCTTTATGTGCTATTAACATCATGTAAATATGTAGCACATTTATCAATGCAAGGCTAATGATAGCATCTGTTATTAATGAATCAATAAGAGGCTCAAATAAGCATAACGAATAAAGCAATGAATCAATAAGAGGCTCAAATAAGCATCTGTATGCTAGAAGTAGTAAATAAGCAATCATAGAAGCTACAAATATAAATAAGCTGCAAATGATGTATTGATCACATACAAATGGCAAAATGACTATTTTTTCAGACTTGGTTAATGTTGAGTAAGGTTAACGATTGAGGGATCAAAACCGGAAAAAAAAAATAGCAAAATAGGGATGAAAAGTGAAATCTGAAACATGGAATATCATTAAACCAGTGACAAATAATGTACTTTACTCTTTATAATTTTTATAAACATATAAATTTTATTATTAACTTACATAAAGAAACAAGGATTCCAAACCTAAATAAAGAGACTTTTGTTTGTGTTCCATCTTTCAATCAAGAACACGTAAAATCGTATGTGCATAATTGTGGAATAAATAAACAAACTTCCTATTGAATGTCGGTTCATTTACATCCCTAAAAAAAATTAATGACTTATTGGGTGATTTGCGTAAGAACACAAGAGGATCATGTCATGACCAGCAAACGAGATTCACATAAGAATGTATGTATCATGTGTTTGGTTCGCAGATTTTAGTAAGTATTTAAAATCCAAGGATTTCATAAATCATTTCCTTCTTTGTTATTTAAAAACTCAGCCTCTCTCTAGGATTTTAAATCACAGTTACCTTGCATTCTTCATATTAGCAAATTTATTCTATAAGATAATGCAAATTCTTTGATAAAATCCTGACAAATGCAAATGCTGCATAATGCAAATCCTTTGACAAATGCAAATCTCAGAGAAAAAAATCTGTGAACCAAACGCCCCCTTAGTAAACACAACACACGAGTACACGAGTACAACAACTAGTTATAACAAGTGCAACTTGATGATTGTGCGATATTATACCTCAACTATACCCGCTTGATTGGAAAAAATATGTATATTACGTGTCAACGTCACCTCGTCAAGGTGACTTCCCATTAGAGTGGGACAATTTTGGACACCTTAGTGTCACATCAGTTTTTCCCTCACCATCATTTCCAATCTAAAACTTTGGAAATATTCTATCTTTCTTAATTTTTTATTAAAAATTAAAAATCTATATATATTACTAAAGCAAAATAACTACTGTCACGTGTCGCTCTCACGGCTCTCCAAGATTTCATTTTCCCGCTCATTTTTCCTAATATAACTCTCTTATTTAACTCATTTAATTTATTTTAGAAAATTTAAATATTTAAATGAAAACTTATATAATTAAATAATTTTAAATACTTTCTTATTTTACCTCTATTTTTACCTAAAATATTTTATCTAAAATGATTTTTGACTGATTTACAGTTTTTTATTTTTTTTGAAGTTTAAACTAAAGGTTAAATATTTAATCATATATTAAATGTATCAATTTAAAATCGGTTATCATTCTTAAAATTTGTACATTACTATTTATTTCAAAATTATGTTAACAATCGTAATTGATTTAAATTTTCGTTCATAATCAATTGAATCAAAAAAATTTCTTATATATAAAAGCATGATTTTAAGTTTTTTATCATTGAAAACGCATCTAAATATGAAAAGAATAACACTATAATAATTTTCATTAAAGTAATACTTTCAATAATATTGTAAATATTGTTTTCAAATTTAAAGGCAAAAACATTATTAAGTTGACTTTATTTTTATTGTAATATAATCATCATTTCAAATATGTTCATATCTTCAATATATATTTATTATAATAAGAATAACAAATTTATTTAAATATAATTTTAGTTATTTATCTATGTCAGTTAATATCAAAATATTATTACTTTATTATTATTTATAATAATATTTTAAGTTATTACATTTAAAAATATATATTACTTACATATGCCCCATGTATTACATGGGCCAATAATCTAGTTCATTTATAATTAATAATTAAAACTTAAATATTTAATTTTATAAAATCTAACTTAAACTATTACATAAATAAAAATAAAATGAAACTAAAAATTAAAAATTACAAGAAAATTAAAAATAAAAGTTACGAAAAACTAAAATTTAATAAACTAAAATTCATTGTGGTAAATTCTCTTTTTGTTTTTAGTACGAGTTACAACGCGACACCTTGTAAATGGTCGTGTGGTTTTATGAAAAACTCTACATCTCTTTGTTGTCGTTGTTCATTCATCGACTTCACGTATGCTTGAGCTTCATTTCTTTGATTATTATATGTTCTTATTTGATTTCTTCGAGTCTCCACCGGTACCAATTCTTGTCTTCAATTTCAACAACGTGGAAAGTTGTAAAAAATTCAAATTGTTTGAATACGTTTGCCCACTAGATGATGCTGCTTTTTTCCGTTTCGGCATGGTAGTTTCGGCTCTTCGTCGTATTCTTCTTCTGGAATCCCTAAGATGCGGCATCAGACGACGGTGTTCCGACATTAATTGATCCCAACGACGCTTTTGATCTCTTAGGTCGGGATTGGACAAACTCTTTCATGTCTAGAACGTTGTCTCAATTTGGATGTTGGCAAAGCACATTCCATATCGAGTCATGTGGAAACGGCTTATTTTTGTTGGTTTCCTTGAATTGTATTGTGTTTTCTTCAAAATGTTGTATTCGCTCTTGCCGGACCGTCGGTTGTTTCTAGTTGTTGTTGAACAAAATGTTGAAATTGTAGCATTTTTCATTCATATCCTTTCGTTTTGAGTTGACTAGATGGACGTTGCAGGTCGTTCCAAGTAATCGTCTTCCAAAATTCTCCATAGCTCGCGCCTAAAATTTGTCACGTTTTTTAGCGATTCCGATTGTTGGATCCTCAAAAGTATCAATCTATGCTTCTGCCAACGTTTTTCTTCCAGAGACGTCCACCTCATCATTTTGTACGATCTTTTAATGGAACCGGTCTTGATGTTGGTTTATCGTCGTCGTCATCAAAAGCTCCTTGCGTTTCGGGAATGACTGCGTCGTCGTCAGATCGTGGTTCACGGTAACCACCTAGAAATGGGTCGAAATCGTCATTTAAAGTGCTCGACAAGAAGAATTGAATAAAACTTTTTGAGAAATGTTGTGAAGATTGTTGATTTTGTGGTACATATCGAACTTATTGTGAAAATTGTAGGTTTTGTGGAACGGATGATGAATATGGTTGTTGAAACAATGGTTGAAAATATGGTATGTATGGAATTGGTTGAGCAAAAATTCGGTTAGAATTTTTGTTGTTTCGGAGGATGAAAATGGAGCAGTGCGAGAACCGGTATTACTGTGTCAACAACTCAAGGCGGGTTGTTTTCCGGTATTCCGATTCATTTTTTAGAAATAAAATGGGAATGAGTTTCGGTTTGATGTGTCAAAGAACGTTGGAGAGAATTGAAAGATGACTGAAAGACGAGTTGTTGATGTGTTGAGTCCCTGCCAAAGTTATCCCCCCTGTCCAAGCCAATGAGCCAACGACTCATGACTCCGTCCCCGTTTGTTATGGTGGAATGAAATGATACTTAATGTTAGTTAATAACAAACATAAATTGACATAGAAATTGAAGAAAATATTATTAAATCTCCTTTTCCTTTCCATTGTTTTGATCTTCTCCATGTTAAGAAGGAAATGAGAGAAATGAACTTTACGCTAAACTCAATTCTTTGTTCCCTCTCATTGATTCCACTGTACCAAACAACCCCTAGTGTAGTCCACCATTCATTTAACCTCAATGTGAAAACGGGTCGACGTCATGAGGGCATCATCGAGTTAGTAAACAATTCAACCCAAAAACATATATAGCGCTAGATTCTAAGTTTCGAATTAGCACAAGTTCTTTATTTGTCTCTTGAAAAGAAAAACAAAAACCAAAATACATACGTTACAGGTACAACGATCAATGGGTTCATTAGAACAAACTCTTTAAAATAGAATAGTGAGACAGAGGTGTTTGGACATACCAACCTCGATTATTAGGACTGAACCACACCGTTAGTATGACCAGTTGAAGTGTGTTTTTTTTTATAACAACTTATGGATTGTTTTCATGTCAATTGCTTCGGCGAGAGTCCCCTTTTGAGCATGATCCCACCACTTGTACAAAAAGTTGTCGACAACTAACCTAAACCAAGGGGATAACTTCAAACCTTCTTCACCGGCATCTGCCTTTCTTAACAACTCCTTCAAATCTTCTTGGTTCACGTATTTGATATCTGCCACTTCGTCGGGGTTTGGGTTCACAGCAACGTCACGCACGATGAAGAGTAGGTAATCAACTGAAAAAAGTATGGTAAACGTCAGTTAGCTTTCAGATCATGGAAAGTATTTCATGATATGTAAGTTGTAACCTCGATATCATAAACTCAAAATTAACGGCCAATTCATATTTGGGTTATTAATAGGTAATTAACTTTATCATTTTTATCATTTAAGATGACCAATATTTTTTTATTGAAGTAAACGTATTAGGCTTTCAAAAAAATCTATTTATGAAACGAACTTAAAACTGTGTATTTAATGTAACAAACTTTCAACTTTTTCTTGTTTAAGGTAACCAACTTTAAATTATTTCTTATTTCAGTCACTGACTAATAACGAAAATGGTCATTTTCGCATCCATGTCAAATATACTCGGTTACCTAACGTAGAAAAAAAATTAAAAGTTTGTTACCTGATATTAACAAATTTAAAGTTGGTTAACTTAAACGAGAAAACCCAAAACTTGATTACCTTTTAATGAAAACAACCCTTCATATTTAGGATCAAGTACAATCATATTCATCTAAATAAGTTCAAGGTTACAAACTACAAGGTATCTTGAAAATAGAAAACATGATGATCCATTTGCAATAACAATGCCAAAATACAGCGACTCAACTTGAAGGTCAAAAATAGGGTGCAAGTGAGCAAAGTACTCGTGAGACAATTTTTTTTAAAAAAAGGGTATCCGACCCGGGGCTCCAACTGACACCAACGTGAAGAAGGTAAATCGTGTAACGTATGGTTAAAGGACTGTGCAGGGTTTGAAACTTTGAACCTGAACCTCAACTATGGATTTCATGTCCCCAACCACTAGGCTACCATCGCAAGGACTCGTGAGCCATTTGAGTTCAACTCATTGAAAGATCGAGTTATTTACTTAAAATTTTATAAACTATGTTCATGGGTAAAAATATTTTAGGGTAAGAAATTTACGTTCATGTTCTCCCCACTTTCCATCAGACGGAGCCTTGTACAGCATGCGACTTATTGGAGTAAATTGATCAACTGGAACATCCTCAGCAGGGATACCGAGTTCATCGAAAAGCTTCCTCTGAGCAGCATTCCTGACACCTGATTGTGATCCGAAAGTAAAAAAGTGAATATGCGTTCATAATATAATATACTACTAAATACTAATCTTAATGAGAACGGATTTTCGCATTACCAAGGGCATTTTCGGCAATAAGTTCGCTTTCTCTGTATAGCGGATGGCTGCAACAGGTGTTGGTCCATACCAAAGGGAACGTCACCTTGGTTGCAGAGCGTTGCTGCAAAGAAACCAAAAATTAGAATCTATCTATACTATTATAAGAGTAACTATACTCATTTCTGGTGAAGCCACGTGTCGTCACCATGAATCGACACGTGACATTTATAGATTTTAAAAATAATAAAGAAATTTAAATCAAATATATCCAAATATTATATAATCCATTTTTAAATTCAAATCAAATCAAATCAAACAAAATCTAATACTCTACTAACTGACTAATTAAATCTATCCAAATCTAATACAATCCACTTTCAAATTCAAATCAAATCAAATCAAACAAAATCTAATAATCTACTAACTTATTAATTATAAGATAATATAATAAAAGTTTAAAAAATATATAAGAAAATAATTACTCTTCATATATATTTAGAAATATACAAAATTAATAGGTCATAATAAATAATAATATCATCTTATATACTTTTGTTTAAAAAAAATAATATTTATATATTTATCTTTTTATTTATTATATTTTATATATATTAAAATATCCGCGTAATACGCGGGTAATAAACTAGTGCTTAGTAAAAAAATGAAAGTAATCAGAACCAAAATATATCAAAAACTAGGGAGAATTTCATATATATATCTTTGTAAACTTCAAATATTACGCATATATATTCTTGCAAACTTCCTTATTACATTTATATCCTTGTAAACCTTTAAACTCACATATATATCCAAATGACTATTTAAAAAATGATATTTTATATTTTTTAAATGATAAAATAAATTTAAAATAGTCATTTGGATATACATGTGAGATTTAAAGATTTAGAAGGATATATATGTAATAAGAAACTTTTGCAAGAATATATGTGTAATATTTAAAGTTTACAAAGATATATATATAAATTTTCCCTAAAAACTAATACTGAAATACAATTATTTATATGATCCAGAAAAAATGTGTGTTCGGTCATGCAAGATGGTGAAACAAATGCGTAAGGAAAAGAAGACCAAATTAGCTCTTGCTACATCATTAAGAAATACCAAGGAAGAAACAACGACCACAGACAAAGTCAACATCATGCATAACCATAAAACCATATTAAATTAATCTACCTGAAGGAGTAGCTCGTATTTTGAATTGAACAGGAATACGCTGAATGCTCTATGCAGCATCTTTCCTGTTTCAATCTTCTCCATCAAGTGGCCTACATATTCAGGAGTTTATAATTATAATCATGTCGGTAATGCAATTGACAATAATTTCACTAAAGCAGAAAAATGCAGCAATTACACCATAAGCTAATAAACTAATTTGTTAGTCAATTTGACGATTTATATTGTGAACATTACTTGCCATTTTCTTTTTACCAATCTATTACTTGTAACTGTTATCATTCAATGAATAATTCATAATATAATATTTACTTCAGAAGCATGTTATGAGTCAAGCATGTTTGTTGTAAGAATATGTTCACCCGAACTATGTGTTGAATTTTAATTCAAGTTGGTTTTTACATATTTGGTTGTCGCATATTTCATAAAGGACAAACAATATCGGTAACTTCATATTAATTGAACATGTTATTCAAATTTATACAGAAATTTTAATCATTCAGTAGAAGCAGTAGTTTTTACTAAAAAAATATTACACATTTACAATTCTTTATACTTTATTTAACTAGCAATGATATCATGACGCCATAAGTCAGTAGCAGTCTCACCACAATTCGACTGGTGATCCATACCTTCAGTAGTTTTCTGTAACAGTCTAGATTTTCAATGTTGATTTAGCTTGAACCAAGATAGCACACATAAGGGGCATTTGGTACGATGAAATTGAGAAAATGGAATCAAGTGAGGTCTACAAGATTTTCTATTATGTGATGAGAGGCTTGATTCTCAATGGAAAGGAGTAGAGAATTGAATTTTAATATAAATTTAATTTCTCTCAATTACCAGTCAACATGAAGAGAATCAAAAACATGAAAAGGGAATAAAATTTTGATAGCTTTTCATCTATTTTTTAATGCCAACCTTCATTTATATGTAGCTATCAAGTCTATCATTAGTTTAAAAAAAACTTACAAAAATAAACGATTCCATTCCATTCACTATACCAAACGCCCCCTTATTTCTAAACTAATATTACTAATATAAGAAAAATGCTACTATAAATAGTCCAGTAAACATGCGACCAACTATCAAGGAACGCTTTGTGTAAAAACACAAAAAAGTATGTTAACAAATACATATTCAACTACAGCTTATGTTTAACAATTATCAGCCAAAGAACTAGATGAACATGCGAGCAAATTTAAGAACTTATGTAGCTTCCATTGCTCCACATAAGGATTCAGAGAAAAGCCTCTGAGTTCCATAAATGCTAGAGAAGCATATTATAGGAAGTATAATTATCGTAGGATGTTACAGCTTATATAAGGTCCACACATTAAACTTTCAAGTCTTCCAGTCTGTTAATCTAGTAAATCTACATGATACATGTGCCTCGGTGTTTTAGTTACATTTCCAATTTTCCATTTAATAACCAATTTGACCAGATCAAATACTTATCTTATATAATATATATGTCATTAATGCAAGTCAATAAGTTGGGATTGGGAACACTATTCATATTTCTCTACTGGAGAGAAGAGACCAATAATGTTAATTTCTGAGATGCATGTAATAGTGAAACCACTCTAAAATAGGCATAAGACCCTGCTTACAATTATACTTGGTATCATGCCCGACGACATTATCACTCTCATCCACCAAAATGCATCTGCAAACATTAAAGATGGCAAAAGACGGTCACTATCTATGTACAATCCATAACTGACAGAGTAAGATCTAGTAACTCCAATAGCAAAATTGAACATAAACCATTACGCGAAACTTTTTTTGTCACAGTGTGAGCACCAAGCAGTAGAATACTAGAATATATGGTCAACTTACTTAATAATATAAACAAAAAGCCTAATAGAAACTCTTCACACTTCTGGCTCTACATAAATCCATTCAAAGTGCACTCTCATCACTTAATCAAACAATCGTTTTATATTCCATACACAAAGCCAAAAATAATTTCTTTAGAAAAGAATACTCGTTACTCACAAAATAAATGAGAAGTTCACTCAATACATAAATTTGAGAAACTTATTGTATCTTATTATATGTAAAATCAAATAGAACTCAACATATTAGTATGTTATTTACAAAGATTGAGATCCTGTTTTGTCACAAAACATCTTAAACGGTTATGTATTAAACACAATATTAACAACGCCCTTCAAAATATCACACTTGGACATTTATGCATGAAATGATGGCGATGGTTATAGCAATAACGCCTTCTCAAACTGATTCATTTGAGTAGCAAAATAACGATAATTATAAAGAGAAAATAATCTAAAAGGTCCAAAGTTGAAGTTGGATCCTACTAAATGGGCAGTAATTGAAAATTTACAAAACATGATATAAATTTTTCCTAGAAATTTGAAAACTACTGATACCACAACTTTTGGATACAAAAGCTAAGCCCAGAAGGTTCAGTCAACTTTGGATAAAGGGAGTAATTGCCTTTTCAACAAACGGCATCATATATGGAGTAGTTGGTTATCAGATGCATGTATGTGTACAACTTAAAAGTTGGGAAGCAGAAGACGTTAAATTAGCTTATACGGTCTTAAATCCAAATAGATAGATGATTAGATATGTTGACACGATAGTTACCTTGTATAATGAAATCAACCCTTTTCTCAAGCCATCAACTAAACAGATGCATAATAGAATCACAGAAATACATAAAATCCTACACACACGTACATCTAAAGATAGTTTTTTTTTAATGGTCCAAACAACAAACATACATAAATTGACAGACGTCTGCAAAATGGGTCAAAACTTGGTAAAACAATAGAACTATATAAAAAAGGAGAACACCACTCTGGGCAATTGGTCCATGGCTAACATGGACATGTAAATCACAATGTCCCAAGGAAACAAAGGTGGTGCCCATGCTTGACCTTGAGACCTAATATGTGAATCATCGCATTCATGTGGGGATAACTATATAAAGTCATTATTAGTTCACATAATATCATCACCAACACTTTACAGAAATTCTAAGAACCTTCAGCCTCAACAGAATGAAAAGCCGTTAAAAAAATTAAAATCTACACATACATACACATGAAAATAGTTAAAGCTCATCCAAACAACTAATGTTTTCACGATCAAAATCCGTATCTTTTAAGATCCAAACAAATTCAATCCATTCATTATTAATCAATAAGTCAAAAACTCGTGACGAACTGTATATAGTCAAGATTAGTTTATACAATACTACAGTAGCAGCAGCAACAATTTACGGAAATTCTAAGAACCTACAGCCTCAACAAAATGAAAAGGCGTTAAATAACTAAAAATCTACACATATATACACGTGAAAATAGTTAAAGCTTATCCAAACAACTATTGTTTTCACGATCAAATTTTCATGTGTTTTAAGATCCAAACAACTTCGATAGTTCAATCCATTCCTCATCAATCAATAAGTCAAAAACTCGTTGAAACAAATAACTATATATAATCAATATTAGTTAAAATTTTATACAACACTACAATAGCATCAGCAACAAATTAAGGAAATTTGAACAACGATCAGCCTCTCAATCAACAGAAACATTAAAATCAAACTAACCAATCAATACTGATGAAGTAATAAGTAAGAAACAAACTTGAAGAACAATCTAATCGATTAAACAAAAAACAGATCGGAATAATCACAATAAGGTATTGAAAAAACAAAGACTTACTCATCCTCAAACATGAGGCGTCTCTGAACAGCATCCATGCCGGAATCGTCACCCATGGCGGCGGTTAAGGCGGCGTAAGAGCGTCGACGGGTAGGAAAAACAGCGAAGAAGGAGATTTGAGGAGTTTTTGGAGGAGAGGAATGCGAAGTGAGTGTTGTGGTGGCGATGGTTTTAAAGGTGGGAAATTTCAGAAATTCTTTATTTTTTATTTTTATTTTTTAAATTGCAGGAAAAGGGCTCACACTCTTTGATATGTTTACATGGCAGTGTTGACTGAATCAGGACAAACATATGTACCATGTGAATAATTAATAAATAATAAATGATATGTTGACACTTGACACCCCTTTGGTTTTGAAATATATCATTTTGGTCCTTCATATTCATGTATTTGATAAAATTGTTTGGATTTATATTTAGGTTTAGGGTTTATTATGAAAAAAAATAACATGTTTTTATGTTTTCTTGCATTTTTGTCCCTCAATGTTATTTTTTTTCCATAACAGTCCTCTGGTTATTTTTTTTTTTTGATTAGTGAAATTTGGAAATTAGAACCCGATTTTTCTGTTTTTAAAAACTCGGTTCACAAATTATAATCGGACTCTAATGTCCAAATTTCGCTAAACCAAAAGGAAAAAAATTAACTTGAGGTTTTTTTATGAAAAAAAGATAAAATAGAAGGACGAAAACGTAAAAAACGTGGAAACATGTTGGTTTTTTATAATAAACTCTTAGGTTTAATATGAAAAAAACCAACATGTTTTCACGTTTTTTACGGTTTATCCTTTCATGTTATTTTTTTCCTAAGAAAGTCCTTACAGGTTAATGTTTTATTTTGATTTTCAGAAAAGTTTTGATTTTTTAAATAATCAACTTTATGTTTTTCCACAAAAAACCAACATATTTTCATTTTTTTTTTTTTGTCTCAAACAGTTCTAAAACTTGAAGACTTTTTTAGGAAAAAATTCTAAAGATCATAAATAAATAAATAACTTAAGAATATTTTTGGTAAAAATAACTTGAATGACTAAACCACAAAAACATGTTGGTTTTTTTTCAACTTAAACCCTTTAGATTTTAATAATTTTTTTCCTGAAATATGATTTTTGAAAGTGCTAAAATGAGAAGAGAATAAGAAAGTGTTTCGGTTTACGTATTAAATGATGATAGATGGTTTTTCATGTTTAGTTAGAAATGTTAATTGTGATGTTTTTTGGTTCGATTAGATGTGTAAAAAAGATTTTAAAAGTATAAAAACAGATCAAACAAGTGTAATTAAAAGAAAATCAAGTTAATTCATCATGTTTGGGATGAGTTTTTAAACAAATTTTTAAAATTTATATATTACATGAGTTTTACCTTAAGTTATATTTAAAAAAAGATACATAAATTTGGTCTTTTTTATTTAGACCAACTTTGACATTTTCTATACTTTTAACTTTTAAGTGAAAAATTATTTTTTAACTAATTTAAAAAGAGAATGAAATTAACAACTGGATGTTTGACTTTCAGAGTTGTAACCTATAAGTATATTATTTCATCTCCAAATTCATGTATATTTTTTAAAAGATGGAATATGGCCATAAAACATAATAATAATAATAATAATAATAAAGGTTTCAAACAAGAGTTTATTACGAAAAAGCCAATATGTTTTCATGTTTTTTGCGTTTTCGTTTCATCATGTTATTTTTTTCATAAAATTTCTCAAGTTAATTTTTTCTTTTTTGGTTTAGTGAAATTTGGATATTAAAACCCGGTTTTTCAGTTTTTAAAAACCCGGTATACTAATTATTACTGAGTTCTAATGTCCAAATTTCACTAAACCAAAAAAAATTTAAATTGATGACTTTTATGAAAAAAAAAGTTTAATATAAAGGACGAAAACGAAAAAAATATGAAAATATTGGTTTTTTTTCATAATTAACTCTCCAAACAATGAGCAATTAATCTTATTTACGGTAAAATGTTCCATGTGTGGTGAAACCTCCTGGAAAGGGAACCAAAAAAAATCTTCTTTTGTAAACACATATTGATAGTAATATATTCTAATATTCCTTTCAGATAGTGATGACAATTACGGGTCATTCAAGTAAACGGATCGACGATTAAAAAGACAAAAAATTAACGTAATTTTGAAAAAAAATTCACTGTTCAATACATCATTTTCAAGATTATTATTTTTTATAAAAATTATGTTTTGACTTACTTTTTTACTACGGACCACTTTGATCGTTCCAGCTGTTTGACTCGTTGAGTCAAAATTGTCACCACTACTCTCAAAGCATCGAACATGCATAATTCTTTAACCCGCATCAATTATCATTGCTAAAAAAATAAACATTTTATTAGTTGTGATCCTTAATTTCTATGATCGTTTAAAATTATTTAAAAACATCACAAAGTTTGATTATGAATCGTAAGGTTTATACCAGTTAAAATAAAAAAAGAATCGATAAAATACAAAGAATAATGAGAAATAGAAATAAACATAAATTCAAAGTTGCATAACAAATATATAGATGTAATTGGGTGCTTAACTAGTCATAAATATGTTTGCTTAGGTAGCTAACTTTGGAGTATTTTAGACATTTTATATTCTATTGTTGGATTTCGAATTGTTTAGTGAATATAGTATATGTCTTTAACGAGTTATCAAACACTCGTACGTTCCTACGGAGTCTAAAATATTAATTACAAATATAAATATAAAAACAAATGAATAAAAATATTTTTCAAAATATTCAAATAACGAAACACAACCGATCAGGATCAAATAGTGAAGCTGATACATATTTAAGAAGTAAAAGGCATGATACATGTTTTATCCATTTCAATAATTTAAAGAGTCGGGTTTTATCGGTTTGATTTATTACATACATCTATTTTTTTTAGATTTCTATAAATTACATATACGACTAATCATGTTCATGCCACTTCAGGTTTCCTTAATAAATATTATTGGCTTACTGTTTACGTTTTTCAATAAACATTGTATCTTTGATACTGCTGCAGTTGCTACAACTTTGTGTAGTTTCTATTATTAATCGAGCTCGACATGATATATAAAAATCACATAATATATATAACAAATATTTAGATGTAAATGGGTGCTTAATTAGTCAAAACATGTTTGCTTAGGTAGCATAATTTGGAGTGGTTTACACATTTTATATTCTATTGTTGGATTTTGAATTGTTTAGTGAATATAGTATATGTCATTAATACTAAAAACATATCACATGGTTTATCCATTTTTACGGTTTAAAGAGATAGATTTTATCGGTTTGATATATATTACATTTATTTATTTTATTTAAATTTCTATAAATTACATATAAGACTAATCATGCATTCATGCTCATGCCACTTTAGGTTTCCTTCATAAAATATTAATTAATGGCTTACTGTTTAAGTTTTTCAATAAAATTGTATCTACGGTCACAGTTGTTACAACTTTGTGTATCTTTTATTATTAACCGTGCTCAACATGATATATTAATTTGGTATATAAAAATCACATTTTATCAATAGAAAAGCTTATTAGCTTAAGAGACTAAACTATTAGAGTGGCAAATATTAACATAATAAAAAAAAATTATATGTAATGTTAGAATGATTTCGTTTTCTATATAAATGCTCAAATTTTGACACTATGAAGGTGCATGTGCGGACCCAAAGCGAACGTATTGTTGCCATAACACCAACGCATTTTTAGTAGACCTGATAATTTGGTATATGACACGACAGAGTAACAGACACGACATAAATACGATACGAGATTTTCGTATATGGGTTTTATAAATTCGTGTTTTGTGTTTATTCGTGTCAACCCGAATTTTAAATTCTTGTTTCGTGTCTTATGCAGGTCAAACACGAATTTACCCATATAAACACGTGCAAGTCACGTATATAAATCGTGTTACACGATGACCCATATTTGACATGTATAAGACACGTATACACTAGTTTTTAGGGTTTCAAATTTATAGATACTTGAATTATTGTGTTTTGGATTTATAAATTTATATATTTTGGATTAAATTCGTCTATAAATTTGTGTAAAATTTGTGTTTTAGTGTGACACGTTTAAAAACGTGTTTTATGTGTGTCGTGTCACACGAAATTTTTACGTGTGGTGTTCGTGCATATCCAGACACGTTTTATAATTCGTGTCGTGTTCGTGTTTTACAAATTGGTATTATGTAAAATTCGTGTCTAACAAGTGACACAACATGGATACACGTATTACCAAGTCTAATTTTTAGGGACATTTGTGTAAAAATACTTTCAAGTTGGACTATTTTTTGGATTAAAATATCCAATCATTTTTATTGCACAAAAAACACACAACCGTTAAAATTTCACAGAATTTCGGATATTACCGGTTGAAAGTCACAGACCATTGTCGATAAGTCACCAGTAACCACCAGAATTTCACCTAAAAAGTAAATTAAAAAAAATTGATTAAAAAAAACAACAAAAAATATGGATTTGAATCATAAAATACAGACAAATGAGTTTACTGGAGAGACGTTTCATCGGAGACGAAATGTTGGTCAGCAGATTGCAACTGGTTCATCAGGTAGTAAGTCATTTAAAAAAACTCATTTTGAATAATTTTAGTCAGTTGGGGGTTTTTATGCAAAGAAAAATGGTTAGGGATTTTAATTGCAAAATGATCTGACTTAAAGGTTTTTTGTGTAAATTTCTCATATTTTTTACTCTATGATTTATATATGTACTAGGTTAATACTCATTTATTACATGTGTTAATTTTAAAAAACAAATATTTATAAATATGTATAATATAATAATATAAGAATAATAGAGTTTGTCAATATTAGTTGATTAGTTATTAAATTAACCATATTAGATTCCGATAATTAATATAAAAAAGTAGCAAAATGTTGAATTTTGGAAAAAAATTTGAATCATTAGACATCCCTAATATAACATTTATAAAAGTTAAAATGTAATTAAATATGATACTGATGGTAGCTGCATTATGATTACGTCTATGCGAAGTTTACTTTATTTACATAGTATATTATACTACACTTTTTAAACAATATTCACATAGATGAAGAGTATTTGTCCTTTGAACATAATAGTTTATTAGATTTATGGATTCTTTCACAAAGGGTTAATTGAAAAACTTTTAAAGACCATTCTATGTATGATATAGTCATAAAAGAGTAATGAGGGGGCAAATGTGACAATTTATGAAAATACAGGGTCTGAACTTAATATATGCGATAGTGTGAGGACCTTGTACATGTCGTATAGTCAAAATGTCAAGGATGGGGGGTTCTCTTTTAATACACTTAAAATGTATCCCTAGTTTGACCTTTACTACTAAGATACCAAAATTGAAACTTTAGTGTTAAAATTCACAAAAAAAAAAAAAAAAATTTGGGGATAAAAATAATCAAAATGCTAAACTTTTTAACTAAAGCAATTGTTTTTTTACACACACACACATATATATATATATATATATATATATATATATATATATATATATATATATATATATATATATATATATATATATATATATATATATATATAAACTAGTTTATAAACCCACGTCTTACATGAATAATTTTTAATAATTAATTGGTTAGAATGTATTTAAACTTATACTTAAACCATATAATGTTAATTCTTATAAAAATAAAACAAAAGTACAGTTATTTGTCATATATATTATTTAATCTATTTTTTTAAATATTCATTAACAATAGTTACTTTTTTTTTTAAGATTCTTATTAATTTTTATTTCACAATGTATATATATTTAATTGATATAATTTGAAAATTTAAGTTTACGCAACACGTAATGTTCATAAACATTACGTAAACATTACGTGTTATGTAACATCCCGTCTTTGAGATAATTACGTGGATTTAACTTATTGGTCGATTATAATATTGATTATTGCGTTGGGCCAACGATATTGCGATTAGTGGAATGAACACGTGTCGGGATTGAATATACGTGGCTTCGAGACATAAGAGTGGATTTTTTATAACGGGGTCTGGTATCGATGTCGAACCCGCGAAATAATTGAAACGTATAATATGTTTGTGCGTTTCCCTTCCTTCTTTTGTGAAAACTAGTGAGAAATAAGTGTGTGTGTGTGTCTTTGCTTGCTGCTGGATTGGATTCAAAGCTAAATCAAGGTAGTTAATTGCTAAAAAGTGATCAAAGCCTCCATCCCTGTGTTCTTGGAGTTTTAGAGGTAAGCAATCCTTAATTGAATATGATTTTGTGTGTTAAACGTTGTGATATGTTGGGAATTGTTGGGTAACCATGTTGTGAGTGTTTTGGTATGATTATGGAGAGCTTTGCTGCTGGGAATCGGAGTTTGGGGATTTAACTCCCCTGGGCAGAACATAAACAGAGAACAAAGGGCCTGCTGTTCGTCGCGAGCGCGGTCGCGACACGCTGAGCGCGGCCGCGATGAGCAGTGCGAGAGAGAGAGCGCGAGCTAGGGTTTAGACGCGATCGCAATGGAAGCACGGGCCCGCGACGGGTCCAGCGCGGTCGCGATCCGGCTGTTTGGGCCAGATTCGGGTTTTGGGCATTTGGGCCTATTTGGATATTTTAATATAAATTTATTTATATAAAATGTATGTGAGTAAAAATAAAAACATACAAAAATAATAATTGTGTTTATTATTTATTATTTACAGATTAAAAAATAGAGTATATTTATCTTTTTTAAAAATATTAAATTGTATTTATCTTTTATTTTTTATAAGTTGTAATTATCTTTTTGGTGAAGGTAGAGGTGACACGTGACATTTGATATTTTCCTTTATAATACATAATAATAATAATTTCCACAACTAATTCAAATTATTACATTTAGATCTAATTATGATTATTATGGATAATAATGATAGATATTTATTTTAGGTAAACATTAATTTTAAATGTTACAAAATCTAATTTATTACTAATTAATTAATGAAAAAAAATAAAGTCAAAATCTAATGCAATTAAGTTAAGGTGTTAAATTTGGAAAAAGAGGTGGAAAAATAAAAGACATGAATTGTTTTGTTTTATTATAATATATAGGTTAATCAACCCATATATTACATGGGTTGATTTAGAAAATACATATTTTTTATATTTAAATAAATTATTATAAAATTTATATATAATTAAAATACAAAAATTGAAAGCTCAATTAAAGATAAAAAAATACTTAGTTGTTTGATATTAATTAAAAAAATATTATTATATTGTATTATTAAAAACAGATAATATGTGTTTGCAAAAAATGTTTCTTTTAATTTTTATTAACTTCAAATATGAAATATCAATGTAAGAAACAAAAAACTTCAATTATGTGAATGTGTATATATTTTGAAAATGATAAAATATAAAAATGGAATATCTAAAAATCAACAATCAAAATTTATCATATTCACAATTGAAGTTTTATCAATTAAATTTTAAATCTTGTTAGCAAAATAATTAACAAAAAAATTTAACTTTATTTACTACACTTCTACGTTTAAATTCAAATTTTTACATTTGAATTTAACTATGATCATTAAGGATAATAATGACACATATTTATTTTAGGTAAATATTAATTCATTAATGAAAAAATTAAAATCAAAATTTAATGTATACTGTAGTAAATTTGGAAAATGAATTAAAATAATGGCATATGTATAATTATTGATTTTAATTTAGGGTATAAAAGACATTTCATAAATAATTATGAGTTGTCATTGTTAGACATTCAATTTCGATCATAGGGAGTTGTTTTGTAATAATTATTTACTTAGTATTTAGTCTTGTATTTATTTCCTTGTAATTTATTTCATTGTAAAAGTCTAGGGGCCAAAGTTGTCATTGCTTCAAAGTTAATTAATTGAAGCTACTTATAGCTCCTAGGGTTTCTTTGTATCTCACGGTTGAAACATATTGAATATTACATTGCAGCCGCCACTTTATTCTCTCTCAATATTCTCTTTGTCTTCTTCATCATTACCCCATTATTGAGCTTGTTTCTTCTTGGGTATTGTGAAAGAATCATCAAATGTGCTGAATCATTTACGGGAATAGCATTTACAATTGGTATCAGAGGGATGATAGGATCCTTACTGTACTTGACTGCCAGTAGGCCGGATATAATGTTTTCAACATGTCTTTGTGCTAGATTTCAGGCCGACCCAAAAGAATCACACCTAACTGCGGTAAAACGCATTCTTCGTTATCTTAAGGGTACACCCGAACTTGGTCTATGGTATCCGAAGGGAACCGATTTCGATCTTACCGCTTTTTCAGATGCTGATTTTGCAGGTTGTAGAGTTGACAGAAAAAACACGTCGGGAGGAATACAGTTTTTAGGAGATAGACCGGTGAGTTGGTCTTCCAATAAGCAGAATTGTGTTTCCACATCCACAGCTGAGGCTGAGTATGTAGCAGCTGCAAGCTGTTGCTCTCAAGTGCTGTGGATGAGAACACAATTACGCGACTATGGATTCTCAGTCACCAATATCCCAATTTACTGTGATTCTCGAAGTGCAATTGCCATCTCTTGCAATCCCGTGCAGCACTCTCGAACAAAACACATAGATATCAGGTATCATTTTATTAAAGATCACGTAGAAAAGGGAACCATTGAGTTGTATTTTGTTGGCACGGAATACCAACTTGCGGATATATTTACTAAAGCTTTAGACGAACCTCGTTTTCAGTTTTTAGTATCCCATATCGGCATGTTGAATCCGCCTTCCAATTAAATATCAGATATTGTCTTAAATAATTCTATTTCAATCTATCGTGATTGAAATTCCTTTATTTTAGAAAATATCTGTTATTTAAATTTATGATTGTGTCACAAAATTGAAACTCAATATTTCCTTATCTGTGTACACTTTTAATAATTAATGATCCTGACAAATTGCTATGTGAATTGTTCATCACGGAGTGGGACGCAAACATTATCCAGGTCTGTCTGTATCTTAAAGGCTGAAAAGGGTCACGAGCTTAATCAGAAAAACAAAAAGGAAAGGAACCGGTATTTATTTGAGGGGGATTATAGTTAGGATTTTAAGTTTTATAATTCTTTGTTTCTTTTTAATTTCTTGTAGTTAAATTTTAAATTTTAGGTTGGTTGTACTTTAATTTAATTTTAAGTTGCATTTAATACTTCAAAAAAAAAAAAAATTGAAGTGTTTGAATCTATCAAAAACCCAAAAATATTTTATTTTATCTTATTTTGGTTTGGTTAGTTTTTATCTTCTCTTAGATTCTAAAAGAAAAATTCCAAAAATATTTTAAATTTCAAATTTATCAAAAAGCAAAAAATATTTTATTTTATCTGATCTTGTTTTATTTTGGTTTATTTTAATCTTCTCTTAAAAGATCAAAGAAAATACCAAAAATATTTTTTGTTGTTTGTTTGTTTCGAAGATTTAATAAAATTGGGCCAAAATGTTTTTTAAACAAATCTTGTTTTTGTGTTTATTTTTCTAAAAGCCCAAAATTTTTCTTTGTTGTGTGAAATATCCGGCGGCCCATGTGAGGTTTTGGGCGCGGATCCTTCTGCCAGACCCGCTCCCTTTAAATCGGGCGGGTCAAACGGTCAAATATCACTTTCCTTCTTCTTCAAGCTTTCTTCTACCTTCTTCTTTGCTCTCGTCGACACTGCCGCCCAAACCTCCATAACCACCGTTCAAGCTCGGTGAACCATCGATTTTCTTCATTTTTCTTGCTTTATTCACCTTCGGCATCTTCAGGTAACCTCTTTTTAACTTTATTTTAGTTTATAAATTCATATTTTATGTGTTTGATTCTCATTTTTTCTTCATTTTTCCTTCTCGGTTTTTGCTAGTTTTAGGTACTTTAATGTGTTCTTTTTACGTACTTATAGTTAGATAAAATGTTCATCATGCATTTTTAGACTAGGATATGTAATTTCATGCATTTTTATTAACTTTTAACTATTCACGTTCATAATTTGCATTAACTCATTAACTGCTGCATGCATCTTCGGACGTCCGAATTCGGACCAACACCCGAATTCGGATGTCCCACTTAGGCTAATTTTCAACTTTTTCAAAGTAACTAAACCGAATTCGGACCACTGTAGATCCGAATTCGGACATCTGATGATCGGAATTCGGATCACTGTTCATCCGAATTCGGTCCTTCTCATTTTTCAAAATCACATTTAAGCCTAAGTGTTTCTGTCCTGCTCATTCGAACTCGGATGGGATCCGAATTCGGTCCTCATCCGAATTTGTGTTCCATCCGGATTCGGTCTTTTGTCTTCATTGCATACATAACATTCCATCCGCACATCCCATCCGAATTCGGACCAAAATCACAACTTCATCCGAATTCGGGTCAAATCCGCATCATCACTTACATCCATTTCGGTTCCCAACCGAATTCGGTCCTTCTTCATGAACCATCCGAATTCGGACCCCAACATCCCCTTTCATTCATCATCCGGATTTCGGGCTGATCCGAATTCGATGACACTGTTCATCCGAATTCGGACCATCCGAAATCCAACACTTAACATTTTTTTTAAATTTTTCCATTTTTTGCATTTTCACTATAAATTTAAAAAAAATACAAAAATCTTTTCATCAACGGTGCACCATTGATTAGAGTTAGGATTAGTGTTTGAGTGAAAAGGTCTTATCTAACATCGGTCTCTTAACGATTGACTTTGGACTTTATTAGTAGAATTTTATTCTACTAATAAAGACCCGATGCTAAACAGATCAGGCAGTTTCTATTTCACACTTATCTACACTTCACATCAATGCCTTATTTACAGTCTTATTATTCTAACTTTGATGCACCCTTGCAGGATGATGGAACCAGCAGTTAATCTTACCATACCCCATCCCCCCATCCCAAATAATAACGCCCAACTCCCAGAACAATCCATCCTCCCCAACGCCGAGTTTGTCGAGTTTATTCCACACAACTGGCAGCTCGACGTATCCATTCTAACCAAAGAACCCCAAACCTTCACATTCGACATCCTCACCCACCACCCAATCTAACGCCTTATCCATGGCAATCGCTGTTCCCCAGATTTATCTGCAACAATTCTGGAACAGATTGCAGTATGTTCCTGACGCCGAACCCCATTTTACATCCACCATCGACTGTGTTTCAGTCAAACTCACCATACCTGCCATACGCCATATCCTTCACCTACCCGCCGAATTCTACCTACCAACCCGTGATCACTTTGATCCCAACCCATCCATCACCGAAACCCTAACTGAAATCCAAACACTGGGTTATGATGGCCCTCTTTCCAAACCCTCAGATTTCCGCACCAAAAATCTTCAATCTCAATGGCGGATCCTCTTTGATGTAATCAACAAGTGCTTCACCGCGAAGCACTCCAGCCACGACTCCGCATCGGCTCAGGTACTAGCCATGTTCACCGGCTTTGCCTTTGACCGACATGTGGATTATGCTGCTTTCCTCTTCGAGGAATTAAGACGAGTCCATGTGGAGAGGGGAACCAAGAAAGGAAGAAAATACATACCTCTCCAACGGTTTCTGCAGCTAATCATCCAATATGCCATGGACAATGATGACGATATCCACGAACGTCCTGAGGCAGACGCCTACCCCACAGTGGCAATTCAAAAGCTAACTCTGCCAAAGAGGGCCCCTACAGTGCCAATAATGACAATTCCACTATCTCTTCTAATGAGGGCAAGTGGGTTGGAACGGGTTAGGGCGTATATTCAATAGTGTTATCCGGATGAGTCTCAGTCAGAACCGACTGAGACTAGCCAATCCGAGGGTGAGGCCAATATGAGTGAGGATGAGGGAGCTCAGGTGGAAGTTCAACAATCTGTGGGTATAGGTGAGAGGGAGCATGTCTTGGTGAGCGAGGGAGCAGGTGGTGAGGCGGCAGAGACGGCGGATTCAGAAAGAACCGTCTCTGTCGTGCGAGCGATAAGTATTCCATCCGAGGGTGAACTAAGCCCAATTAGCCGGACTTCCCACCATAAGACCGTCAGTCCAACGGTCGAAATCACCACCACCACCCACTTGGTTTCCCCTCAAAGGGACACCACTTCATTCAACGGGGATATCGCTCATACACCATCGCCCTCTCATTCGGAGAGTGGCGGTGTTGAAAGAGGTCACACTCCTCCCCACGTGACCGAACTTCCTTCATTCACAATTCCATCCCCCCACAAAGACACAACGCACGATGCCTCCGTGGCATCCCCAAGAGCTGCCTCTGTGGCAGCTCCACAAACTTCCGGATCTGAGCGTCCTACACAGGAGCCAGAAATGACGGAAGGAAGACCGGGACTGGCTCAATCAACGCCATCCACTTCCGGCCATCTCCCAATCAATTTGGAGATGTTAACGGCAGCTCTACGTGCTGCCGGAGTGATTACCTGGGCTGACCTGGACTCCCAAAGGGAAGCTGCCGAGGAACGTCACACCGCCCTTCTATCACTTATCAAGGGTAAGGGTGTCGCTTCCGGAGCTGCCACTCCACCAGGACCCCATTCAGTCCAAAACCAACTGGCAGAGCTCTCGGATAAGATCGATGCGCTTACACGTTTAATTCTTCAAGTCCAAGAGCAGCTTAATTCCAGAATGGACCGCCTCTAGTCGGCGGTAATAGAACTCCAGTGCCGTCCTCAGGCAGAGGCTCCAAAGAGGAAGCATGACGACCAGGACGACCCTGATCGTCATGAGGGGGAGAAAAGGCAGAAAGTTCAGTATGAGGACCCCATGCTGTTAATAGGGGGAGCAGAGACCACCGAAGGGACAGAGTTTCAGGGGTCAGGGGAACAGAGGCAGGAGGCTCAGGAATACTTATTGATAGAAGACGAGCCCATGTTCAAGGGTCCAGCTCCATTGGATCCGATGACAGCTATGGTAGAGTTCGAGGAACCTCATGAGAAAGTTGAAATCATATTGGTATCTGATTCAGACTCCGATATTGACGACAATGAACCCTTAATAATTCCTAAGCCTGAACCAAAATCTGCAACGAAAAAATCTTCATCCTCTTCCTTTGACTTCCTAAACTCACCACCACCAGCCGCTCAAGAAGAAATCCTTTCATCTATTCAAGCTCCCCAGCCACTCAAAGAATCCCATATTGTTCCAAGCCCTCCAAGATCCCCAAGCCCTCCTCCAGTCCAACAAACCGAACAACGAGGTCCTTCTCAAACCAAAAGGGTCGATTGCTTTGATGAAACTCTAGAAGGACCTGGTGTATTTAGGAAAGATGACATATTCTGGGTAGGTCAGTATTCAAAATGTGAAGTACAAAAACTGCCTCTAGAAGAAAAGGACAAAATTCGACAAGAACGGCGGAGGACAATCATAAAGCTTCTTGAAGCTAAAAGGTCTGAAATCGAAGAAACCCCCGTTCAGGGCCTCAAAGAATTCCTACAGAAGTTTCCCCCGGAGCAGTTTCAGAACCCGTACTTAGAAGAGAGATTCAAAATGGTATTCAGAAAGAAGCCTGGATCCTTCAGCAGACGCCTACTTATGGAACTTACAAATGTGTCCAAAGCTGAACAGGCCGAATACTATCAACTAATGCTCCGAGAAAGAAGGTCAAAGGTCTCAAAATCGAAGATAAAGAAACTCCGAACCATAACCATGTGCAAAAGAGCCAAAGTCTACTATCCTTCATTTCAAGTAGAAAGAAAAGATCACGGCTGATGACATCTTCGAGAATGACCTAGACTTCAAAAGGGCAGACGACGTTGAGTTTTTACACAACTGCTTGAAAAATCGCATCAGAAAACGTCTGACCCACATGACTGCCGTAGGTGCCCTAGTTCGAAGCATGAACCACCGTTCGATCATTATGTGCCTCACAGACTTCCAAATGGCGATCGAGAGCGCGTTGGTTAAAGTGGGCCTACGAGCACCGGAATAGGATAGCTTCCTTCTAGCCCATCATCCGGCCTATAGAGTTGTACTTTCTGAGACCCGGGTGTCATTTTTGTCAATCACAAGGGCTATAAAAGGTACATGCATTTGAGGATCTTCCATGTTACTCCGATGATACACTCAGATTGGTTCGAGCTGCACTAACTCAGAAAGTACAAGATTTTGATGCTCAGCCAGATCCAGAACAAAGATGCTCACCAAAGGAGATACAGGATACCCTCAGCGGCATTGACCTCCTGAACGAAAGGCTACATATGAGACAAGTGACCAGACGCTTTGACGTCATCCTTGGACTCCGAGAATCAACAGATCATGCCAGAGTTCCAGGACCTCCTAAATGATCGAAAAGGGGGAGATTGTTAGACATTCAAGTTCGATCATAGGGAGTTGTTTTGTAATAATTATTTACTTAGTATTTAGTCTGTATTTATTTCCTTGTAATTTATTTCATTGTAAAAGTCTAGGGGCCAAAGTTGTCATTGCTTCAAAGTTAATTAATTGAAGCTACTTATAGCTCCTAGGGTTTCTTTGTATCTCACGGTTGAAACATATTGAATATTACATTGCAGCCGCCACTTTATTCTCTCTCAATATTCTCTTTGTCTTCTTCATCATTACCCCATTATTGAGCTTGTTTCTTCTTGGGTATTGTGAAAGAATCATCAAAGGTGCTGAATCATTTACGGGAATAGCATTTACAGTCATTAATCTGGACCATTGATTTCTTTCCATCCAATAGTCCAGAAACTCCAAGTGGTTTTCTTATTATATATAGTATAGATTGTATTATTAAAAACAGATAATATGTGTTTGCAAAAAATGTTTCTTTTAATTTTTATTAACTTCAAATATGAAATATCAATGTAAGAAACAAAAAACTTCAATTATGTGAATGTGTATATATTTTGAAAATGATAAAATATAAAAATGGAATATCTGAAAATCAACAATCAAAATTTATCATATTCACAATTTTGAAGTTTTATCAATTAAATTTTAAATCTTGTTAGCAAAATAATTAACAAAAAATTTTAACTTTATTTACTACACTTGTACGTTTAAATTCAAATTTTTACATTTGAATTTAACTATGATCATTAAGGATAATAATGACACATATTTATTTTAGGTAAATATTAATTCATTAATGAAAAAAACTAAAATCAAAATTTAATGTAATTAAGGTAATGTAGTAAATTTGGAAAATGAATTAAAATAATGGCATATGTATAATTATTGATTTTAATTAAGGGTATAAGAGACATTTCATAAATAATTATGAGCTGTCATTAATCTGGACCATTGATTTTTTTCCATCCAATGGTCCAGAAACTCCAAGTGGTTTTCTTATTATATATAGTATAGATAGAAATATCAATAAAAACAACATTAATAATAATTATTATTAGACTTTGTTTCCATCAACTAAAATACAATCTAACATTCTCCCCCTTTGATGAGAAGACCAAAGTCTTTAAATTGATAAACCCAGTTTTTGTTCAAATCTTCTAACGCTTTTACGATCCGAGAGCCTCCATTCAATCTTTGAAATAAACTCAACCATGAGTCTTCGGTCGTTTACAGATAGAGCTCCTTTCTTCGTCTTTCTTTTCTTAACAGCTGCAAGTTTTCCTTTTAAACCACTCAAAACTTTATTCAGAGTCCCATCTGAAAATTTGTTCAGGTCTACACTTCTCATAGCTCTTAACTTCTTATTTCTATCTCTGTACATGACTGCTGGATGCTTTACCATGATAACTTGGAATTCTTTCAACTCTCCAGCAAACTTTATATCTCTGTGAGGTGCTGTCATGTTGATCTTCCTCATACCCCGTTCAACACCTATCTGTAGATCTTGCACTGACATCAATACCAATTTGGTATGCATGAAGTGAAAAAGTGTCTTAAGTGCAAATCTGCAGTGTTCATTTCGTTTGTTTCTGCACAACTCATCAAATAGATCTTCAATGTCGACCAGGTGCATATTGAACATATCTGCTTCTGTGAACGTATAGGTGTTTCCATCTGCTCTAGTAACAGTGAACGTTGGATAGAAGATCTTAACAAATCTGTCCTTTTCAATTTTCACCAGATCAACTATCCTGAACTCACTCCTAACCTTCTCAACTTCTTGTGTCTTATTTCTCAGAAAGCTAGCATAGTTGACCAGATTCGGCATGTTCGGCTCTAAAACTCTAAATAACTTGAGAAAAGAACATGGTGCTTGTTTCTTGCAAAATATTCATTTTTCAAGAATATCTTCGATGTATGGCATCTTGTTCCTTTTTCTGATAAACTCTGCTGATCTATTCTCTGGAAGCTCAAGTTTCTTCACTTTCTTTTTGCTGATCTCATCTTTGTTCAACAGTGTCAGCATGTCTTGAATTTCCCTCTGAACAACTTGTTGTGCTTCAAATCTGAGTCTATGTTGTTTTTGAGACTCATCAGCAAGCACGTATTCATTGAAGAACCTTTCCATCACCTCAACCTCATTCAATTCAACCTTTTCTTGAGCAACTACATTTTCGACTGGAAACTCTTCAATTTCCTCCTTAACTTGAATAACCACCTCAGGCTTTTCAACCGTTGGTGTCGATTCAGTATCTTTCAAAATCTCCTGAACTAAACCTTCCTCCTCTTCAATCCTTTCAGCTCTAAAATCAATATCAGTCAAAGCAATTACATCATCATCTTCAGACACTTCAATGTATTCCTCTCTCTCTTCTCTTATTCCTTGAATACTCAACTCATGATGCTTATCTTGAACATCTTCATCAGAATCAATATATTCTACAAAATGGTAAATATCAGACTGAATGTTCAAAGGAACTGGAACATCTTCATGAAGAATCAATCCCAGCTCACTTTGTTCACCAGCCGATTCTTTTGAGCCCCCAGCCTCTCTCTCTTTAACTTCAGCTTCTTTTTCTGGGTATGTAATCATCAATACCCCAGGTGTAGTTTCATCAAGCTTTCTCTTCTTCTCCCCCTCATGAGGAGCATCATCGGAGTCCTCATCATGCTCATCATGTTTCCTCTTGGATGAGGTAGCTTAAGCCTTACAGGTCTCCTCAACTGCTGCAACCCTTTCTGATAAATTACCCAATGCAGTTATCACTGTGCTTTCTAAACTTATCATGTGCTCTCTCATCTCATCAAATTGTTCGAACACAAAATCTTTCAACTCTTCTTTCAATTCATTGATAGCTTGATTAGATTCAGATTGCTTCATTGATTCCTCTGCAACAGACTTACCCTTTAAGAACTTGTGAATGTTTGACATCTGTGCCATTACCTCAGACAATTGAGCAGATACATGCGTGTTCACTCCAGCAACAGCTTCATTCAAAGCTTGATTTAATGTTGATTCAGTTACAAATGGGGATAAAGTCACCACTTGGTCACGTAGACTTCCAGTTGTCACGACAGTCGAACTTGTAAAAAGTACGTCTGTGTGGCCAGTACTCAGAGTTGGTAAAGTAGTTGCTCTGACTGGACTTCCACCCTCTTCAAGCGACGGAGCAACAAATGCTTCCGTTGCTGAGGATGTTCCAGTGGGAACACAAAGTTCAACCACACTAACTTCAACGGATGAAGTTGACTCGAGTGTCCTAGGCTGTATAGGATCTATACTCAGTGATTGAATTGAAGTCGTACACTCGGGCAGCTGTGTACTTGTTTCAATATCCATCAAGTCCAAATGACTCTCGGATAGACTATAAGGTTCATCCTGGTGCTCAATTGAAACAATCTCCTGTTGAGAGGAGACTGAGTGGATGGTTGGGTGTGCAGTCGTCAGTGGGATACTGACTTCTTCAATGCTAACTCTCATAGGAGAGCTAACAGCAGATGTGGTTATACCCCGGCTTTCCAGGTTTACGGTATCCCTCACACTCTCTTCAGCAATGCTTACTATATCTATCATCATACTTCCTCCCTCATGATGATCACCTCCATCAGCACCATCATCATCATCATCATTATCATCACCTTCACCTTCTTCTTCTTGGATATCCGACAAAGTTCTCTCTGAATCAGATTTCTCAGCCTCTTCCTCACCTCCCCTTACAACGTCATCTCCCTCACTCACAGATTGGGCACCCTGAACTTCAGCCCCTTGCTGAGGTTCCTCTAGTCCTAAGGCTCCCTGGGTAAGAGATCCCGGCTCCTGGGTCTCTATTGGAGCATGATCTATCCTATATAATCTCACATGCTCACTCTCTTGATCTGCATATTTTAATAACGACTCCGGGATTGGCATAATATTTGCATTTGGAGAATCCGGCACTTCGTGTAAACTCATCATCACATAATCTGGACATCGCTATGAATTTGCTTGCTTCAGAATATTTTCATTTGCTCGAAGAATTCCTCGGATAAGAATTTGTATAAACCCTCTGGAGAGGAACAAATTTTCTTGCTCTATTTGTAGTTTTTGCAAGAACAATCTCCTTTAAGTCCTCCCAGATGCACTGAGCATAATTATAATGCTTGTTAAACGCGATTCCATGAAAAATCCTTAGACAATGAATGTTGCATCTGTCGATGCCTGTGTGCTTAGACGTCATACACATATTGATAATACCAAATAGCGTGTACCATTCCCCATTCAAGCCGTTCCTATGAAATTTGGAGCTCTTTGGTAGTGGCTTTGAGTAGCCCAGGCAAATCAGATCATGAACCAGCTCCTCATCCGACACAAAATCTTCAAAATCAGCCAACTCTGGAAAGTTAACTGTGTCTATACGTCTTGGAAGAAATAGATTGTGACGAAGTCTGGTTAGAGTGATTTTGGTTTTGAATTGGTCTATTGTTACTTTGAAATGGTGATTGCCGTCAGCAGGAACAAATTTGACTGTGTGCCAAAATTGTTGTAGGTAAACCTGTGGGATAGAAGGTTTATATTGAAGCAGATAACCTAACGGATGACCTTTGAGAATGTCAACTATGATAGGATGACTGACTTTAATAACCTTTGTATCCAGACGATGGTTATTATCTCTAAAATGTAGGCAATGTTTAGGTTTAACCAATTGGTTATCTGGGATGATATTTGAAGGTGAGGGACGGGCAACAGAAGTTGAACGAACAGGTGTGGATACTAGAGTATGATTGGATGATGAATGGGAGTCAGATGAATTGGAATTTTGAGACTGCACTGGAGATGCCATTTGAACACCTGTAAACAAAAAAAAAATGTTAGTCAGAACAGGTAAACAAATGAAAATCCTTCAAATGTAGAAAAATTGTAACATTTCATCAGAAATTGTAAAAAGTTGTGATTTTCTGTTTAAGGCATCGGGATTCCAGACAATAATAAACTATTATTGACAGGACTCCAGAATCAATCGTTTAGAGACCAATGTTAGAAAATTAAAACTTTATAATAATTTCTTGAAAAAATGTGACATTTTTCTTAAAACATGAAAAATTCAACACTTGGAACAAATTTTTATTAAAACTCGGATGAAATTACTTCATTCTCGAATGACTCTTGACTAGTATCGGATTACACATGAAACAACTCGACTTAGTCTATGTATCAACTCGAATGAACTATAATCTTCTCGAATAACACAAGTACCAAATTCGAATAAAACATGAAGATTCTCGAATAAGTCTTAAGTGTTCTCGTATGTTCTAGTAGTCCAACTCGAATGAATAAGAAATTTTCTCGAATTCAACATATGACCAACTCGAATGAAATACTTGTTAAACTCGAATGAAATACTTGTTAAACTCGAATGAAACAAGTGTATATGGACCATCTCTATTATGTCTAACACTCAACTCGTATGAATAATGAACTTTCTCGATAACAACATTACCCCAACTCAAATAAACTATAAGTGTTCTCGGACAATGTATCAATCGAGACTTAAGTTCTGAAAATTTTCTAAGTCCAACAAACTTGGTCAACTCGCATGATAAACATAAGTTTCTCGAATAAACCCTTAGTCAACTCGAGTGACATAGAGACTTTCTCGATTATCATTTGAATCAACTCGAATGAACTAAGACCTTTCTCGAATATCATTGAAAGCAACTCGAATGACTCTTGGACTTTTCTCGAGTATAGCTTTAATCGAGAAACTTTTCTTGAAATTATTTTCAAGTATACTTCCACTGATTTACCAAAAATCAATTTCATGGATCTTTTCATTGAATAAACACTTGTGTCCCACTCGAAATTCAATTTTAAACACATTTGTTTTACTGAACTTTGAACAAAAACAACATTAAAGTTGTTAAAAATTCAAATTTCAGAACTATGAAGAACACGAATGTTTTTGAAACTAAAAGTCAAAATTTCTGTTTGTGTGGTTTGATTTGAACCATGAAATTTCAGATTCATGTTCACATTCATAAACCGAAAGATACCACACATTTAATTTCTGTTTTATGAACAACAGATTATTAACACCATGAACATTCAAACTAAGAAAAACACGAACACTGTTTCATATATATTTCAACACTGAAATGAACTATGTAAAAAAAAATAAACTAAAAAACAACAAAAACTTTACTCACAATATGATGAAAAGATATCTTGAGTCGGTAGATGAAATGTGGGTTTTAGGTTGCTTAATGGTGAAGGAACTTTGTGAAGAAGATGATGAGTATTTAGTTATCCGAAAAAGGTAATTTGAAATTTGAATTTCAAATTTATAGAAGAAATATGCACCGGCCCATTATTGAAAATTTTATCCGGCCCATTATTTTCACTTTTATTCGGCCCATCATCCAAAACAAATAAAACCCACTTAATATCTTTTCAAAAAAAATTTTTTGAACAAAATAAAAACAAACAAAACAAAAAAAAATTCCTGATATAAAAAAAAATCCAAAAACAGATTTAAAACCAATCAACAATATCAAAAAAATAAAACAAGAAAATTTAAAAAAAAAATTTAAAATTACACATAACCAAAAATTAACACACAAAAAAAAATTTAAATGCTCCCCCTTTTATTTCTGAATGTTGCTCCCCCTCAAATATGTATTGTATTTCTCAGTTGAGCTCCCCCTACAAAATAACAGATAAAATTTTATCAGATTTACTCAAAATCAGATAAATTTATTTTTCTGCTCCCCCTGCACATGACAATCCAGATCTTGTTAAATTCCAAAGAATATAAACTTTTTATGATTCAAGAATTTAACATCAGATAACAATCAATAAAAAAATGAAAATTTTAAATTATAAATTGAAACTACTGAATTATTAAATCTTAACGATTCAACATACCTAATTTGTATACCAAAAAATTAAACCGTTTTTCATCTAACGCTTTGGTAAACAAATCAGCTAGTTGATATTCAGTAGGCACAAAATATAATTCTATATTTCCATTTTCTACATGATCTTTTATAAAATGATACCGAATGTCAATGTGTTTTGTTTTTGAATGTTGCACCGGATTTGATGCAATAGCTATTGCGCTCTGAGAATCACAGTAGATTGGTATTTTCTTTGGTGTAAACCCGTAATCGCGCAGTTGGCTCTTCATCCACAACACCTGAGAACAGCAAGAAGATACGGCAACGTACTCTGCTTCAGCTGTAGACAATGAGACGCAATGTTGTTTCTTGGATGACCAACATACGGGTTTGTCACCTAAGAACTGTACTGCTCCAGACGTACTTTTTCTGTTCATCTTATCACCTGCGTGATCAGCGTCAGAAAAAGCAGTTAGATTAAATGAAGATTCTCTAGGATACCACAAACCAAGATTTGGAGTTCCTTTGAGATATCTTAAAATTCGTTTCGCAGCTGTTAAGTGTGATTCTTTAGGATTTGCCTGATATCTTGCACAGACACATGTAGCAAACATAATATCTGGTCTACTAGCTGTTAAGTACATTAATGACCCAATTATACCTCGATAATGAGTCACATCTACAGGTTTCCCTGAGATGTCCTCATCGAGTTTTGACTTTGAATCCGGAGCCATGGGAGTTTTCATAGGAGTACTGTTGACCATGTTAAATTTCTTTAACATGTCTTGTATATATTTTGACTGATTGATAAAAATACCATCAGCTAATTGTTTTACTTGTAATCCTAAGAAAAAATTTATTTCCCCCATCATGCTCATTTCGAATTTTTGGGACATTAAAAATCCAAATTTCTTACAAAATTCTGGATTTGTAGACCCAAATATTATGTCGTCTACATATATTTGTATAACTATGATATCCGGCCCCTGACGTTTTATAAACAGGGTTGTGTCAACTGCACCCTTTGTAAATCCACATTTCAACAGATATGTTGAAAGTGCATCATACCAAGCACGCGGTGCTTGTTTAAGGCCATACAGTGACTTATCTAAAATATATACATGATCAGGTCTCGAAGGATCAGTAAAACCTTCGGGCTGATATGTATATACTTCATCTGTTAGTTCCCCGTTTAAAAACGCAGTTTTAACATCCATTTGATAGACTGTAAAGTTTTTATGAGCGGCAAAAGCTAAAAACATTCTAATGGCTTCAATTCGTGCAACTGGTGCAAACGTTTCATCGCAGTCAATCCCTTCTTGTTGGCTGTATCCTTTGGCAACGAGACGAGCTTTATTCCGAATGATTACTCCATGTTCATCTTTCTTGTTTTTAAAGATCCATTTCGTGCCTATAATGGATTTATCTTTTGGGCGCTCAACAAGTCTCCAGACCTTTAACTGTTCGAACTGGTTCAGTTCTTCACAATCCAATCAGCGTCCAGAAGTGCTTCTTTTACATTCTTGGGCTCTATTTTACTTAAAAAATTTGAAAATAAACATTCATTTATGGTTGCCCTTCTGGTTTGGACTGACGCGCATGGATCACCAATAATGTTTTCTATTGGGTGATTTCTTGTCCACTTAAAAGTATGTGGAAACGGTTCTATTTGGTCTTGATTGGGATTACGATCTAGATATGGTTGGGGAGTTACTTCAGATGTTTTTGGTGGGACATCTGAGGTAGGAGCTTCTGAATGTTCAGAAGTAATGGGGGGTTTCAGAAGAATATGGAGGTTCAATGGGTTGTACAATCTCAGTAGTCGACTGCACATTTGCTGTTGAGGCTTCTCCAGTTTCTTCTGAAACTTGTTGTTGAGAAAGATCAGAGACTACGACTGGATCTTCAGTAATTCTGTCAGGCACCAAATTTAGAACATTAGTTTTGGGCTTTTCAAAATAGTCTTCATTAAAGTTCTCAAACAACTTATGTAATTCTGAGTGTTCAGCATTTTGTTCAGATGACTCCAATGAAGCCTGCGTCTTAGGTTCGGGTCCTGAACTGGTGTGTTCAGAAGCCATAACCACTCCTTCATCAAATTTGACATTCACGCTCTCGTTGACTGTCTTGGTTCTCTTGTTGTACACTCGGAAGGCAACCGACTCCTTTGAATATCCGATGAATATTCCTTCATCTGCCTTTTGATTAAACTTTCGAAGATTATCTTTGTCGTTTAGAATAAAACATCTGCAACCAAAGACATGGAAAAATTTAATATTAGGTATTCGTTTATTAATCAATTCATAAGGAGTCTTTCCAAATCTCTTATTTATGATTGAACGATTCTGTGTGAAACAAGCTGTTGCAACTGCTTCTGCCCATAGGAATAACAGTAAATTTGAATATGTCAACATCGTCCTAGCTGATTCCACTAGTGTCCGATTTCTTCTTTCAACGACACCGTTTTGTTGTGGAGTTCGAGCAGCTGAAAACTGATGTGTAATTCCTATTGAATTCAAGAATGAGTTGTTCTTGAATTCTGTTCCGTTATCTGAGCGGAGTGTTTGAATTGTGAGTTGCAACTTCACTTGTATTTTCCGGATTAAGTCTATGATCGTTTCGGTTGCATCTGATTTGGACCTCAGGAAGAAAACCCATGTGTATCGTGAATAGTCATCAACTATCACCAATACATATCGTTTCTCATTAATGCTTTGTACTCTCATTGGTCCACACAAATCCATATGCAGTAATTCCAGCGCTCTCGTGGATGAGTGTTCTGTTTTGGATTTGTGTGTAGCTCTTGTCATTTTTCCTTTTTCACATGCGGCACACAACTGCTCTTTTTGGAATTTGAGAGTCGGCAGCCCTTTAACTAACCCTCCTTTTGCTAGGTTGGTTAACTCATTGAAGTTCAGATGTGAAAGGCGACGATGCCACAGCCATGCTGTTTTAGATGTAGCTTTTGACATTAAGCAGACATCTTTCTTCAGATTAATCGAAGCTATATCAATGGAGTACAAATTTGTTTTCCTGTTTCCTGCCAAAATTTCCTTTCCTTCTCCGGATCTGATGCTGCACCGATTGGCTTTAAAATTGACTTCTAAACCTTTATCACACAACTGTCCAATACTAAACAAATTGTGTCCAAGACCATCAACATAGAAAACCTTTTGGATGGTAATTTTGTCGTATTTGAGACTTCCGTATCCTTTGATCGGACAAAACTGATCATTTCCAAATCTTACCGTCCCACAGAACTTTTCTACAAAGTCCGTGAGTGTGTCTCGTTATCCGGTCATATGCTTGGAACATCCGGAGTCAAGATACCAGACATGGTTTACCTATAAGACGAAGTAGCACATGAGGTACCCACTTATAGTTGGGTACTTTTGTTTTAGGTAATTCATGCACAATATTATTTGTTTTTCTAACAGATATGGCTTTTAGCTTATCATTTGAAGTTATTTTAGGTACCCACTTTTGAACTGTTCTTTTAGGTATCCATTTTTGTACAATTCGCGGTGGAATTGTTTTTGAAATATTTTTCTGTGGAACCTTTTTCTGTTCATAAAATGGGTCCTTTTTCTTCGGTTGCCAGACGAGCTTATTAGATTTAACAATTGAAGGCTTATAAGCACAAGAATTCAAAGCAATTAAGTCCGTTCTTGAAAACTTTATACAAGAATTATTAACAAGTTTATTATTACAGACAGAATGTTCAATTTTGCAATTTCTATCTGTAACAATTTTGTCCTTCACGCGCCACTCTTGTTTTATACTCTTGTTTTTGTGTTCTCTTTTCTTCTTTCGCCAAACTTGTTTTCTCGAACCGTTCACAATGATATCTGACATAAAAGAAGTATGAGAATTAGTAGATTTAGATACTCGTTTCTTCTGTAAATTTTTCATACCTTTTGAAGATTGGACTTGTTGGGTACAATTATAAGTAGAGTTGAAAACAATATTTTGTAATAGTTCAGGGGAATTTATTGTAAATACACAATAGTTATAGTGTGTATATAAATAGAAGTAGTATTTCTATTTTGTAAGTGATCGGACAAGAATAGAAAGTGGATACGGATCTAGAGAGAGAATAGAAGTTTGCTTTGCAAGAACGCCATGAATCAAATGTAATATTCTTCTCTTAATCATTCAATAGATTGTGTTAGATTGTTATAATTGTTCATATATTGTTTATTGTTGATATGAATTGCTAGAAATATGAATTCACAATTGGTATCAAAGCCTAATATGGATTAAATTGATTGAATTTTGAATCTGAATTTTCATTTTTTTTCGAACACTGTTACATCAAGTTTTTTGAAAACAGAAAATTAATTGAGGTTTTTGATTTTGTGGATGAATTGAAGTGAAAATTGGAACGAAGGTGGAGCATTTAAAGTCGAATCTATTGTGATAAACATCAGATTTTAATTTCAAACACACAAGATTTAATTTGGATTTTACTGAATTTTTGAAAAAGTGTGTGTTCTTGAGGTTTTTGATCGATTTTTGGATTTTAATCTGAAATTGGTCAAGTTGTTTTCACAAAAAGTGTTTGTGTGTGAAAACCGCAGCTTCGATTTTAATCTGGAATCAATTTGTGGATTTTTGTTGAAAATTGGATTTTTTGAACTTGATTTTTGAAATATTTTGTTAAAACTCGGGCATCTCTATGTTCATAGCTTTGATCGAGTTTTACAAAGAAGTATTCGAGTTTGATCAAAGCTTCAATCGAGTTTTATAAAGTGGTAATCGAGTTTCATCAAGTATCATTCAAGTTGCAAGATATTATCATTCGAGTTTTAGGCTTATTCATTCGAGTTCTAATCCTTTATCATTCGAGTTGATCAAAGCATCAATCGAGAAACTTCATGTTTCATTCGAGTTGATCAAAGCATCAATCGAGAAACTTCATGTTTCATTCGAGTTGATCAAAGCATCAATCGAGAAACTTCATGTTTCATTCGAGTTGATCAAAGCATCAATCGAGAAACTTCATGTTTCATTCGAGTTGAGCACAGTGTAATTCGAGTTGAATCATTCTTCATTCGAGATTCAATAAGCTTCATCCGAGTTTCATACTTAATCAATCGAGTTTTATACTTAATCAATCGAGTTTCATACTTAATCATTCGAGTTTCAGTCATAACCATTCGAGTTTCATTCTTTTATCATTCGAGTTTGACTATTTGACCTTAGCTGCTTAAATTGGTCATAACTTTTGACTGGAACATCGTTAGAAGGCCTACCATACGTCAAATCGAAGCTTGAACTGGCATAGCCGGTTCAGTAAATTTTCGAGGCCCAATTCCACTCCAGAAAAAAGTTATGGGCATTTTTCTGCAGAAAATCTAAAATTTCAACGTCAAAAAGTCATTTTCGAGCTGATTTTTCACAAGTTATCATTTTTAGATATAATTCTCAAAGTTTTATCAGAATTCACTCATTTTTCCATAAAAGATCTTGAAAGATTCAATTTCAAGCAATTCAAAATGGCATATGAACAACTTTCAAAATCTGAGCTGATCGCCAAACTTACTGAATCTGAAAAGATTCGTAAGAACAATTACGACATTCTTGTTCAGTTAAATACTGATAAACATTTGGCGTTACGTGACGTACAAATACTGAATGAAGAAATTAACAGCTTAAAAGAAAAACAAAACTCTGAGAGTTGTGCTCATCAATTGAAAATATCTGAATTACTTAAAGAACTTGATGAGCTGAAACAAGAAAATTTTCAGAATGCAACTCAACTGAAATATCTTTTGCCTGAAAGATCTGATCTTTACAAGAAAGTTCAGGATCTTGAAGATACACTTTGTAAGACAAAACCAACTGATCAGAATTGTATTTTAAACAAAAATGAAGAAATTTTTGCTCTTCAACAAGAGTTGTCTTTAACTAAAGATTTGATTGAGAAGGAAAGACATGAGTTCTTACTTAAAGAACAAGATTTTAAATCAAAATCTGAATTGTTTGAAGATGAAAGACAAATGTTCTTAATCAAAGAACAATCTTTTAAATCTGATTACCAATCATTTGATCATGACAGAAATTCAAATTTAGTCATTATCAAAAGTTTGGAAGATCAGATACTTCATCTTACAAAACAATTACATGTGTTTACTTCGTCAACTGAGTCAAAGGTTAAGACCCCTTCTTCAGTGTGTTTAAAATCCAATGTTGATCACTCTGGTTTGTCTTCTGAAAGTGAAGTGAATCTAACTAACTCTGCTAAGTTTGATTCTTCTTCAGATCTTAAACTTAAGTATCTGTTAAAGATACACAGCGGCAAAGATAAAATTATTGAACAACTTCCGGTCAAGATTTACACCGGTGAATCTTCGAAGTCAAATTTTCTTAAAGTTTCTGAAAATACTGGTCATTCTAATCAGAAAACATTTTCACAGAAAAATACCAAGTATTATCAGAAACAGGCAAGAACCGGACAGTTTTTCAAAAAGAAGAGTTCGCAAAAGTCTGATCATTCAAATTCAAGTTTCTTTAGAAATTCAGATATTCAATTTTCTCATACTCAAAGAAATTTGTTTTCTGCGTTTGAAAGAGAAGCTGATAGTTATAACATGCAATGGGTACCTAAACCCAAGTACAAGTGGGTACCAAAACCTGTTTTGAAATGGGTACCCAAGAGCGCTAACAAGTCTGGATCCAAATCAGTTTGGATACCAAAGACATCTTAAATTTTGCAGGTTATAGGTTTCTTATCATTCCAGATAAGGACCCGTTCTTCATTTCAATAGGCTCTTGATTACTTCAGGTCAAGACCCGTGCTTCAACTCAAAATTGGTTTCTAGTTAAATTCAGACTAGAACCCGGACTTCAATGAACCAGAGACAATGGTTTTCAGTTACTTCAGACTGAAACCCAAGCTTATGCGACAAATGGCTTCTAATCACTTCAGATTAGAACCCGAGTCTGAAAGACAAATATTTCTGGAATTCCTGCCCTGAATTCAACTCTGAAGCTGCATTGATTTAGAGGGAGTTTTATTTTTATAATTTTTTGCTCCTGATTTCATTTCTATGAGTTGACTACCTGTGTTTGCTTATTTACAGGGGGAGTTTCAGATATTCTTTGACGATGACAATTTTTCAAAAACTGTGTGATTTTTCACGAAAATATTTGATTCACACATAAAAAGAAGTTTTGAGCTGAAAAGAAATATTTGTTTGATTCTCTGAATATATCATTGAGATTAATTGATCTAATCTCTTTGATTTTCATAATCTCATTTCTTCTGAGATTCTCTTTGTTATAACTCTTCCAATTTATACTGGATTCTCCCGTTATCTCCCAAATGCTAATTCTTTCAAGAAAGTCTGGTTCTTTTCATATCATTATCAGATTTTCTATTTCATTCTGATATCTCCCATATTATTTGAAAATAATCTCTCTGATATCTCTTGAGCTTCAAGGCTGAAAATCTTTCTGCTGACTTCGATTATGCACCAATCTGAGTGATAGACATAAATTTCGCTTCTATGGTCTAACCAGATCCGGAAGACCTACCCAAGGAGCAAACCATCTATAGTTTGTGTGGGTGAGGGTTCTTTAGGTTTATTAGTTGAGAAGTGTCAGTTATCACGGGATACTGACAGGGTCGAGCAGAGGTAAAATGTGAATGAGAGGGATATTAAAAGGCGATGGTGGTGCATCAGATCATGCTTTTCGTTTAAAGCTGACTGAATTTAATTCTGAAAAGTGAGCCGGAGGGAGCTAGGTTGAAAAAAAAAAATGCTGAGAGCTGAGAGTTGAGAAAGGATTTGAAGAAAAGATAATCCTATCCTACACTGTGTCTGCTGGGTAATCCACATAATCTATCAAGCCCTAGGTGACTTGATATTGAAAAAGACGTCATGGACCCAGTGACGCATGCACTTAACCCCACCAACTACTCAGTTATCTCTCAAAAGATTTCTGTTTCAATAATCACGGAGATATAACACATTTCTATCGATATATCATTTGGATATTATTGATATTGAAACAAGGAAGACAGTTGCTCCGGTCTCCAATTTCATTTGATGCACATTGTGTCTAGAGCTGATTATATACACTTTTAGGACACATCGAGTCTGACAGTCTGCGTGACTATAAACTGCTAGTCCAAAGTGACTAAGCCGGAACAAATATGAGTGATTCTTTCACGATGACTATTTGGAAATCCTACCAGTGTTACCATCATGCCAGCGCTGAAAGTAGGTCACATAGATTATGTCTATTGTGCAAACAGGAATCCTATGTGGACCTGGACTTGTTATCTCACAAAATGAATATGTTTCATTTCCCCAAAGTTGAAAAGCTTTGTTTTTGTTCTAAAAAGTTATAGTATCAATTCGAGGGGGAGTGAACTTTTTGAGGGGGTGAGATAAATCTGCTTTGTATAGGGAGAGAGATATCAGTTTAAGGGGGAGAAAATCAATTTGTAATTTCTGAGTTGTAATTGTTGTCGTATTTCCTCAATTGTAAATTCATTGCACTTATGTCTCTGAAGACTTTGCATGATGTTCATAATTCTTATGATCATCATGAGGGGGAGAAAAGCTAGAGTTCAGAGACAACTGTTGAGTAGATTGAAGACGATTGCTACATCATCTCAAGACAATTGATCAAGAAAGAGATTTAATAGCCATTCATGATTCAAGGGGGAGTGTTCTATCAAGAAAAGAGAAGATCAGAAAAGAAGAGATGAGAAGATCAAAGAGAGACAATAAAGAAGAAGTTTCTAAATCAGAAGATTCAGAGATCATAGAAAAGAAGAAGATTCAAGATAAGAATTAACCTGAACAGAGAACTTTAAATGAAAAATTGTTTTCATCTCTAAGGGGGAGATTGTTGGGTACAATTATAAGTAGAGTTGAAAACAATATTTTGTAATAGTTCAGGGAAATTTATTGTAAATACACAATAGTTATAGTGTGTATATAAATAGAAGTAGTATTTCTATTTTGTAAGTGATCGGACAAGAATAGAAAGTGGATACGGATCTAGAGAGAGAATAGAAGTTTGCTTTGCAAGAAAGCCATGAATCAAATGTAATATTCTTCTCTTAATCATTCAATAGATTGTGTTAGATTGTTATAATTGTTCATATATTGTTTATTGTTGATATGAATTGCTAGAAATATGAATTCACAGGACTTTAAGTGCAATTGAGTCCGCTGATGAAGATGATTCACCCTTTTCAAAGTTAGGAGTATTAACAATAATTTTTGTTTTCTCCTTCTTTTGTTGTAATAATGGTGAATTTTCAGATGATTTTAAAGAATCGTTAGACATTCTTTGCAGAATTTTAACAGGTTCTTTATTATCATTTGATTGTTTGTTATGCAAAGGTTTGACAAATTCATCAATTTTACCAAACATTTGCTTTAATGAATTAAAATCAGAGTGCATGTACTATTCAAATTCCTTTTCTGAATTTATAGAATCTAGAGAAGTAGAGGATTGTGGATCAGACAATTTTATGTTTTTAGGCTGATCTTGCAACTTTTGTTCCATAGTTCTTAGTTCAGCCTTGAGAGTTCCATTCTCTGTCTCAAAATCTTTAACTTTCAATTCTAGATCAGAATTTATCTTTTCTAAAATTGAATATGGCAGATATAATTTTTGAGAATGAGTAGGTAATTCAGACAAATCCTTTTCAGAATATGTTTGAATGTACTCTTCTTTAGTATCATGAATATTACTTGTTTCATTTATTCTGGTATAATCACCCGAATTTTGCATTTTGTCTGATCGTAATCTTTTTATTTCTTCACTAGATTCTACTTCTTCAGAGGCTTTCATAAATGCCATTTTTAATCCTAAGTTCATGTATCTGACATCATATAATGTTGGTGAACTAGATATTGCTTTTGTCAGATACTTTGGATTTTCCCAACCAATTCCAGATTTAGAATTATAAAATTCTGTGTCTTTTGGTTGATTTAAATAAATTGTTTGATCTGTTTGCCCTCTTTTAATAAATTTATCTTCCATCTTCTTTATTTTCTCATAAAGTTTAGTTCGTTCTTCAAAAATAGTATGATATTTTACAGAAAAGTTTGAAGCTTCTACTTCTACTATTCGCAGTCTTTCTTGTAAATCAGATATATTGTGATTAAGATTGAGTATATTGCTTTGAAGTTCTCTTTCCTTATCTTGTAAGTCTGAAACTGCTCGTAAGGCTAATGCTTTATCTTTGGAAAAGTCTAAAACTAAGTTATGTTCATTACGAAGTTTGTTTTCCAAAGAATGAGCATTTTTCTTTTCTGCCTTTAAAGATTTTTCAAACTTTTTAAGCATAAAGGCCATATGAGTTAGTTTTTCTTCTAATATACATGATTTATCAATATCATAGTCAGAATTAGAATGTACCTCCGGCTTATCTGAACCATCTGATTTTTCAGACTCTGAATCTTCATCATTTTCAGCCTCGTTTTTGCCAGTTGCCATTAATGCAACTTCTTCTGTCTCTTCCTCCTCATATTCTTGTCTTTCTGCATCCTCTTCATCAGTTAATCCAACCCATACTCATCTTCAGCTATCAATGCTAATTCACTCAATTCTGACTCATTGAGAATTTCTGATTTGAGGCAAATATGAACATCTTCATCCAGAATATCATCATCTTCAGATAACTGCAACCAGTGGTCATCCTCCGCCATAAGAGCTTTGCCAGACTCTTTTTCTTTGGCTAAGAGAGCCTTTCTTGTATAGTAGTCTGAGTTTTTGACTACTGGGGATCTGCTTTCTCGGGCATAATGACCTGGTTTTCCACAGTTGTAACATTTCTGTTCTGACTCCTTCTTTGCTGACTTGTCTGACTTTTCATATTTGTCAGTCTTTCTTCCACTGCTTTCTCCAGATTTCTCATATTTGTCCTTCTTCTCAATTTTCCTCGAGCCTGTTTTATAGCGCATCTTATTGTTGGTTGGCTTTCTGTAGAATTTCTTTTGAAATGCTTTTGTAAGCAGTGCCATCTGCTTTTTCATCTCTTCTATCTCTGAATCAGCAGATGAATCTGAGGATTCTGATTCGGAAGATGTACTGCTGACTACGACTCTTTTCTCCTTTTTCATCTTGTATTTGTACTTTTGCTCTGCCAGTAGAGCCAATGGGTCAACAGTTTCTTTCTCGGCTTTCTTCTTTCGTGATATTTTCCTCAACACAACCTCTTGATAGTTGTTGAAGTTTTCAAATATCATATGAAAATCCATTTTTTCAATATCTTTTGTTTGCTGGATAATCATAGCATATTTTTCCTATTCAGGATTCAGAACATTTAAGAATTTGACATTTATGTCCAGATTGGACTTTGTCACTCCGTTTCGTTTCATTTCACTTACCAAATTCACAAACCTTAGGTAAGTGTTTTCCAGTAGTTCACCTTCACGAGCTCTGAAATTTTCAAACGTCATTAGGCTGTTTCTAGCCCTGTTTGTGGCAGCTCTGTCAGATCCCCTCATGATTTTACACACTTCATCCCAAATTGACTTAGCAGTTTTTGTGTTTGTGAGGCATGTGTAAATATCATTGGGGATGGATATCAAAAGTAACTTTCTGGCAGTTTTATCCCCTAATTTTCTCTTCTTTTGGGCCTCAGTCAGGTTGGTGACCTCTACTGTCCTTGGTGGAATTGGGGGATTACCAGTTGGTACTCCTGGGATTGTTTCCATAAAAGTGGCTGGTCCTTCGGTTAAGGATTTCAGCATCTCTTCCTATAAATCATGAAAACTAATAAATTCAAGAAACCTCTCCCTCCATTGAACATATTCACCCCTGTATAGAATTGGGGGTTTGGTTTCTGATCCCATTGCCAGTGCGTCTTTAGACATATTGATTGATATATGGGAAACTGTCCAAGATCTGATGAACTCCGATTGAGATTGAAAATTTTGATCAAACTTGGAAACACAGATTAGTACTGAAATCTACAACACAGTAACTTGTTAGTAGCAATAATCAACTTGACTTAGACACTGAATAGACTTGATGTTGATGTATTGCAACAATCTCGATTAATATGTGTGTGAAACTCGAATGATCTAAGTATGAAACTCGAATGAGTTTTGAGTGAAATTTGAATGTGTAATGTGAAACTCGAATGAGTTTTGAGTGAAATTTCAATGTGTAATGTGAAACTCGAATGAGTTTAGAGTGAAACTCGATTGAGTCTTATTTGAAACTCGATTGAGTCTTATGTGAAACTCGATTGAGTTTTGTATGAAACTCGAGTGAGTTTGGAAGAAAACTCGAATGACTTTGAAATGAAACTCGAATTTGTTTAAAATGAAACTCGAATTTGCTTGAAATGAAACTTGAATTTGTTTAAAATGAAACTCGAATTTGCTTGAATTGAAACTCGAATTTGTCTTCTTTGAAACTTGAATAAATTTCACTTCTAATAAACTCGATCAACTTTATATCTAACTTGATTGATTGTGGTTGTCAACTCGATTGACAGTGATTGTCAACTCGATTGACACTTTTGTCAACTCGAATTTCACAGGTTTTCAACTCGAATAACAGAAATATTCAACTCGAATAACACTAAGGATATGTGTATTTCGAGTTTCTTAATATTTTCTGATTTTTCAAGTCTGAAATCAAATTAAATCCAAAAATTTGCCCATTTTCACTCAAATTGCAATCGAAGGGGATGATTTTGAATACAAACACTTTTTGTGAAACACCTTTGTGCAAAAATAGATCTAGGTTTGACTTTTTCAATGGAACAGTACTTGTTTTTGTATTTTTCAAAATTTAACAAAATTGCCTAGATCTTTTTCTGTGTTTTGTGAATCAATTCAAGTTTATACTCAATTGATTCGTCTATCAAACCTTTACCTTCGATCCAATATTCACTGGTAATGATCAACAGATTAAAAACCCTTAGTGATTTTAGGGTTTTTCGAAAAAAAAATCTCAAGAACAGTGAGTAGTTTCGAAAAAAAATCAATCTCAGATCAGAATATTCACCCCTAAAGCTCTGATACCAATTGTGAATTACAGTTTCATATCAATCATACAACAAATTAAGAACAATAACAATTCATTAATGAAAACACTAACCGAATGATTTATTATCAGAGAATGTCGATTACAATAGCTTGAGAGAATAATTCCAGAATTAGTAACTGCTATATTCCGTACAAAAAGTGAACTATCAGATCTATATTCTATTGAAAGTCAAACATACTATTTATCTACATATTTGACAACTATCAAAGAAATACAAAACAACCCCTAAACTTTGTTTCCATCAACTAAAATACAATCTAACAAAATGTAAGGGTAAAATGGTCATTTTAGATGGCCTAAAGACCAAATTCGTAACAAAACTTCAACCACAGAGGCTGCCAGTGTAATTTTTAAAGTTAAAGGATCAAATCCATAATTTTTAATAAACCACAGAGACAAAAATTGTAATTTACCCTTATATTTATTTACAAACTTGACTATTCAGATTTATTTATGTGTATATGTTAAAGAAAGTTGATATAAGTGCATTATTATTATGTTCAAGTTCTGTTCTTAGATATATATATATATATATATATATATATATATATATATATATATATATATATATATATATATATATATATATATAATGCAGATTCAACATACAAAAGAAACAAACTTATTAATTCAGTATTCAATAATCAACGCCAGTCATCTATTAACTAACACGACCATCGGTTTTCAGTCACTTCTTCTTAGTTGATCAATAATAAACATTTTTTTTAAAATTCACTGTTAGGATTTGTTTGATTTGATTTAATAAATTCTAATAAATTTGTAAATTATGCGATTTCACGTCTATAGATGAGAAAAACTTGAAGCACGTTCACTACAAAAAAAGTGTCATTTAGTGACACACGCTTTTAGTGACACAAAAAAACTATATCTTACTTTTAGTGTCACTTATGAAAAAGAGTAGGTTTAGAGCAATCTTTTGTCCGCACTTTTTGAAAGTGTGACACAAAAATATTTGAGGTCTATACCCACATACATTTTTAGTCAATATATATCTATACCCATTCCCTTTTCACCCACTCTCTTTTTGGTGCAGGTAAAAAAATTTACTATAGTGACACTTTTTTTGACTTTTAATGAAATTTTTCGTGTCACTAAATGACATTTTATTTGTAGTGCGTAGAATGTATATGTTAAAAGCTCATATTAAGTATGCACCATGCAAATGTCATTCCATACTGATTGAAAAAAAAACTTTATGGTTATGAATATTATAAATGTTCAGATTGATATAAGTTTTAATTGTAAATCATTGTAATTCGTTATAAATGTAAAGATTGATATAAGTAGTTATGTATGTAAATCAGGCTTACAATATGGATTTTTTATTTTTTGAAATTTAAGTTTACACACATTTTTTAATTTAAAAATATATATGTAGTAAAGGAAGTTAAATAGTTCCTTCAAAATTCTCTCATTAGAAGATACACACATTTAAATCTCAAATTTACAAAAGTGAAATAACAATGGAAGATGTTGTATGATCAATTGATCATCTCCATAAACGGAAGATGATTTTTATTCCAAGCATTCACGTCAAAATTCTTGAGCAAATCGATCATGTTCAACCCCACGAATCTTCGTTGAAGTATATCAAGTGATGTATTAAAATATTTATGGAAGTGAATCATGCCCAAGTCGATCGCTAAATTGATGAGTCACTACAAGAAAAAGGTCATTCAACAAATTTTTTAGCGACATCCATTTGCATGTCACAAATTAGTGATAATATCAATGACATGTTTCGTGATGAAGAAGTCATCAATGTTGCTATGTGAGTTGCTACTTTTAGCAACATTCATGCACAAGTCACTATATACGTCACTGATTTTGTGACATACACTCACAAGTCGCTAGACATGTCGCTGGTTTTGTTACCCTCACTATATATAAGTCACTGATTTTGTGACATGCACTCACAAGTGTTGCTGATCGAATTTGTGACATATACACACATATCGGTAAGTATGTCACTGATTTTATGACATTTATATACAAGATACTGTATGTGTCATTGAAGTTGTGACATATACACACATATCACTAAGTGTGTTGACGGGCGGCCGTCGTTGTGACCCGCCGATGTAAACCTTAAATCCACTAATTAGCTAGAGAAGTAAGGGTCGAATCCACAGGGAGTGTGGTCGTAATTAGGATTAGGTTATAAGCCTTAAAAGTTAAGTTTTATTGAAAGCATTTAAATTGTGAAGTTGTGGATTTGATTGAGTTGTTTAGAGTAATGGTTTGCTATTGCTTGTAACTAAAATTAAGAACAAAGTAACTAACGAAGAAGATAAACAATCAAGAGACGAATAACCATTCACGGAATCACCACGACATAAGTATTACTCACTATAATTTCATGCAACGATCACATAGACATAATCAATTGCGCGACTAAATTAATCAAATGTATTTTAACCAATAACTCTCGGCATAGCGTATGCAACATTAATACTCGTCTTAATCCCTAAGCTAATGGACTCAGCACGAATAATAACACCACTATAAACTATCTTGCTTTAACCAATCGCAACACATAATCATAGTCATAGCCAAATGTTTATCATTTGCATACACATAATAGATCTAGCTCAATACGAATACATCAAAACATAAGAAATTAAAGAAAAGTAAACTTAGCCGTAGATACTCTACAAATGGCTAACGGGATTAGCCGCTCATCGTATGCTCGTCACAATCACAAATCTGAGCCATTGGGTAGCTTGCGAACCACCGTCTTCGTTCTCGTATCGTAGATCCACTCCGGCAGAGCTTTGACACACTTACACACACGTCGGGACTCCTCTCCAAAGCTGCCCCTTCACTCCTATTTATAGGGAATCAAGATTAGGGTTTCCAGGGTTGAAAAACGCGTTTTGGCGCCGCACCACCGTAGGCCAAGCAAAGGCCTGCCCCCCCCCCCCCCCCCCCTGCGCCCGGATGCGACTAGGGTTTAGCTGGCGTGTGCTGGAACATATCTGGACAGTTTGGGCGCTGTGTGGAGCGCAGGGTGGCGCAGGCCTGCGCCCCCCTTAGCCCGATTTGCTCTGTATTCTCTCGGATTGCTTCTTTTTTTCATCTTGGCCCTGAAATACAAACTTGGAGTAATAATATGGATTTTACGCATTATCAGTGCTTAAAATGATCATAACATGACTCAGAAATCGTATAAACTATAGACTTATCAAATCTTCCCAACTTAACTCTTGGTCATCCTCGAACAAGCTTTTGGAATCAGAACTAACTAAGTAACGAGCAAGAATGGGCAATGAGTCTAGGAATTTTATGTCAAGCTAGCCTTCGTACTAATGCATTAAAATTCATAACATGTAAATTGAAGACGTTTTCAGTTAAAATATACTTCTCTTATAATTTATATAATGTATCTCACTTTTGAAAATACCCATTTAGCTCAAGGTTACAATACTTAAAACATGTGGGTCTTCCGACCATTATTTTCCTCTTTGCATGTTTACAACAAATTTTCTTTTTAATACCATGCTTCTATCTATTTTCTTTTCACTATATTAGCTAGATGGTCCATGTAACGAGATTTCGGTGAACCGCTCCCAAACCAAATGGTTTTAGGGGGTTAGGCATGAGTGGTACCCCTACGGACTTAATATCCCGAACCATCTAGACTACAATTAAATTACTTTTGAGGCTAAAACATGATTAAGTTCTCCCCCTTATTGCATGAGTTTCCAAAATCTTTTAACACATTACTTATATTTAAGCCCAAATAAATTTTAACGTACTTGAATTCATTTTACATGGTAAAAATTTTAATTATTACTACGAAAATATCCTGTCAACACTAGCCAATTCCCTCGCACATGTATTTTCTAAGTATCATCTTGTTCCACGGCCTGATCGGAAAACAAGACTCAATTGGGGAATGAATGACAGACTATATAAAGATTATAAATTCTAAATAGGACTCGGTTAAGAACTAAAAATGAAATTACGATAATGAAATTAAATGCATAACAAAATAAAATAAAATCAAATACAGAAAAGTAAGAATAAGGAAAGGTAGTACCCGATCACTCAAATGGAGGAGGCGGCGGAGGAGGACCGAAGACGCTGTTGAAGGGGTCGGTATACGAGTTCTGGCCATGTGTGAACTGTGCAGTAGGCGGAACCAAATGAGGAGGCGTCGGGTCTGGGAGGTCCTGCCTGCCATGCGCCGGATAGCGCTCATAAGTATCTACGGCAGGGTTATAGGCCTGATAGTCAGGCATCGTGTAATCCTCATAGAACTAATATGGCATACCGGCCATGGAGTCCTCGTGGTGTCGGACTCCCTCCCAGTATGTCCAGTCATGGTGTTGGTAGTACGCATTTTGATATGCCAGGGCTCTCTGCCCATCGTGTAACTGATCTACCCGACCCGCTAAGTGATCGATCCTATTATAAATATGGGTCATACGCCCATTCATCTCATCTAGCCTCTGGGTCACATCCTCTCGGAACTCACCCTCACCCACGGCTATATCCTCAATCCGCCTCATCATGCGGTCAAAATTAAAACTGTCATTACCTCGACTGCGCGAGGTAGACGCACCTAGGTTCGGCTCAGAATGCCGAACTTCCACCTCATTGGCGGCTTTATCCTCTCTTTCTCTTTCTCCTCTCATCCTGAGTATAGTCCTCGATATATGACTTATTTGTCTCTTTGTCGAATATCTCGAAGCCTTCGTCAACTTCCGTAAAAATCAAGGTAGGGAACATGGCGGCCGTA
>JAANYP010000741.1:0-36243 GCA_020465985.1 Centrapalus pauciflorus | reverse complement strand
CAGGTAAACACATATAACATACACAGCACATATATCTCAACACACATATGCAACTCGATGCATAGCACATATCTCTGCTCAAAAGGGGACCACGTTCCCCAGCTAACAGGCCGCACACAGCAGCGGTTAGCTACTCAATGGGCACAGGAGCGACCTGGCAATATCACTGCCGTATATATACAGCCTCATATCTCGTGACTGGTTAGGGACAGTCAGCCTGCGCGATCACATATCGCGGATGCCTGCAATTCAACACATATAGCACGTATAGGGTAGAGAAACTCATACCTGCGCCGTATCTCTGTCTCATATACACATATCACATCACATAACTGACTCGTAAAAGACTACGCGCGATTTGTAAAAGAACTCGAGTACTCACCAATACCCGAAAGCAATCGAAACCCGAACTCTATCGCTGGTCAGAACGCGGACGGCTCGAACCTGTAAATATCACGGATCTCAACAGGTTAATATAAACCCGACCGATAGATAACAATCTCAAACATATTTATCGCAAACAACACAACCCACAGAACCATCCCGAACGAACAGCCCACGTCCGAAACCGACCCGGCCAAACCACTCCGATCGCGGACCGCGCCCAGGGACTGCGGCCGCGCCCGCATCGCGGTCGCGCCTGGCCGATCGCGGCCGCGCTCACGCAAGTTGCAGGTTGCCCTGCTCGCTGAACATGGCGGAAACCAGGGGCTTACATCCCCCAAACTCGATTTTAATAGTACCAGGACACAAAACTCATACATATTCGATTTCCACAACTCCAAAACCAATCCTTACATTATATACACATCACACATACGATTTTTAGCATCCAATTTCATGAAACCCTTACCTCTTCAAGCTCCAAATCAAAGGAAGAAGACGAAGAACGCAATTCTTGAATCCAAATCCAATTTCCCCTCAATTCTTTGCTGCTCCAGAACCAAAAACACACACACACACCTTGAGATATTTCTGAATTTGGAAAAAGGAAGGAAAAAGGAAGCGTAGTCAAGATTATCCACATATATACGCTTTCTATAATTAGAAAGTCCGAACCCGTCAAACCCGAACCCGATATCGCTTTTTCACTATTAATATCAAATTAACCCAATTAAATCCGCGATCTCATAAATAATAATCCGCTAATTATTAACTCGGGGACACGTATCACTCGGTCTCGGCACGTTAAATCCACGAAACGGAATTTAATTGGACCAACGCAATAATATTAAATAAATGAGCCAATAAATTAAATCCACGTACCAGGCTCAAATTCGGGATGTTACAATATATATATATATATATATATATATATATATATATATATATATAATTTATATTAATTAGATCCTTTTAATAATTAATAAGAAAAGAACATATCAAATAAAGTATAACAAACAATAGTAATAATAATAATAGTAATAATAATAAGGGTTTATTACGAAAAAAAACCAACATGTTTTCACGGTTTTTACGTTTTCGTCCCTCAGTGTTATTTTTTTTTGCTTTGTGAAATTTGACTATTAGAGCCCAGTTTAAATTATTATACCGGAGTTTTATAGACTGAAAAACCGGGTTCTAATATTCATTTTTCACTAAACCAAAAGAAAAAAAATTAACTTCAAAACTTTAAATAAAAAAATATCATGGAGGGACGAAAACACAAAAATTTGAAGACATCCTGGTTTATTTCATAATAAACCCTAATAATAATAATAATAATAATAATAATAATAATAATAATAATAATAATAATAATAATAATAATAATAATAATAAATAATAATAATAATAATAATAATAATAAAATAATAATAATAATAAAGGCCAACATATTAAAAAGTTATTAGTTTAGTTAAATTGTAAATAATAAGAAAAAGACTAATTAAATATTAAATGAGTAATAATAAGATAAAAATAATTAAAGAATATAAAAAAGAAAGTAATTAGTTAGTGACCAAAATTGAAACAAAGTTATAAGGGAAAAATGGTCATTTTAAAAAAATTGACTGGTCAAAGGACCAAAAGCATAACAACACGACAACCATATGTATTAAAATTGTAATTTCGAGGTGAAAAGGATTATAACCATAATTTATATATAACCATAGGGACAAAATTGTAATTTACCCTTTAATTATATCCAAAATTCAGCTCAATCAGATGCCATATGAACTTTTAAAAAATTTCAGAATATTATAGCTTAATGGTTTGACTTTTTCGGTTGAATTTCTTGACATTCTTTAAGTATCTTGCAACCTATCTAACTAGTATAATACCCGTGCGGTGCACAGGACAACATTATATATAAAACATGTACTTGTAATATATAAAAGCTTATAAGATATAATAATTCAAATTGTATAAAATGAATAGTTATCTAAGAAAACTAAACACATTGGAACAATACATTATACATTTAAATAACAAAATATCACAAAACCATCAACCCATGCAATGTTAATAAAAGATCAATCATACAACATTCTTCTAATGTTTTATGCCTCTAACATTGTAGGTTTAAACACTATCTTTGTTAAATCCGTAGAAAACAACATATTAACTAACAATTATGTAAATAGAAAAATTAATATGTAAAACATGAAACAATAAATAAGAATATTATCGTATTACAAGTAGATTATAACATACTTGAATCGAAGCTCATAAGAGTGACACGCCAAACATATAATATAGATGGTCGTATGAAATAACACAGTCCTACCGATCATCAGTCTTGATCTCGTTGGTTGTAGCACAAGACTATTGATGCTACCAATGGATATAAAGGAACCATGCGCTCAATATCAATCGTAACAAATGTAATTGTTGGCTTCTTAATGAAAACTATATATCACTCACGACGCAAAAAGTCCAATGATGTATATCTTGGATAATGGTAACATATTCATTTGATTTTATAATCATGAAAATGAAATACACCGCCCACGAAAGACCTCCACGGGTATAAGAGGTGCATCAAACGAAGTGGTATATAAGCTGTCATTTGCTCTCTCTGTAACACAATGTATTCGCGTTCCAGTTACATAATCGATATATAGTCACACAACGTAAAGTTAATATACACATTTATGTAATATTTACCACTTACATTTTTATCAATCAGGTATATAATCAATCTGTCATTTTCATCATCTTTCTACACAAACTCTACACCGAACAATGGTGATATTCCAACATGCACGAGGATGAGTGAATGATGAAAAAACATCTACGTCCAAATACCATCCATTAGCTACATAAAAAATGTTAACGAAAACTGTTGACGTTAAGAACTACGGGATTGCATCATATTTAATAAATGATGATCGTATACTATAAAGATTATAGTCAATTCAACAAATACAATTAACATTAAGGTGATTATACTGGAACTTCCTACTACACGGCAACATTAATTCATGTGTACAATAAGATGATGTAACACGGAATTGTGACATTAATATACACAACCCAGATATAAAAATATAATCAAGAACATAAAAAACAATATATTACATACATTAATTTTTTTTACAAGTCAACCAATGGGCAATGGGGTTAAAAAGGATAAAGAAACATACGTTAAATATAATGTAAGTAGTTGTCATACATGACAACTTGCAATTTAAAAAATCTAAACAAATGACAACATGAATAACAGTTTCACATTGTGTGTGAAGAAAAGTTAATAACCATTTACAAATTAATTAGCTTTTACTAACTAATTTATACGGTATAGATATAGTTGGAGCTAAGTTGGATATGCATTTTATATGTTTTAATATTCATTGTAAAATACAGATTTTTTTTTTGATTTAGCAATTAAACTATTTTTTGCCCCGATTTAGCCACTGAAAATTGTCCCGATTTAGCAATTAATCCATCATATTTTGTACCGATTTAGCCATTAGTTTTATTTATTTTCTCCAAATTAAAGTTTAGTGGCTAAATCAGGACAACAAATAGTTTAGTGGCTAAATGAGACAAATTTAAAATTTAAATGGTCCAAATGATACTTAACTTATATTTTAATAAGCATCTTGTTTTTTAGTTACATATAATGAATTGTACCATTTATAATAAAATGTAAGAATGTGTACTAATATAAAAAAATAAATAAGTTGATAAAAAAATATGTACTTAATTATAAAATTAATGTATATTTGTATAGCAACGATGTAATAACATATGTTGGGTGGGCCGGGTTGACAACACAAATCATTGTGAACAATCAGATATATGACATATGTAAGTAAACACGTGGGTCTCAAACGGGTACGGATCCAAAACAGTAACCCATCTCGCTTTTATAGTACCCTTTGTATGCATATGACCTAACCCATTCCTCTTTTGCAGCCGCCAAAACCCTAGCTCCGCTTGAGGTGTCATACCCTTGTTAATGGCGTCAATGGCTAGTGGTGACCAAAACCAACATATGGTCTAGGCGGTATGTAAAACAATGTAATATTTTACATCGATGCTGCAATGACGCCGCTAACACCCGATGTCTAGCCGACGACTGACGATCCATGGCTTGTCGGCGATGATGACATCGACGAGTCAATGACATAACCGCCGTATGTTTACATACGGTGGTACCACATCGATGATGATGACATCGAGTGTCTGTTGATGCCAATGTTGCCATCGCTTGTGTTTTGTCACCACCATTTTTTGGAATAGAAATCATTTATTTGCCATAAAAACTTTCAGATTCTATTGCTGGTTGCATATCTAAAGGATGTCGTATAGCCTGATGAGTAAATTTTTTATCATCTAACATGCATATGGACATATGGTGTAGTTATTATGCCAATGGGTTAGTACATCGACTTCGACACCAGTGTTTATAGATCCGACATTTTTTATGTTTTAATATTTAAAGTTTTCCTAAACTCATTGTTTGCCGGAGGCATTATTACAGCCAAGGATGGACAAGGAACGTAGGGATTTTTAAGCAGCCATTTGTATATTAGATGATTTACAAATATTGGGCACATATCAGCCACTATTTTTAAATGTTTTACATATATATGTTGCAATCGACAATGATCAATACATAACCATACAATGGAAGACATCACAGATGCCTATCATCTGATAAGTTGTTGGCGACGTAATGTGTATTTGAAGACATAATCCGTACATGTATATTGAAATAATGGCATGTACGAAGAATAAATTAAGTGTTAATTAAGTTTAAATCCACAATCATTGGTTTTTTACAATGAAGTTACAGATGTCTTGCATATTTTGATGACTAAAATTGATTAGATATCTGTATTTCTTATTACCTTACATTTGATTTGTATTATCAGAATTGTGGGTTTTAACTTGTTATCCTTATTTTAGATACATAGTTATCCTAAATCTATTGTTTCTGCAATATGTGTGTTTATTTTTTGATATAAAGATATTTAGATACACAATTATCATATAAATTAAAGAATAATTTTATATGGTTTTCATTTTTCTACAACCCATAGTTTTTTAATGTATAATTAAAATCGTGTTTGTATTTTCAAATCTAGGGATGTGGTTGTTGATCAATCAAAGAAACAATAACATTATTATTTTAATCTATTTTCATGATTATAAACATAAAAAAAACCATTTATATCGTATTTTCTTTTTATAAATCAGATTTTTTTGGCAACCTATTTCAGCTAATAAAATGGTTTGTAACTTTGCCACAGATAACATACACGTTAAAAATAGTTTCAAATACTTGCTAACAATACACGTTTTTTAATTGCTGGCTGTACATTTGATTTAACTACATTGTTATGATAATTTTTTATATATTTAAAATTGGTTATATGTTTTAATTTAAATAACGCAATTAATAATGTCTTTGTATTATAATATCTGTAATCGTTGTCATCAGTGGACACGACCATCTGCAGACGAATAAATACCATGCAGATTTATGGTGTTACGTAAGTTTCTGCTATATCTCCTAATTTTTTGTTTTATATGGTTTTTTTTATTATCTAAAATGTTGATATAATATGGGGCTTTAATTGTACAGAAATCTATACATGTTTGTACATGACATGCTACATTTACATTCTTTCTTAAAATCATATTGATGTTTTTAAAGTGACTGATATTCATTTAAATACATAGTAGAATGACATTAATATTACATCATAAAACATTTATTTTCCTATATGACCAATCAATATGACATAAAGCTAACATAGCATTACTAATAATTAATATTATTGTACTTGCTAAAGCAAAGAAAGTGTAACATGATACCGATTAAATGTCAAATTTTTGTGAAAATAACCAAACTGATGTTCATATAAAACTCAAAATAACATAGATTTCAATTTTTTGACAAACACAGTTAATAGAAAACATGGTAGACAGTCAACTTAATCAACGAAACCAACATTTTGGAGGATGCAACAGTATTTCAAATACAAAATAAAATGTATTGGATAGAAAATACAAAACGGTTACTGGTGAAAGTAGTTTTTTATTGGAGTTATCTTTACGTACTCTGGTTGAAGCTTTAATTTCTGGTGATGGTTCACTTTTCATCTTTTTGGATGTTTTTGCTGGAAACGAATGAAAAGAATTAATCAATAGAACAATATGAAAAAAATATTTAATTAGTTTTGTTTTGTTTGTATGATGAAATGAAAAATACCAACTGTTACATTGATTTCGTTTTCTTTTCCATGTTGGATTGCACATGTAAGACCTCCATGTAAGTTGTAACATTATCAAAACTAACTTTTGCTGTGATCGAGACATACGAATATAATGAAATAAAATAAACATTTTGATTCTTTTACCTTGTGGACCATTATTGTTGAACGAAGCAGCAACCCTCATTGTTTAAAATGATTTCGTATGAAGAACTATGGGGGTTTTATATATTTGCTCATTAAAAAGACCTTAAATAGAGAGGTTGTAAATGGTGGGGATTATGGAGGCAAAATGAAACCAACAGTAGTTATATGAAATGAAACTAGTTGTATGAAATGAAACTGACAAGAGTTATATGGGTGAAGGAACGAACTGCCAATCCTGAATCACATGGTTGTACAATATGCAATAACAGAAGTAAACCAATTAACACCGACATGATTAAAAGTTGAGAGATCTGACGGTTTATATTGAAAGAGAGGATTACATTCTCTCTCCTTCTTGGGTAATATATAGGGGGAAATATAATAGTTTTGATAGTCGTACAATGCGACCGAATAAATGATTTTAGAAGAAACAGAAACATATCAACGGTATTATATATAGATATGATTGACTTTATTGGATTTTTGAAATTAAATAATACATGAAAAGAATATACAACCTACCATCATAACAATATTCAATATATATGTTTAAGTACGATATTAATAATATCATTCAGAAAAATAATATGTATATATTCTAATATCATAAAATATAACTTGATTTTAAAACTTATAAAAGTTTAAAAAATAAAATCAAATGTGAATTCAACTTATCTATTTTATTCTATTAAAAGAGTAAATAGATTCCACATGTAACTTAAATAGACCGCCACTTTACGCAACCTTCTTTCGACACGTGTTAAAATAAATTAAATAATTAAATAATTATATAGAATTATCTATCTATTTTATAGGAACTTTGTTGCAGGTTATATGTATCCATTTCAAGAGTTAATATTAATAATTCAAATTGTTTTATAAATTTATAGGGATTCTATTGATTCTGTCATATCTGTTACAAAATTGAGTTCGTCATTAAAATTCTTATCTTAATTTATTCCTCTCATGTGATTAAAATCCACACCGTTTTGTATATTTTGTTCATCTCATTTATTATAATTTTTTATATGTTTAAATATTTAAATTAATAAAATCAGCCCGTGTGGTACACGAGTTGCAAAACTAGTATTCAATTATATTATCAATTACTAGTATAATGATGGCCGGTATATAAACATAATTATTAATAATCTTATTAGATAATTTTGTGAAACATATATATATATATATATATATATATATATATATATATATATATATATATATATATATATATATATATATATATATATATATATATATATATATATATATATATATATATATATATCACACTACATACATGATTCATGCAACAAACCGGGTGCCGAGACTGTTGTTTTTGCTTTTACCTTTAACATATATACTAAAAAGGAAATATAGTTTCTGTTTTTACATTATACATACTGCACACACAGTGCGCGCGCACACACACACACACACATATATATATATATATATATATATATATATATATATATGTATATATATATATATAGACACACACACGATTGAGGAACAAAATCATGAGAAAGGATTGTTGCAGCTTGGAGTGAGTTTCTGATATTGTCTTATTTATTCATATATTTATGCAACAATATCATTCTTTTTATGCGCTTAAACATATAAGTTTTGATGCTAAAAGTTCATTTTCTTGTCATTTTTTTATTTGCAGGTTTAATTGGGTACAAGACAAGAAAATAAGATGATTATGTGGGCTTAAAGTGAAAAAAAATATGAGAGCATGCAAGCAGGTCCAAAGAAAGTTCAAGATTTGAGTCTCTCCAAGTCCAGTACCCAACGGGCTCAAAATCCATATAATAATTTAGGGTTTTCGAGAGATTTAAATTTTTTTAATTTATTTTAAAAAGAGCCGCAGGAGAGAGGGGATGATATATTTTGGTTTCTATTTGTTTTGTGGTTTCGGAGGCGTGAAAGAGAGGAGAGAGGAGGCAGCAGATTGTTTTTGGGTTTTCTTTTTACTTTCTTTGGTGGTTGGCGACTCAGGGAAAAATAGCAAAAAAAAAACATATTCAAGATTTAGTTTTTTATTTTCTTTGTTTTCTACTTGACGGGCGGCGCAAGAAAGGAGGAAGGCAGCAGAAAGCATACATTCAAAAATTTAATTTATTTTTTTGTTTTCTGTTTCTTCTGTGGGGGCGACGCAAACAAGGATGAGAACACAAAATACTTGTGTTTACTTTTCTATTGAATTCTCTTGGTGGTATTTGGTGGCAGTAAGTATACAAGCAAAACATCAATAGTTCAATATTAGCAATTATGTTTTTGGTTTCTTTTCTAGCAATTATGTTTGATTTTCTTGTTATTTTATTATTGTTAGTTATTAATTTAATTATGGGCTAAGTTTATTGTATTTTTCATTGATGAACGAACCCAAGATTTAGGTTTAGTTTTTATTACTGATTGAGTTTTGTTTATGCCTATTCATGAATCTTGAATTATTTATCTTAATAATTATTGAGTAGTTTACTATTACATTGTGTCATGTTCTGAAATTATGACTTGCACGTGTAATTAGGTTTATCTTATCGTTTGCTTGTTCTGAAATTATGACGGTTGCATGCGGTTAACGATAATCAATTATTTTGAAATTATGATAGTTGAAACTGCTTCTCTAATAACCCAGATAAAAGTTTGAGTTCAATTCACCAATAACAAAAGTGAGCGTGTTCTGAATAGATTAGGTTATAATCGGATTAGTAGGGTTGATGGTCTATGTTAGCACGAAATTTCTTAAAAACTCTATCAATCAATTGCACTTTTAAACGAACCAAATCTAGGGGGAGTGATTCAATGATAAATACATTTTAGTTATTTGATTCTATTCTCCTAGTTAGTTATTTCATAGTTGTTTTACATTTTCGTTAGGTACTATTAATTGTCATTTTAGTTTGAGTAATTTTGTTTACTTTTCCGTGTCAACGGTATCCAAAAAATCTAAAAACAAAACCCCTTTTTTTCCTCGTTTGCATTTTGTCCACTTTATTTTTGTTAGAGTAATTTTAATTAATATAAATTGCATTTTTCGTTCCCTGTGGAGACGATCCTGGTCTTACCAGTTTATTGCTATACGATCGGGTACACTTGCCCGAGAGTTTATCGGTCGATTTGGTCAGATTAGAGTTTATAAATTTAAGATTGATATTTTTTGTATCAAGTTTTTGGCGCCGTTGCCGGGAAACGGTTTCCAATTTTACTACTTAGAATTCTTCTAGCATTTTCTTTTTATTCTTAATTTTAATTTTAAATTTTTTTTAGTTTAGTTTTTAGTTTTATTTTACTCATTAAGTTTATTTTATTTTCTTTAGGTTATTTAGTTTTCTTATATTTATTTTATTTTATTTTATTTAGTTAGTTCTATAATTCTACTTTTTCTTAGTTTAGTTAGTGCATGACCCGTAGATCATCGTCTCAACTCTTAGAACAGTTTCATGAGCCTGAACGAGAATTCCACCGTCGACTTCGTCAACGTCAACCACCAACAATCACGGAAGATCCTCACTTGGAGTCTGAATCTGAGGAGGAACCAATGGCTAATGAAGATGATACCCCGATGTGGACAGCCCGCGAGAGTGCACCACCAGCTCCACAGTCTGCTATCCGAGTCCCTGTTGCTGCTAATGAAGAAAGATTCGAAATCAAAGGGCAGTTCGTCAGCATGGCTCGGGAATTGAATTTTGATGGGAGGTTAAAGCATGATCCTAACCGACACATTCAGTCGTTCCTCTCCATCTGTGACTTATTCAGAGCTAATTCCGATGCCGCGAGACTTAGAGTTTTCCCGTTCACCCTTATTGGGGAAGTTCAAGAGTGGTTAGAATCCTTAGAGCCAGACTCTATCACAACCTGGGCAGACATGAACAACTTTTTCATTAACCACTTTTTCCCTCCGGCTAAGGAAGAAAGAATGATAGCTGAAATTTCAAACTTTTCCCAGAAAGTTGGGGAATCTTTTGTTGATTCATGGACACGATTCAAGAAGATGTTACGCGAATGTCCAAATCACGAGCTTAATAAGAGAAAGCAGGTCGAGACTTTCTACAGAGGTATGGATGAAGAGATTAAGGAGCGGATCGACTCACCCTGCGGCGGTATCTTTCAATATAAGACTCCGAGGGAAGCCTTTAAGCTTTTAGAAGACATATCTTTAGTTAAGCAGGGATGGAGTGTCGAGAAGAAATCGGGCAGAAAGACGATAGCTGCAATAGAGGATGACGGGGGTAGTGATACTGTAGCATCGCTTGCTAACAGTCAAAAGTCATTGGAGCGTAAAGTTGATAAGCTGATCCAAAGTATTCACGCTATGCAGGTAGGGTGTGAGACTTGTGGAGGATCTCACCTGACGAAAGACTGCGAGGATCGGCCGATGATCCAGACACAGAGCGTTAACTTCATGAACCTGAGGCCGGGAAATAACTACCAGGGGAATAATTCAAATTACCAGGGAAATAACAACCGAGGAAATTTCCGAAGACAGAACCCATCGGGGTTCTATCGGTTTAACCAAGGAAACGCCAACCCGAATCCTCAGCCACCAGTACAGATCAATCAGCTAGCAGCTGGAACAAGCAGCAACATAGAAGATATATTGAAGAGTTTCATGCTGACTGTGCAACAGAATCAAGCTAATAACGAGCAAGTTCAAAGGAATCAGCAAGCATCGATCCAGAATATTGAGCGCGACTTAGGTAGATTAGCTGAGGTCGCATCAGGACGTCAAAGTGGGTCACTACCAAGCAATACCCAAAAGAACCCCAACGTGAATCAGAATCACAATGAGCATGTTAAGGCGATTACCACTCGCTCAGGTAAGGTAGTCGGAGTTATGGATACATCACATTCTGACAACTCTGTTATTGTGCAGGATTGGACTTCAGATGGCGAGGATAACACGGAGAAACCTAACCAAACGGAAACACCTACAGCTGATTCAGTGGAGAAGGAGGCGCCACCACCGGTCCCTAAGCCATCAAAGCCAAAGCAAGCGCCTCTCATGGATTACCAGCCAAAAATTCCTTATCCTAATCGTCTACGGAAAGAGCGCTTGCAAGATCAGTATGGTAAGTTTGTTGACTTATTGAAGCAAATTAGGATTAACGTGCCTCTTGTTGATGTCATTGCAGGTATGCCTAACTATGGGAAGTTTCTGAAGGATCTAGTGTCGAATAGGAGGAAGTTGGAGGAAGCGACCACATTGCCACTCGGTGAGCAGTGTTCAGCCATTCTACAGACGAAGGACATGCCTCCTAAGCTTGGAGATCCAGGGAGTTTCATTATCCCTTGCTTTCTTGGTTCTGATACTGTATGTAATGCATTAGCTGATCTAGGTGCTAGCATTAATCTCATGCCACTCACCTTATACTCTAAGCTAGATGTAGGTGAACTTAAGCAGACTAGGATGTGTCTTCAACTTGCAGACCGTAGCTTTAAATATCCTTTAGGCATAGCGGAGAATGTCCCAGTTAAGGTAGATAGGTTTGTCTTTCATGCTGATTTTGTCATCCTAGAAATGAAAGAAGACAGCCAAATTCCACTCATTCTAGGACGACCATTCCTTAACACTGCTGATGCCATAGTTCACGTATCTAAGAGACAACTCAACCTAGGTATTGCTGATGATAGAGTCACATTCTCCATAGATAAGGCAATGACACACGCACACACAGCAGATGCTTCGTGTTTCTCTATTGATGTTATAGATGATTGCCTGGATTCTGAGCTAGATCAACTTTTGACCTTGATGAGTAATGAGGCGTGCACGATTGATCCTGATGTGGTAATGCGAAATCTCGAAGATCTCCTATGTGCAGACACTGTTGACGCCCAAGAGACCGATGGAGAAGTCGAGCCACTCGCAGTTAACGAGAAGATCCGTATTAAGACATCTCTTGAAGAGCCACCTACTCTCGAGCTTAAACCTCTCCCCGATCATCTTGAGTTTGTTTTCTTACAGGGAGAATCTTCTCTCCCTGTCATCATTTCTTCTGCTCTCTCCCCTGATGAGAAAGACAGATTGATTCATCTTCTCAAAGCCCATAAGCGGGAAATCGCCTAGAAGACTGCTGACATTCCAGGGATCATTCCTTCCTACTGCACACATAAGATTCTCATGGAGGATAACTATAAGTCATGTGTGCAGAGACAGAGGCGGTTGAACCCTAATATGACCGAAGTAGTCAAGAAGGAGGTCATCAAACTCCTCGATGCTGGGATTATATACCCTAATTCTGACAGCCCATGGGTCAGCCCTGTTCAGGTGGTTCCTAAAAAAGGAGGCACCACTGTTGTTCAAAACGAGAAAGACGAACTCGTCCCTACTCGCGTGGTCACTGGATGGAGGGTATGCATAGATTATCGGAAACTTAATGATGCTACCCGAAAGGACCACTTTCCTCTTCCCTTCATCGACCAGATGTTAGAGAGACTAGCAGGGAACGAGTTCTACTGCTTCCTTGATGGTTTCTCTGGCTACTTTCAGATTCCTATCGACCCAAAGGATTAGGAGAAGACCACCTTCACCTGTCCTTTCGGGACTTTTGCTTACAGGCGGATGCCTTTTGGTTTCTGCAACGCTCCTGCCACTTTCCAGCGTTGTATGACAGCCATCTTCCATGACTTGATCGAGGATTGCATGGAGGTTTTCATGGACGACTTTTCAGTATTCGGCAATTCCTTTGATTCATGTCTCTTGAACCTTGAGTGTATCCTGACTAGATGCGAGGAGTCTCACCTTGTGTTGAATTGGGAAAAATGCCATTTTATGGTTCGAGAAGGCATAGTTCTCGGCCATAAAATCTCAAGTGTGGGAATAGAGGTCGATAAATCGAAAGTTGACGTAATTTCCAAACTCCCTCCACCCACGAATGTCAAAGTGGTTCGTAGCTTTTTGGGTCATGTCGGGTTCTATAGGCGCTTTATCAAAGATTTTTCAAAGATCGTCCGGCCTCTCACCCAACTTCTCGAGAAAGACGTGCCATTCGTATTCTCATCCGAGTGTATGAAGGCACATGATCTTCTGAAGCATCATCTGACACATGCGCCAATCATGATACCACCAGATTGGTCCTCGCCATTCGAGCTCATGTGTGATGCTAGCGATTACGCGCTTGGAGCTGTCCTGGGCCAAAGAAAGAATAATCATTTTCAGCCTATTTACTATGCGAGTCGCACTCTGACCGTGGCCCAGGGACATTACACTACCACCGAGAAAGAGCTCCTAGCGGTAGTTTTTGCATTCGATAAATTTTGTCAGTACTTGGTGCTTTCAAAGACCATAGTCTATACTGACCATTCTGCCCTCAAATATTTGTTCGCCAAGCAAGATGCAAAGCCAAGACTAATTCGTTGGATCCTACTGTTACAGGAATTCGACATTGAGATCTGGGACAAAAAGGGGGCAGAAAACCTAGCTGCGGATCATCTCTCTCGACTCGAGAACCCAAATCTCGAGGAGCTTAAGGAGTCCACCATCCAGGACACATTCCCTGATGAATTCTTACAGATGATCAAGTCCCGTGAGGACGTTGACCCTTGGTTTGCCAGCATAGCAAACTACCTTGCAGCAGGTTTCATAGAAAAAGGGTTAACATACCAGCAGAAGCGAAAGATTTTGAGTGATTCTAAGTTATATCATTGGTATCCACCCTATCTCTTCCGTTTAGGTACTGACTATGTTATGCGCCGTTGCGTGTCTGGTACTGATGCCAGACAAATTTTGAATGAATGTCACCAAGGACCGACCGGAGGACACTTTGGGCCAAACTACACTGCGAAAAAGGTCTTAGATTGTGGTTTCTATTGGCCCACTCTCTTCAAAGATGCTCATTCCATGGTCAAGACCTGTGATGCTTGTCAGCGTGCAGGCAATATCTCGAAAAGGGATGAGATGCCCCAACAAGGAATTCAGATTTGCGAGATCTTTGATGTATGGGGCATCGACTTCATGGGTCCTTTCCCGACATCCTGTAACAACAAATACATACTCGTGGCTGTAGATTATCTTTCGAAATGGGCTGAGGCAAAAGCCCTCCCAACCAATGATGCCCGGGTAGTTGTGAATTTCCTTAAAAGCCTATTCTCTCGATTCGGTTGTCCTAAGGCGCTGATTAGTGATCGCGGATCACATTTCTGTAATCAGCAGTTGGAGAAAGTCCTGAAACGCTATGGAGTGAATCACAGATTCTCGATGCCATATCACCCGCAAACGAGTGGACAAGTCGAGAACACGAATAGAGGACTTAAACGTATTCTCGAGCGCACTATTGGCTTCAACCCCAAATTGTGGTCCGACAAGCTTGGAGATGCGTTGTGGGCATTCCGTACTGCCTACAAAACTCCTACCGGCACGACACCGTTTCGAATGGTTTATGGCAAAGCATGCCATCTCCCTCTTGAAATCGAGCACAAGGCATTCTGGGCCTTGAAAAATGCAAATTTCGATTATCATGAGGCAGGAAAACACCGGTTTCTCCAGTTGAACGAGTTAGATGAGTTGAGGCTCCAAGCCTATGATAACTCGCGATTATATAAGGAGAGATCAAAGGTGTTGCATGATAGTCGTCTGAAGACTGTCAAGGAGTTCAGACCAGGGGACAAAGTTCTATTATTCAAATCCCGTCTGAAACTCACTCCAGGTAAGCTGAAATCGCGCTGGACTGGTCCTTATACAGTCATTAAAGCTTCCCAATATGGTTTCGTTGATCTCCAGTCTGACAGTGGCTCTTTTCGCGTTAATGGTCATCGTTTGAAGTTATACAATGAGGCAGAAGGACCCGAACAAGAGGAGGTCATGGACACCTTCCCCAAATAATTAATTTTAGGGGCGAGTCGAGCTCAAGACTCGAAAATAAACAAGGCGCTCTCGGGAGGCAGCCCGAATATCTGGTTCTTTAAGTTTTATTTTAGTTATTTTTGTCTTGCATTATCTTATTTTTATTTTATTTTATTCGTGTGTTTAGTCTAATGTGTGTTGCTTCTCTTTTTACAGGTTTTATGCTTTTCTTTGTCGTGTGTGCTTTTTCAGTTATTAATGCTTGCTGTTGTGATTTGACATCTGCCGCCACTGTCTCACGTTATTGCTGCTAACCCCAAGGGAGTATTGTTCCTTTATTCTCCCTGTTCTTTCCATATATATGTGCTCTATCTGTGATTGCATTGGGGACAATGCACAATTTAAGTGTGGGAAGGGGGTTAAATACTTTAACCATTGTTTGTCCTGTTAGTATACCATCTCTATGCACTTAAATTTCTTTTATGTTAGCAAGTTCATACACTTCATTCGCATAGTGATGGTTAAGTAAGTGAGAGTGTGTCTGTGAAAAGCGCTTGTCTTTAACATCATCGGTTAGCTTAGCTTTCATGTTGCAGTGTTTGTGGTTTTTTGCTGGTTTTTAACTATTTTCTTGATCATTATGAGCTCTAATGGCCTGGAAATTGCAAAAAGTCTTGCATGTTATGTTAATCCCTGGGATTATTGTCAGCGAGTCGGTATCCTGAGATACCATCTTAAATTACAAACAGCTGCATTCTGACAAAAGAGGTTGAGATTAATTTTCAAAAAAAAAAGTGATTAAGTAACTAAAAGTGGCCTTTGGTTCTCGAACGAGTAGACTTCGAGGGGTGTTCTACACCTGATCACCTAAAACCATCTGGTTTGGGATCGGTCAAGTAGAAAGTTCGTTACATGGGATCCATCGAAAGTCATAGGTTTCTTGAATCCAAAAAAAAAAATAATAAATAAATAAATAAAAATAAAAATAAAAAAAAAGAAAAAGAAAAGAAATCATCAATAAGCCTTGAGTCAGAAAAGTTTGAAGGGAAAAGATTAATAAAGCATGCAAGGATGAGCGATTTGTAGGTCAGTTGAGTTTAGTCAAGTGATTTTTTGAATTCTGTTGGAGTCAGTGAAAAGTTAGAGAGGATCGGTACACAAGCATGTGCATGAATTTAAGTTATCCTATGTTTGTTGAAGTTGAGTTATTTTTGCAGGCATCCCTTTTAACTGTTTGAGCTTCATATGCGTCTGAATTGTGTTTGCTTGTTTAAATTGTTTCTTTTGAGATGATTTGCTTGGGGACAAGCAAAGTTTAAGTGTGGGAAGTTTTGATATTGTCTCATTTATTCATATAATTATTCAACAATATCATTCTTTTTATGCGTTTAAACTTATAAGGTTTGATGCTAAAAGTTCATTTTCTTGTCATTTTTTTTATTTGCAGGTTTAATTGGGTACAATACAAGAAAATAAGATGATTATGTGGGCTTAAAGTGAAAAATATGAGAGCATGCAAGCAGGTCCAAAGAAAGTTCGAGATTTGAGCTTCTCCAAACCCAATACCCAACGGGCCAAAGTCCATTTTATATTTTAGGGTTTCGGTTGGATTATTATTATGATTATTTTATTGTTATTATTTTTTATTTTAAAAGGAGCCGGATGAGGGAGATGAAGGAGGACTTGAATATTTTTTTAGTTTTTGGTTTTTTTCTTCTCGGGCGGCGAAAAGCAATAGGAGGACTTGAATATTTTTTTTATTTTATTTTTTGGTTTTTTTCCTTCTCTGGCGGCGAAAAGCAATAGGAGGAATTAAGAATTAAGATATAGATTGTTGCTTTTTCATGTTGGGTTTGGTGGCTAGGAGGAAAACAGCAAAGCAGTATTTAATTTTTTTTCTTCTACCGGTGGCGCAGCAATAATTAAGCAAGAGGCATTGTTATGTGTTATCTCTTTTAGGTTCATATGCAGGTACCAAACCAATAATATCTAGTTATTTTATTTTTTATTTTTTTATTGTATTTTTTTTATTTGTGGGTTTTACGCAGCAAGAAACCAACACTATTTTTTTTGATTTTTCTAGTTTTATTTGAGTAATTATGTTTAGTTTTATTTGTTATTTATTACCGTTAGTTATTAATTTAATTATGGGCTAAGTTTATTGTATTTGTCATTGATGAACGAACCCTAGATTTAGGTTTAGTTTTGATTATTGATTGAGTTTTGTTTATGCCTAGTCGTGAACCTTGGATTATTTATCTTAATAATTATTGAGTAATTTACTATTACATTGTGTCATGTTCTGAAATTATGACTTGCACGTGTAATTAGTTTTATTTCATTGTTTGCTTGTTCTGAAATTATGACGGTTGCATACTTGCATGCGGTTAGGGTAATCAATTATTCTGAAATTATGATAGTTAAAACTACTTCTCTAATAACCCAGATAAAAGTTTGAGTTCAATTCACCAATAACGAAAGTTAGCGTGTTTTGAATAGATTAGGTTATAATCGGATTAGTAGGGTTGATGGTCTATGTTAGCTCGAAATTTCTTAAAAACTCTATCAATCAATTGCACTTTTAAACGAACCAAATCTAGGGAAAGTGATTCAATGATAAATACATTTTAGTTATTTGATTTTATTCTCATAGTTAGTTATTTCATAGTCGTTTTAAATTTTTGTTAGTTATTATTAATTGTCATTTTAGTTTGAGTAATTTTGTTTACTTTGCCGTGTCGACGGTATCCAAAAATCTAAAAAACAAAACCCCCTTTTTACTCGTTTGCATTTTATCCATTTTATTTTTGCTAGAATAATTTTAATTGGTATAAATTGCATTTTCCGTTACCTGTGAAGACGATCCTGGTCTTACCAGTTTATTGCTATACGATCGGGTACACTTGCCCGAGAGTTTATCGGTCGATATGGTCAGATTAGAGTTTATAAATTTAAGACTGATATTTCCGTATCAATGAACACCTTCAATGAAAAACGCGATAAAAGGATGCATTTTTGAATGATGAACACCTCAAAGATAAAAGGATGTATTTTGATGATTTTGGAAGAGATGAACGATATGCATGTATTTGATTTTGGAAGAGATGAACGATATGCATGTATTTTGGAATGGATGAACGATATGCAAGTATTTTGATGATGAACGATGAACGATATGCATGAAGAGGTGAACGATTCATGTTTTGTATTTTGATGTATTTTGATTTTGGAAGAAATGAACGATATGCATGATTTATTTTTGGAAGAGATGAACGATATGCATGATTTATTTTTGGAAGAGATGAACGATATGCAATATTTTGATGTATTTTAAATTTGTATTATTTTTGTTAATTTGGAAGTGTAATAATTAAATAAGGATTGCATAATTCCTGTTTTACCTCTCCGTGAATTTCATTATGTGCACTTGATGCATAAAACATTCTATTTAATTACCCTTTTGTCATTTGATCTAACCCCCAACATACAAATGCAAAAATACTACAACAATAATAATCAACATAATATTCAAAGTAAGTTTTAGTCTTATATGAAATTTAGACATTGAAAAGTTAAAACTTTCAATAAATAACTTAAATGAAGAGATGTAACGAAGGAAGTGTATTTATAAATTTTAAAATAATAAAACTTCAGTTCGGTTTAGTTTTTTACAGTTTATTTTGACCTCCAAACCGAAATTTTTGGTTTTTAAAAATTCAAAGTCCAAACAGTTTGGTTTTTTTGTTCCAGTTTTTTGATTTTCTCGATTTCAGATTGCTTTTTGGTTTTTTTGCACACTCCTAATTTTGATATATCATATTTTCATGCATAGCCTTATAGGGGTATGATAGGGGCGACCATTTAAGTGTAACATGACAAGTGAAACTCAATTCATTTTCTATAAGATGTCACAGTTATATAATGAACACATTATGCTATATTTGTATTATTTTTTAGATACTTATTACAACAATATTCGCATTATTTATTTACGTGATATATAAATGAATAATAATAAATAATTACGATCTAATTATGGATAATCAGTCTTTTATTTATTTGATAAATAAAATTGTAATATTTAAAAGATACATCCCTTTATTTTATGGATGATTATATATGATTTAAATCTATGAAAATCAGATGATGTTCAAATAACTTCATAATTTATATTTGTATCCAAATTTTGTAAGAGATAGAATAATTGGATTATCAAATCATTTATAATTACTCATAAAATAAACGGATGCAACTTTTTAATATTACCATTTTATTTATCAAATAAATAAAGAACTAATTATCCATGATTAGATCATAATTATGTATAATATTATTCATTTATTTATCAAATAAATAACTAATGCAAATATTGTTGAACTAAGTATTAAAAAAAAAAAACAAATGTAGCATAATGTGCTCATTATATTTCTATGACATCTTATACAAAATGATTTGAGTTTCACGTTGTCATGTTACACTTAAATGGTCGACCCTATCATACCTATAAAACCCGGCTATGCATGAAAATATGACACATCAAAATAATCTTCATAGTTTAATGTCTATAGAAAACATATTTCTTATCTCTTTTATAGGCACACATTGCATTCCTATATATAACAATTCCCAGGGGAATTGTCCTGTTCACAAGCTGTTGACAAATACACTGTTCCCAAGCACTGTTGCCCTTTTCTTTGAGTTTGCTTTTTCAACAAATCTCTTCTTCCTTTAGTTTTTGTTAAACTTATGCTTCATCTCTTCGAATAGCAACTCTTAGCAGCATCCCTCTTTTCCACTGCAACTGCTACCATCTTTCCTCCAAATTCCTCGAACCAGAATTACCCCTCTGTATATTTTGTTATTTGTTGGATTCACCAATTTGTTGGCCGGAGATATATAACGGAGGCGCCTCTTCTCACCTGAAAATGCTGAAACTTTTTTCACGGCGGAAACACTGTTATATCCACCTCCACAGCCACAACTTGTCATCAATCCTCTTTATCTCACGTCAACTAACACAATCCCATTTAGAAGATGACCCGCCTTTCTCCCCAATCCTCAAAACCCTCAAACCCCAAAATCAAGAAGTCCACAATCAAAAAAGCAAGAAACTCAAAAAAGAAGCATAAACAAGAAACTCCAGAACAATTTCCCTATAAAATCTAACCTACCCTTTGATTTCAGATACTCTTACTCTGAAACCAACCCATTTGTTGAACCCATTGAGTGTCGAGAAACCCCCAGGTTCTCTCCTTTTTGGCCTCAAAGACTTGACCGGAAATGGACCGGCACGTCGGCTCCGTCGCAGCAGCCGATCAACATGGCTAAGGTTGAAGAAGAGAGGAACGCGGTTCTTGGATCTAGGGGTGAGCGACGGGTACCATTTCTCGAACCCGAACCGGTACCGGTACCAACCGATACCGAATTAATATATTCGGTTCGGTATTCGGTTTTTAAATTAGCTAAAATTCGGTATTCGGTACTCTCGGTTCGGTATTCGGTTTTTAAATTAGCTAAAATTCGGTATTCTGAACCGAACCGACACCATATACAATTATACGGTTCGGTATTCGGTTCTTTCAAAACTAATAATTCGGTTTCGGTATTTTCGGGATCGGTATCGGTACGGTACGGTACCGAGCTCACCCCTACTTGGATCCATTCCGATTTTCGAATCCTTTTCATTCTGTAACATCATGATCAATTAAAAGGTAAATTAATTTAGTCGGCTAATGAACAATAATGATTCATATTGTTAGTATATGATCATTTGTTAAAGTTGGAGTTGGATCACGTGAGGTGTGAACCCATGAGCACACAAGACGACCACATAATATGTTGATATGATTGAGGCATTGAGCATCAAATGAAAAAGAAAAAAAACCATAAAAATTTGAAAACATAATAATGTTGTGGTTGTAGATTGATTACTTCACATGTATATAATATCATCAAGCTGAGCTGAATGACTTATTGCTTTTAAGAAGATTGATTACTTCACATGTGTATAATATCATCATGAAATCTTTGTTGGCACTTTGATGTCAAGTGGAGACCAGATTCTTTGGTTCTTTTTTGTGCCTTAATATTTAGGGAGAATTTCATATATGTCCCTCTAAAACTGCATAATATCATATATACCCAAGCCAAAAAAAGAATTACATATATATCCTTCTAAAACTTCATAATATCATATTTATCCAATTTAAAACTTTAATATCATATATACCCTTTAAAACTTTTAAATATATCAAATATATCCAAATTATTTATTTATTCTTTTTTATTACTTCAAAACTCATAATAGATATTCATTAATAAAGAAATGACCAATCTACCCTTTTTATTTGTTAAACTTCATAATATCATATTTACCCAATTGAAAACTTTAATATCATATATAACCTTTTAAACTTTTAAATATATCAAATATATCCAAATTATTTATTTCTGATCTTTTATCACTTTAAAACTCATAATAAACATTCTTTTATATTTTTTCTATATATTTTGTCTGCCTGAGTGCCTGCCACCTATTTTGGGAAAATATTTCTTCGTTAAGCAAGTAATGATCTGGGGGACTGTTATTTTGATGTTTTATTTCTGGGTTTTTGTTTTCGCCCCCTCAAATTCTGGGTCTCCACTTTCTTTTTTTTTTGCATAAAAAGGTGGCAACTTAGGGAAAAAAATTTCAAGTATATTGTTAGAATTGAGATACGTATGTATTCGAGTGTTTGGTATAAAAGTTGAGGATACACTTCTACAAAAGAAGTTCACTTTGTTTGGCAGAAAGATTCATGAATGTTATTACAATATCGAATTCATTTATGGGTTTCCCGAAAGATTAAAAATAAAAATAAAATAAAATAGTAAATAGAGTAAGCAAAACAGGTGGCAGGCAGACAAAATATATAGGAAAAATATAAAAGAATATTTATTATGAGTTTTAAAGTAATAAAATATCATAAATAAATTGGATATATTTGATATATTTAAAAGTTTAAAAGGGTATATATGATATTAAAGTTTTCAATTGGGTAAATATGATATTATAAAGTTTAAGAAATAAAAAGGATAGATTGATCATTTCTTTATTAATGAATATTTATTATGAGTTTTAAAGTAATAAAAAAGAATAAATATATAATTTGGATATATTTGATATATTTAAAAGTTTTAAAGGGTATATATGATATTAAAGTTTTAAATTGGGTAAATATGATATTATGAAGTTTTAGAAGGATATATATGAAATTCTTTTTTTGGCTTGGGTATATATGATATTATGCAGTTTTAGAGGGACATATATGAAATTCTCCCTAATATTTACACCTTCGAAAATTATGGGGTCTAGGTATAGTATGTGTTCGACTCCGATTTACGTATTCTTCGTGATCTTTCTTTATCTTATTGTTTCATATCTTTGGAGGTTTGAGGGAGTTTAAGCACATACAATTCCTTATGTCAAAGATGAGCCAATGTAGTTTGCTTTCATGCTCTTGCTAATGGAGGTATAGGCTATGAGACTATGGTTAGTATATCTTGTAGTAATATAAATAAATAAATTTTTTTTTATTACCATTTTCACAATTTTGTTTATTATTATGCCTTTTGATGCTCTGCTTGCATACTTTTTTGGATGACATTGTGTATAAGGTGCTCTATAATATAATTTACATCGAATATCCTTTTGTTTAAACTATTTATGCATGTATTATTAGTTTACTTTCTTTATTTAAAGTTTATACCCGTCGCAACGCACGGGCTCACTTCCTCGTTTGACTTATTTCTAACAAAATTTAAACAAAAAAATGGATTATGAACTTATTTGGTTGTATTTCGATTTTCATAAATTTAGTTTCTTTAAAGTAATGATTAGTTAAAGATATAATAAAATTTAGGGTAAATTACAAATTTCGTCCCTGTGGTTTATAGCAAATTACGGATCCCGTCCCTCTATAGAAGAAATTACAAATTCGATGTCTGTGGTTAACATTTTGTTACGGATTTGGTCCTTTAACCGGTCATTTTTTTTTAAAATGACCATTCTACCCTTGACATAATTATAAAAAAAGGTAATAAACTTTAATAGAATATATAAAATAATAAAATATTATACATCACCAATTAATTATTTATAAATATAAGAAAACTATATCAAATTGTATTTAGAATAAAATAATAATAATAATTTAAAGATTTATCACTCACTAAAACTCTCTCTCTCTCTGTGTGAAAAACACATACATTCTCATTCTCTCTCTCACTCTCTCTCAAAACTCTTACCAGACCAACACCATCGCTACCACCGCAACACCATCGCTACCACCGCCGGTCCACCACGATTACAACTACCAGGACCACCGTGACTCAAAACCACCACCATCGAGATGACATTGATGGCTTTGAAAAACACATACATTCTCATTCTCTCTCTCTCACTTTCACCATCGTCTTCCACCTTCTTCCGTCGTCCACCGCCACCCAACGCAATCAACATCCATCTCTACCGTGACCACCATTGACCACCCAACCACGGACATCCTTTTGCCTCCATCGATGGTGGATGGCGATGCAAGACAACGGAGAAAATCAGGAGCGGTGGTTATGGTTTTGGTGGGTGTGGTCGGTGCTGAACAGGAAGAGGAAACAGGAGCCGGCTAGGGTTTTATGGTGGTTGCGGTTGGCGCCTGAACAGGGGGAAGAAGCGGCGGCGGCACCTAGGGTTTAGAGGCGGCGACGACTAGGGTTAAGCAGCGGCTAGGGTTTCAGATGGTGGCGTTCGGCGCCTGAACAGGAAGAAGAAGCGGCGGCGGCAGCAGGTCGCCTAGGTTTGGAGAAGATTCATTCGGCGGCAAGGGAAGAAGATTCTGTACATGTTTTTGTGGCGGCAAGGGAATTAGCGGTGGCTGGATCTTGTGATCATCGGAGGTTGGTGTTTGGCTATATTCGTAATCTTCGTCTTCCTCTTTTGGTGTTTCCAGCTGGTAATTGTTTGATTTTGATGCTTCGTCATCATCATCCTCCTTTCGATCACCAGGTTTTGCCATGGATTTTGGGTTCGAGTAAGGATTATTACTCTTTGCAGACATGGCTGAGCATAGCTAGATTGTGGGAGAGAAAGAAGAGAGAGAAAGAGAAAGATATTTTGATTTTTTAGAAATCTTATTTTACTAATTAAAATGAAAAACAATTTAGGTTTTGGATTTTTATTATTTTATTTTATGAAAAAGAAAGTTTATTACCTTTTTTTATAATTATGTCAAGGGTAGAATGGTCATTTTAAAAAAAATGACCGGTCAAAGGACCAAATCCGTAACAAAATGTTAACCACAGACATCGAATTTGTAATTTCTTCTATAGAGGGACGGGATCCGTAATTTGCTATAAACCACAGGGACGAAATTTGTAATTTACCCTAAAATTTAACTTGATATGTTTTTATTATTGGTAAAAAGTTAAAAGTCGTTGTTATTATTGGTAAAAATATAAAACGTTATTGCTATTTTTGGTAAAAAGATAAAGTTGTTGATATTAATGGATGGTAACATGTTATAGCAGTTTTCCATGTCAAAAGTTGATATAATTGGTTAAAAAGACAAAAATTGTTGCTATTAATGATAAAAAATAAATAATGTGGGTATAAACGGTAAAACTACAAAAAGTTGTTGCTATTTTTGGCATATAACCCTACATTAGTAAAGAAGTCAATGTTTTTTTAGACAAACCAAAGTTTCGCAATAATTATATTGTTAATATTAATTTGTTTTAGAGTAAATTACAAAAATGGTCCCTGTGGTTTGCATAAAACTTTGGATACGGTCCTTGTGGTTTCAATTTTGCATAAACGGTCCTTATTTTCACTGTTTACTTGTAAAAATGGTCCCTCTGCCGTTAACTTTAACAATCAAATGGTTAAATATTTTATAATGACCATTTATCCTTTTCTTTGATTAACATGGATATATATGATATTAAAATTTTAATTTGGGTAGATATATGATATTTTGATGTTTAAGAGGGATATATATGAAATTCACCCTATCTTTTATTTAGCCCTTTTATTTTAGTAAATTTTTGTTTAATCTTCTTTTAACAATTATTATTACAACATTTTTTCACACTTAAAATTATGATTTTAGTTATACTTATGTTTTGAGTTGTCTTTTGAAACTATTATGTTATGTTTAATTGTATGAAAAAAACTTTATTATTCAAATGCACAATACAAAATTCTAATGAAATTGTTTTATAATTAAAATGTAAGTATCTAATATTAAATTTTTTTTTATTGAATATGATCATGTATAACATTGAACATTACTATTGTAACGTTGACAAACCCTAATCGATGTATTGAAGACATTATCATTATAAATTTATTTGATTTGATCGTAAATAAACAAATTAAATTGACGATTAAACCTAATCAACGTCAAAATTTCAAATTATGGTTATGAATAATTAATTAATTAATTCTGGTTCCGATCCGGTTTAATAAGACACCAGATTATTACCCGTGTATTACGCAGATATTTTTAATATATGTAAAATATAACTAAACTAAAAGGTAAATATATAAATATTATTTTTAAACAAAAATATATAACAATGATATTATTATTTATTATGACCTATTAGTTTATTCTAATTCTACACACACGTGAACATTAATTATTTTTTTTTAAAATTTTTAAACTTTTATTATATTATATTATAGTTAATAAGTTATTAGAGTATTAGATTTTTTTGGATTTGATTTGATTTGAATTTAAAAATAGATTATATTAGATATGGATTGATATAGTTTAAATTTATTTATTATTTCGACTCATGGTGATGACACGTGGCTTCATGAGAGTTGAGTATATTTACTCTTTTATTATTATAGATAGATTGTCTGTAATTTTAACATTGCTAAATCTAGAATACCAATAATAATAAGAACCAGCTAAAAGTATCATTTGTATTTCCAATTTCTCTCTTCAATTCTGGTTCGGTTGTGTTTCATCATTTGAATTGTTTGAAAAATATTTTTATTCTTTGTTTTTATATTTACTAGTTTATTACCTGCGTATTACGCGGATATTTTTAATATATATAAGATATAATAAATAAAAAGACAAAGTATAAATATTATTTTTTCATGTGGCTTATCGTTAGAACAAAGAAAAAAATGGCACCGTGTTGAGGTGTTCTCCCTTTGGTTCGTCGCCTCCCTCACCAAAAACCCTAGTTGTCTCCCCTCTACGTCTCCCTCCGGCACCGAGCTGCCACGCCGACGACGACGACGACGACCACCACTCCAACGCCGCCGACCGAACTCCAACCGACATTCGTCTCCCTCCGGCGCCGATCTGCTTTGCTTAGTACTTGAGGTATCATCGATTTTTTCAGTTTTCTTCCTTGAATAATCCGATTTTTGTGTATAGAAATTTTCGATTTCAGCGTAAAATTGCTTGTATTCTTTGCTTTGATTTAAGGCATTCATCAATGCCGATTTTAGCTTTGATTTGAGGCATTCATTAGGGCCGATTTCCATTTCAACCAACCAAATATGAATTTTGTATAAGGAATCTTCTATTTGGCAAGCATAATATGATTTTATACTAGTAATGTGTCAATTTTATGTAAGACATCTTTATAAATTGTGTTGTAACTTGAATCTTATTTGTTACTTAAATCAATTGAATCAATGATGTAGTGATGTTTTAGGCTTGTGGGTAACACTTGAATAAATGATATTGCTACTTGAAACTTTATGCTATAAAGGATTTTGTTACTTCCATCTTTTACTTGAATGCTTTATTAAGTAAAGGAAAAGTGTTTTAATAGAACATATGTGTCTGGTTGGTTGCTATTTTGTGTAGTTAGCCTAAAAAAAAAGGGAAAATGTCTGCTTCGACGTCAAGAGCTGTTGTTTCCAGATTATGTTCTCGATTTCACAGCAAGCCAATTAACGGAAGACTCCCCAGAACTCCATTAACATCAACTCCTTCACCAAAACGCATCTCTGCTACTTCCAGGTTATATTTTTGTCCCTTCGTGCATTACTGATGGGTTGTTGTACGTGAAAACAATGAATGCGTATGTGGCTTATCGTTAGAACTTGACGTGTTTTAATGTGTGTTTAATTTTATGATGGGGTTTGTGTTACTGGAGGATATATTAAATCATTGTTTTTAATTTTGGGATGCACGTACACAACCTGTTTGATAAAATGCGCTTTAGGTTTGGTTGAGTTGTGGAGTAATAATGTTTGGGATTTTTTTGGGTGTGTTGTTGAATAGATTACCGGTGCAGCTGAGTTCTTTGTTATCAATGATGCCATTACACACTGCAATTGCTTCCTCCCGGATGACTTCAGCTCTTTCGGTTGAATCTCAAAGCTGGGGTTTGATTCCTCTAGGTAATTTCAATGTTTTTTGAGAATCATCTTTATCGTTATTACTGCACTTGTTTACTGGTTTGAGTTTAACCTTGTTTGGCTTGTGGGATGCAATTTGAACTTTGAAGGAATTGGAATTTATTTTTAGTTTATTGAATTTTAAATTACAAAAAGAGTGATTTAATATTAGTTTAAATTCTATCAAAATTTATGGTTGAAGGAATTTGTCATTCCTAGCTACTTGTAACAGAATTTGGATTCTAACATTTCACAACTCATGCCGTTAGCCAAGCTTAAACATCATTTCATACCCTAACCAATAAATACACTGTGTTATAGTTCAAATTCTATTTCCTTTAAATTTCGTTCTGCAAGCCAAAAGGGCCTAAGGATAGGTTGCCCTCAAAGACTTCCCTGCATAAACCTGGAAAGGTAAAGGAGCCATGATGCACTAAGTTTGCTAATTTGTGGACTTGTTAACACACCGAAAGAACAAACATACTGACAAGGTGACAGTAGCAGAGCCAAAAAAAATCTTGTGAACGAGTCAAAATTTGCAAAGGGATTATCGTTTTTATATTATGGGAATAAATTTAAAATTATGATCTCATACGAGAATTTTTAACATGTTTATTATGTACTGCCCCTATAACCTTAATCAGCAAGTCAAAGGCATGGGTGACTAGCTAAGGGAGGGTACACACATGCATACCCTCACTTTTTTTAATTAACGTAAATTAAAATTGAAAATTTCCACATTGCTCGTACAATTGAAAGGCTTTTGCCTATATAATTTGATCACATCTGTTATATACGATATGATGTTTTATGTTAAGATGCATCTTATTTATAATAGTTATATTAACACAAGAGTAGGTTTATATGAGAACCATTATCTTCCTTGAAAACGTGAAAACCACTGAAAAGTTTGTGCATATGATGTACAAATTTGTGTAAAAGATTGTGCATTTAACGTGTAAATGGAAAACCCAATGATATTGACTGCTAAAAGGAACAAATGTACGAATAAATAAATTTTATAAGATTTACCATAACGTAAATAGGCAATCTTGCAAAATAAGGAAAAAAGTATGTGATCTTGCAAAATAAGGAAAAAAAATGCAACATAACAGAACGAAGAGATTACTTATGTAGATTAAGTTTATAGGAGTTTGATTAGACATAAATGTTTGTGAAAATAATGGAATCTTAGGACTTAGGACAACAAAAACATAAAGAAATAAGCAAAGGAATTTAAATTCAAATAATACGGGATATTAAAATTCTCGGAAGAAAACAGGGATAAATGGTATGAGGTAGAAGCTCTCTCAGATTTTATCATCCACAGTTTTCTCTCAAGACTCATGATTCAAAACAAAAAAATAACGACAATACATGGGAGTTGAGAGGTTATAGAAAGTGGAGATTTCCTCTAAGCTGTCTACAAACAAGGAACGGTGTGCCTTCTTCTTGGGGTAGTATACCTAACCGGGGGGGTGGGTTGGCACTTTGGCAATTACATATGGATCTGTATGGGGATAGAGAAGCATAAATATCCCTTGTGGATCAAATGCGGAATGGAGCTTGTTACCGTAACAGTGTGCATCTGTACTGTTCTGTAACTGAATATATGAAAGAAGTCCGGTGTCCCATACCTTAAAGCCTCAGTTATATACGGTTTTGGTTTCATCCCATTTTTGTTTTTATTCTTATTGGTATAGTGTTGTCCCATATCGAAACTGAATTGGTGGTAAATGTGGTACTATGTGCTGTACCATTAGTCCCCAGGGGCGGATCCAGAAGTTTTTGTTATCGGTGTCACTTTTTAAAAGTAGTTTAATACTTATATTTTCTAAGATGGATCAGGTCATCGAAACGGGTTGCCAACACAAATAAACAGGGGCGGATCCATTAAATTTTATGGCAATACAATTGTTATCTTCGAGTCTTCATCTTTCGAAATATATTTAAAGATTAATTAAATTTATTTAAATAATAAATTTAAACACATAATAAGTGATCAAATCAATTTAAAAAATAAAAACTTAACAAATAAGTACGTAACATGTAATTTGTCCATTAACCTAATTACGTAAAATATAGAATAAGTAAATATTTCAAAAAACTAACTTATATACTTTATATTTCAGTAAAGTGAATTATTAAACATCTACCCACTAAAATTAAAATATAAATATATATAGCCGGCTAGAAAGGTGGAGCGTCTGCTGTCTAGTGAAACGTCAAGCGGCTGAACTTCTTTTGGGAAGGGATGAAATTGAAAGCAGAAGGTAGCAATTAGGGATTTAAATTTCAAAGGTATGAGCTAAATTTTTTTTTTTGGCCTTTTAAAATATCTTTTGGGCTAATCTTTGACTGATTATTTTTATATTCTGTTGGGTTTTTTTTTAAAAAAATTATGTTTAAAACTCAGTAATATTTCAATAAATTTTAATAATAAAAACAACAAATATAAACTAGATATGTATATTATAATTTCATAAATTTTTCGTAGGTGTAACTCAAAAAAAAATCTTAGGTGTCACTCGAGTTTTTGATACATACGTACCTCAGTATTTTGAAAAGCGGTGTCGAGTGACACCCGTAATTACAAGCTAAGTTCGCCCCTGTTAGTTCCTGTTCAGTTTCTGTGCATCCCAACGAATTTCTGTTGCCGAGTCTCAGTTTGTTATACAATGCACTCAGAAAAATGTTTGTTACCTTTGTTTGCTTGCAGGTATCTCGATGCCTTTATGACAACAAAAGAAATTCTTGGAGGTGCTATCAATATCATTTCTCTTTCAGTAAACTGAGGACTTCCCTCAAAACTAATTCACAATGGAGACAAGACGATAATGCGTCTCGATGGTGCATCTGTTTACATTAGTTCTGTTATTTGTGTGTTTCCCTTCAATGTTTGAAACTCGAGTCATCGTATTTTGCATGCTCTATTCGCTTTCACAAACACAAAACGCACCTGTTATGTCAAGAAACAGTTTTGTAGAAACCTAAAGCAATGTTCTGTTTTCTTTTGTTAAATGCCAATGAAGGTAACCCCAGGTTGTTTCTTAACTTTTTATTGGCTATAATGATAGACCGAGGGTTTTTTTTAAACGGGTATAAACTATCGTTATAGAAAAACTGTCACATGACAAAAAAGATCGAGTTAAAGTTCTGCAAGCAGGTGTATGTATACATTTTTGAACTTGTATTTTTTTTTTCCTGCAAAATAGTTGGTAAAGTTTTGAAGTATGATTTTCTCGAACGTCTGTTAAATTGTGACACGTGAGAATTGGATTTTCGGAGGGTACGAGGGGACTACTTTGTGACCGAACAACGTAATGCTCGTGTTTGTTTTTGCATCATTTGCATTCGGGTTGTTGTGATATTGTTTTCTCTATTTATATCATTTATCGTCACTATGAAAAAAGTATAGGTACACCATAGTTGTGCTGAAATTAATATTTAAAATTCAATACTATGACTGATTTATCTGTAATACAGACGAGGTACGTTACTATCATGTGTTGTGACGAGACTAAAATCATTGATATTTTGATAAATTAACTGGTTATTATACATTTTTATTAGAAAAACAAAACAATAATATATTTTCAAAAAAAAAAAACTGAAGGGCTTGTAGCTTAGCGGTACCAGATGAACAAATGTATAGATTTAGGAGTAGAATTATATGGGTTATCTGCTGTAAAAACATATATTACGGACCGAACGCTAATGAGAGACCTGGTGTGTGTTCTGCTGTAAAAATAAATATATATTTTCAAAAAATTACAAATTTTTTGTTAATTTAAAAGTAGTTTGGACAATATTAAGTTTTATATTAGAATGTTCATAAAAATAATGTGATTCTAAATATATATTTGTTTTTTTTTTGTGAAACAAAGCATATTAAGGACCAGACATTAGCGAGAGACCTCATGCATACAGGACGTTCTCCTAAGGAGACATCAAAATTTGCAATAACCGGTATCAAACAGTTCGTAGATAGAGGAATTCTTCTCAAGCATACAAGGTTTGTTTTTATATTTTTCTTTGTATAAGTCGAAAAAAAGAAGACCATGTCAGTACCATCCGGTTCCTAGGTCTAATTTTTTTTTTCTTTCCATTTTTGGGTTCTGGCACCTTTTATCACGCTGAAAACATTAACATTATCTGCCAATATGTCGGGTGTGTGTATCCAATTTCATAAAGGGTATCCCACAACTTCGGCGGTGGAGATCGAGATGATGAGAGATTATTATAACTGTTACGAATGAAAATCTTAGAATTTTCATGTTAGATTTTGAAGCGGCGTTGCACATGATAAATCACTAGAGAAAGTAGCTATATATATAGCTTGAGGGCAGTCAGCCATATATACATTTTCATGGTCTTTCAAAAATTACAAAACGGTTAGATATGTTAATATTTTGTATTTGAATTTTGATCAAGCTCATATTCATATAACATGTGACTAGAACTCACTCACTTGCAATATATTATACATCTGTAGAACGAAAGACACTCCATTTACTACTCAACAATTTCCGAGAAAATTTTTCTATACTTTTTCATTCTTTAAGATAGTTTTATACAGCTATGTACATAAAGAAGATCCCACAACTTTAGGGATTTGATAGAATAAGTCTAGGGATTTGATAGATTTACCAAAAGTGCAAAAAACAAATTGAAGGGTTCCGTACTTCCATATATATAAACAATAATAGTAATAATATAAGGTGCTATTTATTTTTTAAGAGGTTAAATGTCTGAAGTCTGAAAATCACATCTGAAATCAAGAGGTGGTCTTGAGATCTGAAATCTGAAATTAGGAGGTGATCTTATGATTGTTTGTTTAGGCTTTTGAGGATATAAAATCAGGGTTGTAAACAAAAAATAAAGAAAAGAACCTCTTAATTTTTTTTTCAGACTAAAGTTTTTCTCTTAATTTTAAGAGGTAAATTTAAAGGTTTAAACCTCTTATCTACAAACCTAAACAAACAGTCTTAACTCTTAATTTATTATAGATCTGAAGTTTAGATTTCAGACCTTTTTAAAAGACTCTTAATGGAAAATAAATGAGACCTAAGTTCTTACATAATAGGTGGTAAATTGTCATTAGTAATAACATTTCTTGCACTAAAGTTAGCTAAACCCGAATTGTGAAATTGATGAGATAAGTTTTTGGAGTAGACTGAAGGCTGAGCATACATAGTTGGACTCAACCCACTATTGGTTATTTTTCAGTTTAGAGTTTCAGTTTTTCGTCTATATAAAGTATTCAATAGTAGGGTCCAAATTTACTCAAAGTGTAACTCATAAATAAAAATGTTCCCTCTTGTTCGTGAACATAGGTCAAGCTGACCACGTAAATACCGTGTGTTCTTATTTGTGTGTTTGCTCCATCTTGTCATAATAGTACACAAACCTTTTCTCAAATTTCCTTTACAAAAATACCTTTTTGTACTTACGAAAAATTTTGTTTTGGGCCGGACCAGCTCGTCGAAACTTCCAAGAACTACATGTTAATTTTTAGATTCAACAGTCTTGAAAACACAATCTCGATAGACACACATATACACATACATATGGATCTAAATAAATCTATATAAATATTAGGATAAATTACCAAGAAAGGTAACATAAAACATAAAAAAATTGAAAATAAAGGTACTTTGAAATTTTTTAGGCCAAGTAATGTAACATAAGATTTATTTTGACAAAAAAAGGATATTGATGATCTCTTTTTGGTAAAGAATTAATATTTTATTATTATTTTTGTCTAAAATTTGAATTTCATGATCTTTTTTGGTCAAAATAGATATTTACGTTATCTTTCTAGGCTTAAAAATTTTTACAATACATTTGCTGTCAAAATTTTATTTTTTTATATTACCTTTCATGATAATTTGCTTTAAATATTAAATCGGTAGGAACTAAACAAAAATATATCAATATTGAAGATTAAATAAAACAAATTAACAAAAACAAAGTTAACAAGTGAATGACTTATATTCATGAGATAAGCCAAAGTGCTCATCCAGTTTGCGCTTTGTAGCGAGGGAACATGCATAGTTTTGGCTTTGCATCAGTTTGCTAGCATATCAAATTGGAAAAAAAAAAAAATTCTATTTAAAATATTTAAAATCTAATTTTTTTAAATCAAATCAATGTATCACACGAGTCCAATAAACTATAATAATAATAATAAAATTATATTTATAAAATTTTATTTTAATAAAAATTCATGTCATCAAAATGCATGTTACAAGTTACTAAAAAATATTTTAATTATTTTTTATGGTTGAGGGTTTTTTAAGACAAAAATTCCACTTCTAATTAATAAGTCAATCTTGTTACTTTTATTATGGATTCTTTTTACTTTGTAGGATTCATATGATCATATGGTTGGACTTAGAAGGGGACATCAACCCTGAAATCTATCTGGATATTCTAATATTACGAAATCTCTATTCTTACGCAGTAGTTAAACTAATTTATCTATTCTCTTAAGATTATCAGAAGTTCAATTTTTTTAAACCAAATCCTTATATTATATATGTTGATCTATCTATCTATTCTAATAAATAACTAAAAGTTTGCTAGATGTCCTATTTTTATGCTGCCAATTGTCTTCACCATATAATGCACGTGTACTGCTTTTTGCAATTTTTAATTTTAATTTTAATTTTAAATATTCAATACTAATTAATAAGTCAAACTTTCTTATTGCAATTATTAATTTTAATTTTAATTTTAAATATTTAATACTAATTAATAAGTCAAACTTGCTATTTTTATAGAGATTTTTGCTACTTTTTAATATTCATAGACATTAACTGATAACAACTTGACATGGTTATTTAATTGAAACGAATATAATAAATATGCATAAACACATATAACTAATCATGCATATAAACATGTTACTCATAACACTGAGGTAAGTTAACTCATTAATTAATTTGAATTTATAGATTAAATATTTAGCCCTTTTAAATAAATAACCAATTCCTTGATTATTATATAAAAATTTTAATTTATTTATTCTAATAGTTTCACACTGATTTATTTATAAGACACAAGTCCACAATAAATTACAACCTCATCAACCTAAATAAAGACGTAGCCTATAATACGTGTACCATTTAGCCCAAGATCATATCAACTCACTAACCCATATTTAAGGCCCAGAACCAACATTAACACAACCAGTCATTTGTTGGATCAAAGCCCATATCAGATTTTAAGACTCAAAATTAAACTTACTAAATGGATTTAAACTCACCGATCAAAATAATTAACTCATATAGAAAGACCCAACCAAAAATTAGACTTGGGCTTAAACCCAATTTTTTCAAATAAAATCTTAATAATAAATAAATAAAATAAACACACCCTGTGTGTGTCTATATATATGTCTATATATATATATATAAAATATGGTTCGTGTGAAACCTAAAATGTAGAGTACTGTGAGTACCTATGAACACACGGGTTTCAGATGTGAACATGCTTTGAAAAAAAGTTTTTTTTTAAAAAATTTTTTCACATTCATTTAGATACAAATAATATACGACTATTTATAAAAAATACATACATTCACACTTTCTAACATCTTAGAAGTCACGTGAACGTGAAAAAATGTATGTGAACATGCTTAGTGCGAACATACGTTCACAACAGTGCAGTTCATGTGAACATGCACGTTTCACAAAGTTATAATGTGTGTTTATGTGTGATATTTTATAAGTAGTCTTCTATTATTAGTGTAACCATGATTATGAAAGTAAAAAAAGTGGTTTTAAGCGAGGTACCTCCGGTACTCCGCAAAACTAATGGTATTCACTTGAACATACATACATACATACATACATACATACATACATACACACACACACACACACACACACACACACACACACACACACACACACACACACACACATATATATATATATATATATATATATATATATATATATATATATATATATATATATATATATATATATATATATATATATATATATATATATATATATGTTAGATTGTATTTTAATTGATGGAAACAAAGTCTAGGGGTTGTTTTGTATTTCTTTAATAGTTGTCAAATATGTATATAAATAGTATGTTTGACTTTCAATAGAAATAGATCTGACAGTTCACTTTCTGTACGGAAGAATAGCAGTTACTGGAATTGGAATTATTCTCTCATCATTGTAATCGACATTCTCTGATAATCAATC
>JAANYP010000740.1:0-25543 GCA_020465985.1 Centrapalus pauciflorus | reverse complement strand
ATATATAGGTTCAAGATCTATGGAAAACCGTATTTGACTGGAAAACTGGAAAACCATATTAAATGCACATGTTCATTACGGATGTTAAATTTAATGCACAACTACAATATACATATGTTCAAATGTGCATTATTATTGACTATTTCACATAATTTACATGTTCATTAGGATAAAATGTTTCATTTCATGCAAAATAACAATATGCACATGTTCAAATGTGCAATATGCACGAACATGTGTATAGTACGCATTTTTGCATGAAATTAAACATTTTGTCTTAACGAACATGTAGATGATATGAATTAGTTAATCATAATGCAATTTTGAACATATGTATATTATAATTTTACATGAAATTTAACATTTTATCATAATGAACATGTGCATTTGATATGGTTTTCCAGTTTTCCAGTCTAATATAGTTTTCCATGGATCTCGACCCTATATATATATATATATATATATATATATATATATATATATATATATATATATATATATATATATATATATATATATATATATATATATATATATGAACGGCAAACTATATTACTCCTACTCCTAAACTACTCATTTACCCCAAGTCTTACTTTCTCCACCTAAATTTCAACTTGCCTCCGACGGCAGTCGAACCCGTAAGCCTTTCACTTACATAACACCCCTCTTACCAAATGAACTAAACCATATTGGTAAGGTGCTTTTATATGGATTGCACTGATTAGTTTTCATACCCCTGCATTACGTGTCGTCGACAGCTGAATTACAAATTTTCCTAATTTTCATTAAACAGACTGACAAAAAATGTAATATATTAATGCAACGGATTATATAGGTGACATTATGCGTTACACTAAATAAATAAATGATATTTGGAAGTTCTTTTTCATTAAAATAGAAACAATATAATTAAAAGTTCCAAATAAGCCCGATCATGCTCCCACATGGCTGCTATCACTTAAATCAAAACCAACATTAATGTATAGATAATAAAGAAACTTGATGGTTCATAAAAGACATTGCGTCGAGAACAATACCTTTAAATTAAGAGAAAATTACTGATTTGGTCCCTGTGGTTTGTCCATTGTTGCTGGTTTGGTCCTTTAAGATCAAAAATTACTCCGTTGGTCCTTATGATTGTAATTTTGTTTCATGGAAGGTCCTTTTGAGAAACGGCCGTTAAGTGTCAAGGTTAGTGAATGGGCATTTTAGTCTTTTACCTTCTCTCTATCCTCTCCCTTCTTTCTATTAAATAACCTGGCCTATTTCATCAGTGCTGAAAATGGGAATTAATAGGCATGAAACAAGATCCATGGAAAAAAACCAAACAACAGATCAGTTCCATTCTGGAGTAGCAAGTGTGTCTGAATCAAGAATTTTCCAAGAAACAAAAGGACCAGTGGACGACCCGATGCACCAAAGTTCTTATGGCTTTTGCAACGGTTGATCTCGTCTTCGAATGCAGTCTTTCCCCAGGCTTATGCCACACAAAACCATAGCCTAACAGGTATGTTCAAGGCTATGGAAAAAAGGGTAGAAATTGAAGCACAAGTTGGGGAGTTATACATTAGGTTCCCTACTTTCGTTCGTTGATCTTCGGTTTTCTTAAACTGCAAGTGCTTGTGATCATAATCAAAAGCTTTTCACCAAAATCCTTCAATTAGGTCCATCTTCTGATAAAAAAAGGTGCAATCTTTAAGCACTTGGACTGCGGTTTGTCTTTCTATTTACAAGTCAGGGGTGCTTATTATTTAATCAGTCAGATCCTCCAACTTTGTAGGAGTTGACTTGAGTCGGGTTACTAGTAAATCCAGTGCTTCTTTCATCCAACTATATTGGCAAGATTCTTTTGCTTTAGATGCACTCACCTGAACAGTATTTGAGAGATTTATGAGCTCAAAACTTTGTGAAAAAGTTGTGTGATTCAATTCAAAGTTGAAATCTTTTTGCAATTTGAAACCTACCCAAAATCTTTGGCGAATTTCTTTCTCAGGCCATTGGTCAAGTTGCTCATCCACAAGTAAAGGGAACATGTGGCCTTCATAGTATGCATCATTGCCTTTGCTCTTGAAGCACCATTTACCCAATTCACCCTACAACAAATTCAAATAAATAACCATGTAAATCAAACAATTCTTGTTCACTAATTGATGAGTTAGAAATCATCAACAAAATAACACCAACCTCGACAGTTCCAGATACTCCAGCTTCCTCGATTGTTTCTCTTAGAGCTGCATCTTGAATTGATTCATCTAATTCCCATCCTCCCTGTAAAAAAATTGAACAATTTTGAGGACAATATCCATACATACAATTCAGTTATGAAACTTTTTAAAATTGGAAAAGTGATGGTTTACCTTTTGGTTCATCATCATTCATCAAGGGAGAGGAGAGAGAAGGTAAAAGACTAAAATGCTCATTCACTAACCTTGACACTTAACGGCCGTTTCTCAAAAGGACCTTCCATGAAACAAAATTACAATCATAAGGACCAACGGAGTAATTTTTGATCTTAAAGGACCAAACCAGCAACAATGGACAAACCACAGGGACCAAATTAGTAATTTTCTCTTAAATTAATCACATTATAATTAAACCGGACATCCAAAAACTCATTTTTTTTTTAAATCAGAATCTCTATAATTAACCTATTCGCGACTTATCCTTTCACATTTTTTCTCAAATTTTTTTATTAAGAATGAATCAAACATTAGAAAAAGTAAACTTAAAAGTCAAAATTTTTTTTAAGGAAATTAATTTAGACACATAGTTGTAAGTTATATAGCATCACATGTCACGATTAATTTATTTTTCCAAGAAGAAAAAATAACTATAGGATTACAGTATATAACTGAAAAATGTCTAATTTATATATTAGAGATTTGGTTAATTTATATGAAGTTCGATTTGAAATCAGATTTTATCGTGCCTCTAACATTAGCCACCCCTAAATGCAGGGAAGATATAAATGAGGAAAGCATATCGTATTCTTCGCCTTACCGACACCCTATCTACAACCTACATTCCTAGTATTTGATGTCTCTTTCGAACTAAATCCAAACTCATTTGCCCCTCGTGGTTTCCATTTAATTGATAAAGCCGATAGAGTTGTTTAACTATTCAATGTAGAGACAATGTATCTGGTGTCGGTCATTTAATTCAAAAAAAAACATGCATGTCACCTTTTGTATTCGGACATATCAACTTTCTGTCATTAGACAGAAAGTTGATACATCTGTCATACATATACATGCATGCTTAGTTTAATTATAACCTAAGCTTGTAGGTGATTGATCATAATTATTATGAAGATAAAGAACAATTATGATGCATGCAAGTTGAAGAAAGGAAGTGAAAGGTAAGTTTATAAGATGTGTTGGGCTGTAATTGGCCAATGTTCAAAGCCATTAATTCATGGGCTCGATCTACCGGCTCCCAAAACAACGATATGTGTAAATTAAATCGCCTTATCCTAATCATCGTTAGTAATTACAGCAACTTTGTAGATGGATCTACCATTTTAATTACTTGCTGATGGATGGATGGATCATATATATGGGTATACGAATACGAATATGGGTATGGATGCATATATGATTATGGATATGATGACATGAGATGGAATCTTTGAAGATCTGATTGAGGAAGCTGTACTAGATTATATATGCTTAGGTAGAATGATTTGATTTTCCAAGCTCATGGGTGTTCTGCTAACAATTTCTTTTTCCTTGTACTTTGATAATGAAAGATTATTGTATCTGTGTGGTCCTGTCTCGATATCTCCTCGATCGCTCACGAACCTCGATCATGGGAGCCAGCTGTTAATGTTTTGTTTTGTGTACATATAATTCTAGATCTGAAATATATATCACAACTTGTCATATTTCACCATATCTGATAGGAATAATCAAGTGGGCATCCATCATGCATGTGATCTGAATTCTTTCTTTCAATTATCTCTTTCAATTCTTCGATCTTCCTTAATTAAATTCCCTCGTTCATCGATTCATCGTCGCTAAACGCGTGTTTTGGGGTGTATTAAATTTTAAAAATGAAACCTTTATTAAATCTTGATGATGTGTACACACACAGACACCTGTTTTCTTGATGTCTGCAGAAAAAAATCTGATCTAGACCACATGGTTGTGGACCTGCAGAGGGCAGAATTGTCTTGAAGTTAATATTTTTTGTGGTCAGAGATAAGAGGAATGGAAGCCATTAACATTTAACATACAAATGTTTTGTGAATTGGGAACAATTGTAGGTGAATTTTCTGAAACTGTTACAATTTGTTTTAATGAAGTGTCACAAGGATTCAAACCAATGTTTTTGGATGGTGGTTGGTACGACAAATATGTTTTTCTCCCATACCCTTTTGGATTCTTATCTACGTACCCGACATCGATCATCGTGAACCAAAACGTACGTACCATCCCCGATCATCATTTTTCTTCTTGCGTTGTTTACGGTTAGTAAGAGGGCTATTGGTTCACAGATGCTGATGGAATTTGATTGAATTGAAATGAAAATTTCATTACAATGTGTTGTTTGACAGTTAAAAAGAATGAATGAAGATTCCTTTTAAAAAAACACCACTTTTGAAGGAATCTATTTTTCTTGGGTTAGTGTCATGGAATTTAAATTCCATTCCAAAGATTTTAACAAATCTAAAATCAGACCCTAGACTTGATCTTCACCGGCCTCCAATTCTATTCTGCCAAATTCCATTCCAGAATTCCATTACTTGACAGATTCCATTCAAAGAATAAACATTCTGCGAACCAAACGCCGCCTAAGTTTCGTCCAGACGAAGAAATGAAAGATGGATTTCGATTCGAATTGAAGCTGCAAATTAAAACAAATAAATTTGAATAATTATGTAATAATTTTGCTGGAATTTTAATGAAGAAATTAATTTTAAAAAGAAAATGTTAGGTATTGACTAATGAGCATAGTTCCAAGAATGAGAAAAATAATGCGCATGCATGTTCCATTGGATCAAGCAGGATCTCAGGTCTTTATCAAGATGATGTGTTTTTCAAGATAATAATTTTACAACTTTTATTGCATTGAGTATAAATAATTATAACGTTTTTGACTTTTTGTAAACAGGGTCATCAACATACATGTGAGTTATTCTTGGCCTTTTCTTGCCACTTCAATTTCTTCCGTCTTATCTACTTAATTTAAACCCTACATAAACAATTCCTTTTATGCTTAAACACTTGGATCAACTGATCAAGTCACCACCACCAAATGTGGAAGGGGTTCTTCTTGGTTGAGGTCTCGAGTTCAAGTCTTGCCAATAACATTTCTCCTTAAGCTAGTGAAGAGTTGGGTTTTGGTTCTCACCCACAATGTGTCTAACAATTGTGTTAATAACTGTTAAAACCAAATGGCTTGTAACCCAATGATACCAAGATGTTAATCTCGATTTCAAGTTCGGAGTTCGAGTCCAATAATATGTAAATTTAAAAGTAGAATTTAAAATATATGTGTTGTCTTTAAAAAGAATAGTTTATAGAAAACTATATATATGGGGTTTAAATGATATGATAAATGATGATGGTGAGGACTTGAAACTCACAAAGAATTCAATGCAGATCTTGAATATTCAATCTAATCAAAAATTAAAAATAATATATGAGGTTGAGTTATGTCTGGATATTAAGAGACATTCAACCTAGTCAATATTAGAGACAAAAGGCCTCTTCCCAATGTTTTATCGAGTCCTACCACATTGTACCTCATGCAGTGAAAGTAATACAATGTTTATTGATGTTCTTATGGATCTATAAAATGTTACAAATTGATAATAATTCGAAAAGAAAAAACTCTAGTTTAAGTTGTTCTATCCTAATTTACTCTTTTGTTACATTCATTGCATAAAAAAAAATGACATATCTATGAATATTTTTATAATTTTCATATAACGAACAATATATGTCATCATATGAATGTAATGTGTGTTCTAGAAAATTCTGCTAAAAAAGTAAAGGAAAGTGACCTGTACACAACAAGGTTTTGACATACACAACAATCTATATCTATATATATTAATAAAAGAAAACCTCTCATGCCACGTGTTATTACCTAATCCCTCTAAATTTTTGATTCCATAATTAGATTTTTAATTTTACTAATTCATTATTAAAAATATTTATGGAATCTAATTCAAATACCTTCATATTTAATACATACAGTTAAAAAAGGAAATATTTTAAATATTCTAATATTAATATAAGTTTATTTTTAAATAACTTTTTAATTGATTTAAATAACTTCCAGATTTAACTACTAATGTTAGCTAACTATGCATTTTTTTATAGGGTTAATATTGAAAAAACCCCACGGACTTTCATGTAATTATCGATTAAGTCACTGAACATTTTTTCCGAGTGTTTAAGTCCCTAAACAAATTTTGTCTTATTCAAAACTATATATTTTTAACCTGCTACCTGCTTAACAGGTAAAACATTTAGTTTCTCGAATTGTTTATTATTAAAAAAACCAACTTTCTTTTCCAATTTTTACGATTAAGTCACTGGACTTTCTTTTTTCTTGTTTAGGTCACTATACCGTTTACCGGTTAGTGACCTGCTAAACAGGTCAAATATATAGTTTTGAATAAGACAAAAATTTTCCAGGGACTTAAACACTTGTAAAAAAAGTACAGTGACTTAATCGATAAATTCATCAAAGTTCATAGGGTTTTTTCAATATTAACCCTTTTTTATATTTTTATAAAGTAAAAATAATGCAATATTGAAAAAGAGTTGTTTTATATTTTTTTTAATCTTAAAATTTTTTAAATTGTATTTCTATGTAAAAAACAAATTTTTAGATTTTTACTTATACATAAAAATCTAAAAATAAAAGGTTTTAAAAAGATGTGACACGATAAATACTATTTATACATATTTTAAAAAGAATTTTTTAATTATCCTTAATAACAAAAGATAATACTGTTTTCGTATTTTTTTTAGAAAAAAATAAACATTTTTGTATGTAATTGGCGTTTTATGTATAATTTTAGTAAACATTTATTTATAAAATATCCACGTAATTACGTGGTTTATTAACTAGTGGGTCATTATAATAAAACAATAAATGAAATACAATTGAAGCCATTGGTGAATAAAGTTATTAGTTTTTTGAAGGTTAATTATGTATATTCTCATATCATGAGTTTTAATTCATATTTTATATGATTTTAAAATATACTCTATATAATATAATTTTAACATGTGTACTTACATTTTTATTATATTTGTAATGATAATTTACTTTTATATCTATTATCTAACGTACTCATGTATAACATGGGTCAATAAACTAGTTTAATATAAAGTTACGTTACTAGCACATTTATTATCATTACACTTTACCTTTTGAAAGTAAGGATAAAATAGTCTTTTCATATGAAATTGTTGTGTGTGGCAAATTTTTGTTGTGTACATATCACTTTCCAAAAATTAACTGATATATCTTAATAACACATTACTATTAAAATATTTAAGAAAAACTTTGTTTTGAATAGAAACTAGCTTTCTTTGTTTGAAAATAGAAATAGAATCTAGTTATAAATGCATTATTTTTATGTAGTGAAAAGAAAACCGATAAAAAAAAGATTGCCAAATGTTCTGGAAAGTTAGACCATGTTAGTCTTTTAGTTATTATTATTTTATTTTATCTCACTTTTTGTCTTCAAAATCCATTAAATCCAGAGAAATAACGTTAAATGTTTACAGTTGTCACGTAATTAGCCTCCTATGTACGGAAATACGTACATCATGCAGTGAAAATTGTACATTATTTTAGATTTCATCGTCTCGTGACATTGGAATTTGGATGCAAGCGAGTGAGAGCATTATCGATAAATCAAGGTCAACTAATGCAATATATCATAATTACGGTGACATTTGCTCATGCATCAAGACTTGTACAATGATCTGGATTTAGTTATTTTTAGTCTTGGACTTAGAGAAATAGGTGCCCAGACTGCAAGCGATATTCGTTGACAAAAGGAAATTAATTAATCTATGACCAACAACAGGGAAAGACTTTTTTTCTCCTCAGCTTGTTTTCATTACAATTGACAATTTAAAAAATAAAAATTAACATCTAAAAAAACCAACCAAAAAAAAAAAAAAGGAAAAAAAGGGAAAAAGATCACTTCTTTTTGGATCTGAATTCCTGCATTTCTTCTAAGCAAGTTCAAGAGGTTCTTCAGTCATCATCCCCACCTCTTTCCTTCAAACCATCTGTGCATTACCATATGTACATTTTGTTAGCAATATGAACATCTACACGTTATAAAGTACAACCCAACAATGCATCTTTCTTCCCCAGAATTAATCACAATGTAAAGAACCAAAGAACTTAACTGGTTTTGTTGGAGTTGATGAGTACCAGACACAGAGGTGTGGTAAAACCCAAAGTGTTCTTGAAACGTAGATTTTCCCTGCAAAAATCAACAATTAATTGATGTTTAATTAATAACTTTTACTATTTCTAGCAAACAAATTAATCAAAGTTTGTAAAAAGTACCTCAAAGTAGGTTGTGGAATAGCCCTGTGAATAGTCTATAATGTCATTAACCTCCATTGATGAAGCTGTTACATTCTTCTATATAAAAAAAGAAACAAATGAACATTAATTAATTCATTTTTATCCAAAACCCACATTTGGGTTCTTTAAAAAAGACATTTTTTTTAAAGATTCAAAGAAAAAAAGCTTACATTTGAGAAGTTGAAGAAAGGAGAGCTGGCAGTATCATCAAGAAAAGATGGCAAATCTTGAACCTTTCTATGTAAATTTGGTTCTTTACGAATCTTGTGGCCTTTCCCATTTGTGGAATTATCGATTAAAGCAGGAAGAGTTGGATAAAAACCGCCATTGTTGTTGTTGTTGAAGCATTCATCTTCATGTTCTTGAAAATGTGGTGGCCCAGAAGATGCATCTGAAACCATTGACATGTCTTCTTCTTCTTCTTCTTCTTCTTGATTTTGATTTGTAAACGAATTCAAAGCTTTTTTACAGATGAAATCATTGTGATTGTTGACATTGTTGTGGTTTTGAAGAGAATGTGATGGATACATGGAGTGTTCCAAATACAAAGTCCAACCAGACTCACACCCACTACTGCATTCTGAACCAAAAACTTCTTCCATTTCTTTTTTCCTTTTTGCAATAATCAAAATCCCAAATTGGGTTTTCTTATTTCAAGATTTTATAAAGAAAATAACAAGAATGTGAAGAATGGGTGGGAGATATATGTGTAGGCATGTGTGTATGTATATATATACATATGTATATATAATTGTGTGTGTGTGTGTGTGTGTAGTAGTAGTAGTAGAAGTAAAGAAAGAATTAGGGGAAAGAACAAAAGAGAAATCAGAGGGAAATCTTAGACTAATTTTGTCGTGATGTACAGCATTCGAGGGGGTGAGTAAGCAAGTAAATCATAAAGTGCCAGTTGGGCTGGTCTCTTTAGGTGTTTATGTATGTCTCCTTGTGTCTCTCTCCATCCAATATATTTATATAATTCTTTCTTTTTCTATTTATAAAAGAAAACACTAATTAGATATACTATATTTAAAGAATAATATTTAATATTAGTCAAATAATATAAAGTATACAAAGCATTGTTCATTAGTGTCAATACCCTTAATAATTAGCTTGTTCGATATGATAAAATAGACAAGCCGAATAATGGATTAAAATAAATAATTTAATACTTGTCCACGTAGAGATGGCTTGTCTATTGAGTATTGACTATTCTATGTTTTTATGTAATTTTAAAGGGTAGTATATTTTATGGGTAGAATTAAACCTAATATTATTTATTACATAAGTTTGTTTAAATTACCATTAAAATTTAATATTTAAGAATTCATATGGTTTCAAGTTATTACATCAATGATAATTAATTCACATTCACAATGCATTGTATATTCACATGTCATTTAAAGGTCTTACAAAACTTGAAAATATGTGAAACCTTTTTTAAATAGTTTTATAATGTTTATTTTAACATGAATATTAAAATAATTAATTTTTTTTTTTAAATGTAAATTTGGTTATACTGGTTTTAACGATAAATAATGGTTCTATCTTGAACCCAAAATCTAATATCACATAGTACAAAATTATTTTTCTAAATGTATCGATATGGTACATGAACTTTTTTATACACATATAATAAATCATGTATTTCAGTTTTTTATTCCAATATGATAGATTGTTACATAAAGTCAGGTTTCATACCAATAGAACTCAATTTTCCAACCTGCTCTATATAGAAATATATCATATCGAAATGGAAAAATGAAATATATATCATACTATCATGTGCATAATTAAGGAACAAAGTTCATGTACCATTTAGGTCTTTAAAAAAATTACGTTGAATATTTGCGACATTAACTCTAAATTTTATAAAGAAATTAATATACTAAATTGTGATTACAAAAACATATTATTAAAATATAATATAAATTCAAGAGTATAATGATTTAGGATATTAAACATATTTTTTATACAAGCCAAGTACCAAAGTCTAATTAAATTAGATTAATCTTGATGCTGAAATTAACAATTAAGCGGTCTATTTCAATATTGATATTTCGGGGCTTCTTCCTTTTGTTTTATTTTTGTTAGTTTTTTTGTCTCCTCCTTTGAGACCTTGGTAGCTTGGTGGTGTTTCTGAGTGTTTGCTTTCGTGGTTGTTGACTTTTTATTTTTGAGTTTGAGTCTTAGTAAACCTTATTTTATGAAAAAGTCAATGTGTTATCGGGTCTGAAGCGAAAAGAAGAAAAGAGAAGTGAAGGAATCGAGAGAGAAAAGCAACATACAAAAAGATATTATATAATTTATTTTACAATTTCGACCTTCGAGCATAACAAAAGAACAAGAAAGAGAAACAAATATAATGCAGTAATTAGGTATTGAATATGAAACATGAAGTTGTGCGTGCGTGCATACAAATTCAAATTGATTTGACAAACAAACTTTTAACAACAATAAAAATACATAGAGACTAGTTAAAAGGTGGAAATCATGAAATATGTAGCTTTCATATTGATTGTAGTTCATTAGTCAGCAATGAACATAACGTAAGCATATCTATTCTCATTCTTTTGCTATGATTTTTAATCAACCAGATGTAATTAATCCACATTGGTTATGGATAAGCTTTTGTATGTCCATAATTAATTAAGTTTAATTTCTTAAAAATAAATATATAATTATACGAAAAATCAAAAGAAAAAAGAATAGAATTAAAACGGGATGAGGAGCAAAGGCAATCAAATGATCAATCACATGGAGGACAGCTAGGCACTGTGGTACTATCCTTGGCCAAAACTCCATCACCACATATCCATACCCGATTCCATTCGGGTCAATAAATTTCTCAGACATTTTTGCTTTCTTTTTAGATATCAAATTATGGAAAATGGAAATGGCCTTTTTATAACAACGCTTGATATAAGAAATAAATCCTAAGTCTTTATTTAACTTGTTTAGAAATTTTAAATCCTATTCCGTAAACCAAAATCTAAATTCTAATTTATTCGAATTTCATTCAGTGAACTAAAATTTAAATTTAAATTCATTTGAATTTTTCATTCTGTGAATCAAACGCTAACTTAAGGTATTAGGTCATCTCCATCTGCTACTTTATACTTATACTTTTCATCATATTTGAAGTTTGAAGCGTTGCGAATGAACTCCAATTACATATTCTATTCCTTTAAATATGAATGATGTTTTTGAAAGATTGAAAACTTTCATTCAAATACGAAGGAATACTATTTATTTCTTCAAAGAAATATGTGGTTGGAGTTTAAGATAAATTAAAGATAGAATATTCTTAAGAATTTTTTTTTTTTTTTTTTTAAATTCGAAGATGAAGAAATGAATACGGTGAACATTAAACTTTGATTGATTTGTCGGTCGCGTTTGATGGGTTAATTTAGGTCAATTATTATTTGGAGGCAATAAGGAGTTGTACGTAAGGAAGAAAAGGTTGTACATTTATTTAAAGAAAAAGAAAAAGAAAATAGTTTTGGAAGCATGCACCTAGTAGTAGTAGTAGTTGGTGTTAGGACCATGAAGAGATATGGAGATGGGCCAGAAGCGATCAGATGAACCTAGACAAATGCCCCCACCTCATGGGGTTCTCAATACGTGGCTGCCTACTCGATCCTATTATTGCACTTTTATTACTATTATCTTCAATTCATCCACCTTTTAATTTTATCACTTATTATTATTATAAATTTCATAATCATGTTTTTTATTATTATTCATTTATAAAATTAAATCTATTATTTTGAATGTGTATACACTATAGAAGATTCCTAAGTCATACGAAAGTGATAAGCATCTTAGAGAGATGGGAGTACCGGAGCCGCGGTGTAGCGGCCTTGCCACATCGGCTCGGCCCCGGCGGCTACACCACCCCACCCCCGGCGGCCCCGCGATTTCCCCTCCCCGCCCGGCTTCCCCAGGCCGCTCCACCCCGCCCGGCTTCCCCAGGCCGCTCCACCCCGCCTTCTTCCTTCTTCTTCCCCCTTCTTTTCCTTTTTTTTTTTGCAGACCCTATTCTTTTTCTTTTATATATATATATATATATATATATATATATATATATATAATTTTACTTTTATAATTTTATTTTTTGTTTCTTATTATAGTTTCATAAAATGTTTGTATTTTTTTTATTTTAGTTTCGTAATTGTTGTTCGTTCGTACAGTTTCGTACTTTACGTTCGTAATCAGGAAACACACAATAACCTTCAATCAGATCTCGTGAAACATATTGCATTTGCCCAAATTCCAAATTTAGACGGCTAGTTTGTATTTTTTTAATGTTCATTCGTAATTTTAATTTTTATTTATTGTTATGTATTTTTTTTATTTTAATTCGGTAATTTTTAATTTTTAGTTTATGTAATAGTTTTTAAATATTTTATGAAATTAATTATTTTAATTCTAGTATTTGTTTTGTTAGTTAAAATTAATTAAAATGTTAAAAAAAATTAAGAAAGATGGAAAGGTTAAGAAATGTGGGTATTTCCTAGTTAGAAAGGTGGGGAAAGGTGGAGAGAGAAAAGCTGATGTGGCGCTGACGTGTACAGAAAGATGGATTTCGGGAAGATAACCACTCCCTTTACTCTTAAAGCATATGTATTTTTTTTAGGTATATTAACACCAAATATACTTAACAATAAACTTATAAGATTTGAACAAATATGTGTCTTTGTTTGTTGTTAAAATACGATCTGACTAGTATTCATCTGAAGAGTTTAAAACGATAGTTTAAGATAGATGAATAGAGTCGATCTGGTAAAACAATATATAACATCATAACGTAACTTATTCATGTCTTATGCAATTTGTAACTTATTGGGGGGTTTTGCATCAAATGGCCAAACTACGGTCCAGGATACATTGACGTTCAAGTTTCCGATAACTAATCAAACACACGTCATTTAACCTTCTCGATCTCCAATTATCTTCACTTATGGAAAGGACTAAGGAGACAACCTAAGAACATGTGTAGGTAAATTATACTATAGATATGTGACAAGACCCCTACATATGCATTAATGTTTGACAAAAATTTGTTGTTCTTTACTTCTTTAAGAGGAAGTTTGGTAATAAAGAATCAATAAAATGAAATTGTTTATATTTGCAAGTTGCTTTTTACTAATGATAATGATAAATAAAAGAATCATTGAAATAAAATAAAAAATTAACGCTTGTTCTCTTTTAATAATTTTAATTATTTCTATCTTGATTAAGAAGATATTAAATAATGAATATGTATATTAGGATCAGTTTTACAATTCATTTCATTGTTAATCGAGGTTATCATAATGAGTCAATATAGTTTGTAAAACAAATAATTTCATCCTCTTTAATTCCTCCTTCCTCTGATAATCAAATATGAAATAAAAATATAATTGAAATTTGAATGATTTTGTTAATTTGTTTCGCAAATAATGAAAGTAACTTAAATTAAAAAAGTTTTTGGTAAAATGTTTTTTGTTCACCCATGTCGTTACTACCACCATCAAGACCACAACCATCATCTGCGCTGTAACCACTAACACAATGTGTGGCAGCGACGGTACGTGGCAATGATTTGGGTGATGGTTGTAGCAACCATGGTGTTTGGCATTTGCAATCTTGGTGGTGGTGGCATCAATTGTGATGATTGGTACGTGATATACTCATTCTATTTTCATGATTTTGAAATTTAAATATTTCTATTTTGGGTAAAAATGTTTAAAGAAAAATATTAACATTAAAATTAAGGATATCATTATGAGTTTATCTCTTTAATTCCATTGAGAAATAAAAATACCATTATGTGTCAAATTAGCTTGTAAAAGAAAATTTCATGGTGGTGGCATGGTCGAAACAATGGGTGTGAAAATATAGGATCAATGTTTTTTCTGCAGCTATTACATTGCGCCGGAAATGTAGTATTTGGTGTTTTTTTCCCACCAAAACTTCCAGAATCATGAAGGGCATGCATTCATTATAAGGGATCAATGTTGCGTTTCTTCTTAATCAGGATCAATCTTTGTAGGATTTAACCTATAAACTACCATCTATTATAGTAGTGTTCAAATCCTTAAGGGCAACAGTTACATTGTGTCCTCCATTTTGGTGTTCTTCATTTATTCATCACGTTCTTCTTTCGTTCTTATTGTTCTTAATTTGTGATTTCCTATTCAAAGTTCTATACAACACCGAGTCCTGATAAAAGAACCTGGCCTCGACCACCCCAACTCAAGATTTAAGCCATGATCCATAGTAAGCTAGAATTCCGCAGCAAACCAGATATGGAAAACTAACAAATTCGGGTTGTTTCAAAGTGTAATTTAACATATAGTACGTTGTATGTATTTTAAATTATCGATAATAACAAAGAGATAGAGAGAGATAGTAAAACAAAGTCACGTATCTATATCTATAATATCTATCCTAATTCCTTTAAAAAAGAAAAAAAAAAAAAAAAGATTAGGTATGAGAGTGAGAGTGAGAGTGTTAAATTAGGAGGATCCGTGGAAGGTGGGATCGCACGTGTGGGCAACATTCTGCTGAGATGGGAGGGGAGGGGAGTACTGAAAAAGTTAGGTTAGTGCAATAACAATAGTATTAATGGGAGAGTACAATTCTTGGAGCGTGGAGTACTGCCATTCTTGACTCTTCTGTGTTTTCTTCATAAATCCCACATGCATCTTTTATAGTACATACATATATATACATACACATGCATCCACGTGTGCCATATGCAACCATGCCATTTTTAACTTTTCATCATCACACATGTATCCACGTGATTCTCTCTCTCTCTCTCAACCAGGTGATGCTAAAATAACAGGTCTAGAAATCCTTAAAAATATGTTTTTTCTTGTCATTTGAAGCAAGGGTGTGCACATTCATAAATGTTCACGTTAGGAAAATTTAGTCAAAAAAATAAAGAAGCTATTAATAAAGGTGTCTATTTGGTAATGTGGTGTCTTTTTAGACTTCCCCTTTCCTTAATTCTTTCTTGCTAATCACTCCTTAAATCTTATTATTAAAACCTTTGTTTCTCAATAAAAAACACATGAACCGAACCATATGGAACTAGTTCCGGTTCAATTCGGTTTGGTTCCAACTTGATTTCAATTCATTGTTTTTGCCGACTTCTACGTTAAGAAATACAAAGCCGAACCTGTTTAAAATAAATCAATATAACTGAGAACCAAACTGTATGATGTCAGTGTTACAATTTTAGTCCGGTTCTTCGGCTCGGTTTCCATTTTCATAATTAGTAATTACTTGGAAAATATATAGTAATCCCCTTATTTTTAAAAATTATTTTAGTAACTATGTATATTGGATATTTTATAATTATATGGTACGAAAGTTTAGTATAAATAAAAGGGGAACATGTGAGAACCCTTGCATAGTGTTCTTGTATTTTCGCACGCTTTCCGATTGTTGCGTGCTTGGTGTTTTTTAATAACCTTACTATTATTGGAATCACTTTAATTTATATAATATATTCACACGCATTAAATTTTAATTAAATAAATATGTGGAATTTCAGTTCATTATAAAAATTCTTCAGAGGATTATGTGGGAACATTCATTTAAAATCCATTAACCCTAATTATTAGTTTCTATTCTAGTTTTCTATTTCCTTATGATAAGGTTATGATTCTATAATCGTTGCACCATTAAAATTAAAAATAATGGTTTATTATGAAAAAAAAATCAACATGTTTTCACATTTTTACGTTTTCATCTCTCCATTTATTTTTTTCCAAAAAAATATTAAATTAATTTTTTTTGTTTAGTGAAATTTGATTACTAGAACTCGGTTTTTTAGCTTTTAAAAACCCGGTTTACAAATTATAGTCATGCTCTAATAGTCAAATTTCACAAAACCAATAAAAAAAACTTGGAGACTTTTCTGGATAAAATAATATGGATGGACAAAAATACAAAAACCGTAAAAACATGTTCCTTTATTTTATAATAAATCCTAAAAAATTAAATGTTTTGATTGATATATTTGGAATATGATTTATCTGACACCATTTTACGATCAAGCTCGGTTTTATAAGTTGTTTGGGGAATTCAAATGTGGGGAAAATGTTCTATTATCATAACAATTCATTTACTTTTCAATTAAAAATTACAATGAGTACTTTGTTTAGAAATTTCAATACTTAATTAGATAATGCGTGTTTAATTGAAAATCAAAATATGTTTCATAATTTAAGGTATAAAACCAGATTAATCAAGATTTAGTTAACTTCTAAATAATTAAATCTCTATATTTATTTATATATAATAAAGGAGAACCATGTTTTCCACGAGTAGCTCTCTCGACACACATTATTTTTTGTTTTTTATTAGAAATTGATTTACGTGTTATCCGTCACATTTTTCGTGTTTATCATGTTAATCAAAATAACATTATTTATAAATCTTAGGGTAAATTACAATTTTCGTCCATGTGCTTATAGGAAAATTATGGTTACCGTCCTTTTCGTGATAAAATTACAATTACAGTATTTATAGTTGACGTTTTGTTATAGTTTTAGTCCTTTTCTCCAATATATTTTTAAAAATGACGATTTTACCCTTTCTCTTTGTTTCATGTTTGGTCCCTAACCAAAATATTTTTTTATATATCATTTTCTTAATGATTTATTATTCTTTTATTATTTATTTAATATATTGTCTTATTATTACTATTAAATTTTAGTTGAAGTAATAAATTATTTTATAAGTTATATTTTCATTATTTATTTGACATTATTATTACTAGTATTATTATAATTTAAGTATTTGCATGACTAAGTTGTAGTAATTGAAAAAATTCGCATATGACTAAATTTAGTTTACAGTATTGTTGTTGATTATTATTATTAATATTGTTATTATGGTTCTTACATTTAAATTTTAATTATATATTGAACTATTTATATATTTAGGTTTTAAAATGGTATTTATTTATTTTATTACTTTTCATGTATAAAGTTTTTAACTATTTATACATTTAATTTATTTATATTTTGTCTCTACTTTATATAATTTATATAAATATTTATAAATTTGATCAACTTTTGTCCAAATTTACACACCTGGTATTAATTTTTATATTTTTATTTTAGTTTGTTTTTCTAATTGTACAAACATCATATGTTCAATATAATTTTAACTTAATGAAATATAATATTTAACGTGTAATTCATACTAATTTATTTCATAAAGTTAATATTCATGTAAATTACAAATTATTAATGTATTAATCAATAAGCATGACAAAACTACATACAAAATTATAACAAAATTTAACAAGTTAATTTAATTTATACATATAGTATGTCAAGTTTTTGTATTTTGTTCAATTTAAACTATCTTTAGACATATGCAGTTTATATACATATAAAAAATTTTAGTTTAAAAAAATATATATTTTAATTAAAACTCTATATGTGTGTGTGTATGTATACATATACATACATGTATGTATGTATTCTAAAAAGAAGTAAAAAATGTTTACTTAACAAAATAAATTAATTAAAGATATGTAAGTATTTAACTATTTATACGAGTAATATATAAATTTGGAAAATATAAATAAATTATATATATATAAATAATTATAAATTTAAAAAAAATAAAAGCAATGAAAATTATTAAAAATAAATGTATATATAGTTGAATAAATTGCAATATTAATAATAATACAACTTATTAATATACATATATACATATATATATATATATAAATTATTGTAATTAAAATTTTATAATAATTAATAAAAAAGAACATATAAAATAAATAATAATAAAAATAGGATAAAAGTAATTAAAGTATACAAAAGAAAGTAATTAGTCAGGGACCAAAATTGAAACAAAGTTAAAAGGACAAAATGGTCATTTTTAAAAAAAATTTCTGGTCAAAGGACTAAAAACATAATAAAAAGTCAACCACATGTACTAAATTTGTAATTTCGATGTGAAAAGGACGGTAGCCATAATTTTCATATAAGCACAGGGACGAAAATTGTAATTTACCCTAAATCTTATATTATCCATAGCTATTTATATATGTAATTAAAATTTTATTCTATGTATTTATAAATTTATTATATAAAAAAATATTAAATGTTGACAAGTAAAAAGTAATAAGTTAAATTATATTTCATAACATTTTATTAATTGTAATAAAATAAAAACATATTATGTTATATGTAAACTAAAAGCTATATCAATATAAAAAATATATAAATCTATACATAAAATAATTTTAAAAATTCATTAATTTATAGTTATTTATTTATAAAATTATAAAAATAACAGTTATAATAAATAATGATACTATATTTATATTTTAAAAATAATTAATATTTATGTATTTTTACTTTTTTTATGTAAATAATTTTATTAAAAGTAATCACATAGGTTAATAAACTAGTTGTCATAATAAATAGAATTAAAAAATAAAATTATATAAAATTCCATGTTAAAAGACATTACGTGAAAGTAGATTTATAGGTAGGGATGGATCGATCAGCCATTGGCGTTGGACCCAATTATTTAAACATCATAATAGTAATAATTAAGAAATAAAATGAAGATGAAAATAAAAGGGAAAAAATAAAGGCTATTTGATTAGTATTTAGATTCTAGTTATAATAAAGTAAATTACACGAATGGTCCCCGTGGTTTGGGTGTATTTACGGTTTTCGTCCCTCAAAGTTTTTTTACACCTTCGGTCCAAAAAATGCAAATTTTTCACACAAATGGTCCCTACCTTTAGTCCAGTTAACCCATAAGGGTATTTTCGTCATTTGCAATCTCAGGGATCATTTGTGTAATTTTTTAATAGTTTATCATTTTATTTTGTTTATCTCTTTTCTAATATTTTTTTTCTTTTTGTTTATGTTATAAATGTGTTTTTCTTTTGATATATTTGTTTCTTGAGAACTCTACCAAGCTTCATCCAATTTTGCTTCCACTGTCTTTGAACTTTTTCAACCATCATTCCAGACCATTCATGTAATTTACTCCATATTTTATATCTTATTATTATTATTATTGTAACTAAATAAAAAATAAAAAAATTCCCACCTAATTTTTTCAAGATCCTTTTTGCTTCTTCCCTTCCAAAAAAAACAACACAGTGATCCAATATTACCACCACCGTCATGTGCTACCACCGTCTCCCTACGTCGCCATAATCACAAAGTTTGTATGTGTGTGTTTCGATTAGGATTTTGTAAAAAATCACCATATAATCCTTTGTCATCTCCACTGCGTTGACAAGACTGAGAGGGAGAAAAAAAGAGTTAGGATGGGTATCGCCTATCGGAGGAGGCGAGGTGGCCAGCGGTTGCTGTTCATCACTGCTCTTGTCGTCGAGGGTTCGTGGGTTTTAGCCATCGTCTTCACAAACCCATTTTAGATCTAATTTCGTGATCGTAATTATCTTTACCGGCAAGGTTCAAAGGCGTGTCTCCACCATCGTCTTCTAGAACTTAGATCAAACGATTTGAGGGCCCCCAAGGTCTCGAAGAACTCAAAGGCTCAAATTGATTTCTCAAGAACTCAGAACTCCATCTCGTTGTTTGATGATGATATTAAAGACTCTTTGATGATCTCTCAAGATTATAGATCAAACCATTTTCAGGTTTTTTCAAACTCAAATTTGGGTTTTTAATTTCAGGGCTTCCAAACTCAGATCTATATTTAATTTTCAGTTTATAGCTAAGGTTTCGGTTTAGTTTAGGGTTTCTACCGAATTCTTGAATGAATGGATTTGCTATGTTGTTTGACTGTGTTGTCTTGAAAGGGAAGAAGCAAAATGGATTTGCTATGTTGTGTTGGCTGTGTGGGGGAAGAAGCAAACAGATCCTAAAAATTGAGGGTTAGATTTTTCTTTTTTAGTTACAATAATAATGATAAGATATAAAATATGTTAAAATTTTATAAAAAAGAAAAATAAAAAAAAGTAAATTACTCAAATGGTCCCTGAGATTGCAAATGACAAAAATACCCTTGTGAGTTAACTGGACTAATGGATCAAACTAACGGTAGGGACCATTTGTGTGAAAGATTTGCATTTTTTGGACCAATGGTGTAAAAAAATTTTGAGGGAGGTAAACCGTAAAAACCCCCTAACCACATGGACCATTCGTGTAATTTACTCTGTAATAACTAATAAATTATGAAGATGGAGCTGCTTTTTCCATATATAATTATTTAAACGACAGTGGCATTTTTGGAAACACAAGAATTAAGGAAACTGTGGGTGTGATTGACTCCGTCAGACTCTTCAACCTATTGGATACTATTTCATTTGGCTTCTTCCTGTTTTATACATGAACCCACGTATTAGTTATTACGTGGATAAATTTTAAAAAGTAATTGCTTGTATAAAATGTATGTAAACATGAAATTAGACCATATAAATATTAATTTTCTCATTTAACTTATTTTAACAATTAAACTTTTTTGGCCACAAAAGTTTTTTTTATACATTTAGAGGGTGTTTGGATTTGTGTTTGAAAAAATGCTGTAGCGTTTTGGAAACTAATAGTCAAATAATAGCCGTAACAAAATGTGTTGCTGGAAACGTAGTGTTTGGTTTAACTTTTGTTGTTTGCTATCATAATTATCAAATAATCAATTTTTAAACTGTTTGGATTTACGTGTTAACTTGTAAAATGACCAGATAATCACTTATAAGCAAATAAGTTACATTTTTTTAACTTATGAAAAAGTGTGGTAGGATTAACTCTCAAAATAATCACTTATTAACGTATGCAATCCAAACACTTTAAAATAATTATTTGCGTTATTGTAATGTAATAAGCTAATAATCTCGTTCATAACGCAAAACCAAACACCCTCTTAGTCATTGAAAACTATACATATTTGAGCACTAAACTATCATAGTATCATATATTATACATACTTAACCATTAGTTTTATTCATTTTTTCCCCAAATTATAACAATAAACTAAATTTTAATGGATGTACGAAATATAATTTAATGGTTAAATTGAACAAATTCAAAAGTTGGATGGTCAAGAGGAATATTTAATCCTTCACAGGTATATATTTATTTATTGATGTGTAATCGGTTATTAAAAAGAATGTATACATAGTTATTACATACATATATTTTTTATTAATTGACGTAATTTATTTTTCATATAATATGAAAAAAATTTATAAATTAAAATATATAATTAAAAAGACCAGGTGATCAATATCATTGATGGACAAAAACAATATCTTGGAAACAAATTATTTGTTTTACTTGTCATGTTTTTTATACTTTACAAACAAATTGTTTCACAACAATTGGATAAGCAAGTTATTCATTCTAAATCAACTATATCCGTCTATACGTTTATCTTATTGCTACGAAATTGTCATTTTTATATACATTTGAAAATTGTTGTAATAGAGAAACTAAGAATATAATAAAGTAAGTAACCATGAATAAATCATGTAAATTAAACAAGCAATAAAATAAAAAATGATAATGTAAATATAATATTGTTTTTAATAGTTAATTACTCGAATAAGACAATAATGGCCGGAGATATAAAAAAAAAGTTCTTATATGTAAATATAATAAAATTTTAATAGTTAATCACCCAAAATAATTTTCATACGCACAAATTTAAAAAAATGGCATTATAAAAAATATTTTGAAGCCTTCTAAAACATAGGTTAATAATGATGGGCCATTAGGCCAATATGTAACCAAACTCAGGAAGTCCTCATCCGAGAAATGTTAACAAAAGCCCAATAAAATCTTTTCTTTTGAAAAGTACAACTTAACATTTATATATGGGTGGAAAATTGAAAAATCTATATAAAATGATAGATATGAATATGATGCAGTTTGTATTGGTTTAAGGAATGGGCCCAACTATATTGCAATGGGTCAAACAACCACATTCACATTTGGAGAAAATTAGTAGAATTATATATGATGATTTTTTTTAAATAAAAATTAGTAGGATTAGAGGCTCTACTTTATGTTTAATTTAAGTGTTTATCATTAAAAAAATCAATGTGTTTTCACGTTTTTTTCGTTTTCGTCCCTCCATGTTTTTCCCATAAAAGTCCTCAAACTAATTTTTTATTTTTGGTTTAATGAAATTTGGATATTGAAACCCGATTTTTAAAATTTTAAAAACCCAGGTTACTAATTATAACCGGACTCTAACAGTCAAATTTCATAAAACTAAAAAAAAATTAACTTCAGGATTTTTTTGGGAAAAAAATAACATTGATAGACGAAAACGCAAAAACCGTTAAACATGCTGGTTTTTTCATGGGCAAGTTACCAAGAAAGGTAATATAAAATTCAAAATTTGACAATAAAAGTAATGTAAAATTGTTTAAGCCAAGAAAAATAACATAAAATTTAAATTTGACAAAAGAGGGGTACCAGTGACCAATTAAGAATGTAAAATTTTAATTTTATGCTCCTTTTTTTTGGTAAAAGAATAAAATTTGATTATCTTTCTTGGCCTAAAATATGAATTTCATGTCATTTCTCGACCAAATTAGAAGTTTACAATACCTTTTTCGGCAAAAACAATTTACGATACCTTTATTGATAAATTTTGTAATTTATATTACCTATCCTGGTAATTTTTATTTTTTTCTTAATAAACCCTTAATTTAGTCCCCACTTTGTATTGTCAGATTCAGTAACTACAAGCACAACATTACGTCTGATTGAGTCCTAATAATTTCTTTGCCATTTTTGAAGCAAAAAGTTGATTTCGCTAGTTAGAACGCAAATCCTAGAGGGTGTTTGGTTAAGCTTTAAGTTAAGTAGATCGGTTGTATACTTAGAGGGTGTTTGGTTTTTGTTTTGGTGAAGAATATTATATTATTATGTTATAATAATGTATATACTTAGTTTAAAGTGTTTGGATTGCATGCATTAATAAGTAATTATTTGTGTTTAGAATTACTCGTACCATACTTTTCCATAAGTTAAAAAATGTAGCTTATTTGCTTAATAAGTGGTCATTTGGTCATTTTACTAGTTAAAACGCAAATCCTAACACTTTTAAAACTGATTATTTGATAATTGTGATACCAAACAGCGGAAGCTAAACCAAACACTTTATCTGATTATTTGTTTTCGGCAACAGTTTTTGTCACAACTATTATCTTATTATTTGTTTTCAAACGCTGCATACTTTTTAAAACGTAAATCCAAATATCCATTTATTGTTTGAATGTCTCGATCACATTATTTTTAAACAATGAGTTTCCAAAACACAAAAGGTGTTCTCCTTGCTCAGAAATTAGTCTAAAACAAGAAACACATTATGTATATATTCATTGGTATATCCATTTCTAAAGTTGGCATAGATCAATTGTAAAAAATAACAACTTATGGAATTTTTACTGTTAACAGTCTTATTAATTATTTTTATAATTAATAGCATCAAATTTTGTATTTTTTTGTCCGATTATAGCCATGGATGACTTGCAAACCTGTTATACCAGGTCACCCAACTTTCCTATTACCAAAAATAGTAATTTCTTATAAGGAAAATTATACAAAAAACTAACGTACTTTAAATATTTTTCGATAAGTCCCTGTACCAAAAACATTTTCTTAAAAGTCTTTCAACTTGAAACTTTTTAGGATTGTGCTATTTTATGAGATTTTTTAAGGATTTTTCTGAAGTTTTTCATAAGATTTTGCTAAGTTAAAGAACTTTTATGAAAATATTTTAGGTGTAGTGATTTCTACAAAAACATTTTAGGTCGAAGGACTTTTGTGAAAATGATTTTGGTACAATGACTTATTCGAAAAGTACTGAAGTGTCGTTGGTTTTTTACATGAATTTCCCTTTCTTTAATATTATACCAATAGCAACAAATTAAACTTTTAACCAAAAAATACAATCCACTTGAATTATAACTAATACCAAATTAAAGATAAAAATTTATCCAGGCAGGGGCGGATCTAAGATTTTTTGTTATTGGTGTCACTTTTAATTACAAAAGTACATAGTACGACACCATCTCTCAATTGTCGCAGTTTCGACCGACAAAAATTATCTTCAACAATTAATAAACCAAAGGACACGAAAGATGTTTACTAGTTTCACCGTTAATTTAGCAAACTCGCAGACTCCATTAAATTTAGAAAATATTGGATCGTCTTTCACATTCTCAATATTTGATAAATCATTAAAAATCTTTTACATTTTTTTTTACTAAAATTGAGTTTTTGCTTACTAAACTTATGATTTTCTTTACTAAAGTTAAACACTATTTGATAAATTATTAAAACTTAATTTCTTACTTTTGATTTTTAAACGACTTATGTGTTAGTCCCGTAAATAATCACAAGGTTAGAGATTTTTTAACATATTTAAGCACTTCCATAACCGATGAAACGATGATATCGATTAGGGGGTTTTACAACCAATTAGACCGGTGTTTTCAACAATGTTTGAGTTAGTTTTTTTCCGGGCTTTTTTAATCTTTTTGGGTTGGCTCTTGAATCTTGCCTCTTATCATTTTTAATTCTATTGGGCTTCTGTTTTTCTTTTAAGTTTTTATGATTAAACTCAGTAATATTTTAATAAGTTTGGGTAACGAAATCAACAAATATAAATTAGATATGTATAAAATACTTTTATAAAGTTTTCGTAGGTGTCACTCAAAAAAATCCTAGGTGTCACTCGAATTTTTGATACATACGTAATCCAGTATTTTAAATTTTATAGGTGTCGAGTGAAACCCATAACCCTATATTGCATCCGCCCCTGTATCCAGGAAAAAAAATCAAAACACTAGAGGGGAAAGGCTGTTGCTAATTGCTATAATAGAAAATCTATACAGAACCTTTTGTGGACAAGAAAATCACACATAAACTCTTTTGATTCGATGAACAAGAGAGATACATATAAAGAAAATGGAAGTCACAGAGGAAAGACTAAGACAATCATCATCACT
>JAANYP010000739.1:802814-825045 GCA_020465985.1 Centrapalus pauciflorus | reverse complement strand
ACTAGTCTAAGACAAACTCAAACTAGTATACAATGAATACACTCACTGAGAAGCACTCACTGTGTTTACAAGACTTAAGGGAACAGCTTATGTAAAGCAGCTTGGACACACAGATACTGAATTACACAGCAGGCTTGCATGCATGAAAAACACACTTGCACGTTCACTCTTGGTTTTCAGCACTTAGCTTTCTTCACACTTCTTTCTGTCCTTAGAAGCTTCCTTTTATACTCACTCAGAGGATCTAGGAGAAACATCTTCATTGGACGGAATGAAAAGGAGAAGTCTTGTTGAAAAGACAACATAACCTTTTCTGCACTTTTCTGAAAAGCAGACTTGTCTTCACATGTGCAGAACTTTTGTCTTTTTACTTTGTCTACTGTTGCATTGCCTTTAACTAATTTAGGAATGTCAACTTTGCGTCTTTCTTCCTTGTAAAGGCCTATTTTGATATAAGAAAAAGGTCTGTCACCCTTTTTCAAATAAACCTTTTGTCTTCATGTTACAGAACAGCTTGGGCAGGCTGAGCAGTTCTGTTTTCCACTTTGTCTTCGACTTTGTAAACTGATCTTGTAGTCAAAAACAATACATGATGACTTGGAAACATATTCCATAAAGTGTTTAGCCTGTTCACAAAGAACAGGTTCTGTTCACAAAGAACAGAACACTTTAAAATTGCCCAAGCTGCTCACCAGTGTAGAGCAGCGTAGACAGTTTATGTCCAGCCTGTTCAGCAGACAGAGCAGCTTGGACAAACTGTCTTAGTTGCAACACATGCAACATATAGAACAGCTTTAGACTGATATTGCAAATCATTTTCAGGTTTCAATAAGGCATATAACAGGCCTTATATTCAACCTTCAAATGCATCAACAGGTTTGATTATAAATCTCCCCCTCAGATGTAGAACAGTTTGACTGAGGCCTTTTTGTGCCTAACAGAATGTTATAGCCGTCTTCAATTCACTTGCCGCTGAAGGTTTGGACTTCCCAAAATACATATCCGGATCCTGTACTTGGTCATAATCCCATTCTTTCTTCAGCAATTCAAAGTTATAGGCCCTCAGCGTTCCTATGACTTTTTCTAGAGTGAGAGTATGAAACTTGTCTTCATCATGCTTTATTAGCGCCACATACATCTCCTCTTTGGCTGGTAAATCATCTAGAATTTTTAGAATCTTCTCTGATTCACTATACTCGGCATCGTGGTTGTCTAACTCAGTCAACAGATGATAGAATCTGATAATGGTCTCATCCAGCTTTTCATTTTTCAAAGCCTTGAAAATCGCGAACTGCTGCTTGAGCATTTCCGTTCTACCTTTCCTAACTCTAGGATTACCTTCACCCGTTTTCTCCAAAGCATCCCACAATCTTTTGCTGTTCGTTGATTGCGAAATGTGTGGAGGATCTCCTGAGGTAAAGCCATTCTAATAATCGAGAATGCTCGGTTTTCAGCCTCATAAAGCTTCTTATGGTCATCCTTCATCTTTTGATATGACAAGACTCTTTGACGTCCTTCAACCTCTGTTGTAGGTGGAACGTATCCCTCGTCGATACATATCCACATTCTCATAACATTGAATCTAGCGAAGTCGGCGAATCTATCCTTCCACCAATAATAATCCCCCAATTTCATCAACTTAGGTGGAGAGTTTGCGTTTCCGACCTCATGGTCCATTTCAAGAAACCTTTGTAAGCTTGTCATTGTTTCATAAAATTTGAATTTAAAACTTAATTAATTTAATTCAAAATTGATTTAAATTAACACTTTCGAACTTGAGTAAGTTCGAATTTAATTAATTTTAAACTTGTTTGGAATTAAATTCGAGATTAAGTTTGAAGTTCAACTAAAATCGAAATAGTTGACAAACTCGAAGGAATTTTCAAAATCGAATCTCTAAATTCGAATTTAGTGAAACTTCGAAACTGAGCAAATTCCAATTAAGCAAACTCGAATCAAAACCTAAGGGACTTCGAAAGGAGCGTATTTTTCTGACAAACTCGAATTTTGAGTAAACCCTAATACCCCCTTGATGTTTGAGCGCCGCAAGTTCGAAAAACGGCTTATAATTCGATTTTGTTCAAGGTTTCAGTTTAAACCAAGATTTTTAAGAGTAAAAATATTGATTTCGACCAAAAATTGAACCAATTCAAACTATTTTCTGTGATTTTTCTTGTATAGCTCAAAAATCTTTCTAAAAAAGTGATTTGACCGCCCAAAACGTCAAGAAACCACAGATGTTACTTGTGAACACGAAGAACACCACGAACACCCAATGGCTCTGATACCACTTGTAAGGTCAGCTCTCTACGGATCTTATCTTGACGCGACACCTTCCAACGAGAGCAGAATCCTCGTTAGTGGCTTGACGGAAAGACCACGCACACCGAAACACGGAGACTAGCACGGTGATAGACGAACAATGGATCGTCCCAACACAGTGATTCTCTCCACACGAAACTCTCCAAATGCTAGCAAGTTTGAGATCGCCCTTTTGCTTAAACTCTCTGAAATCTGCAAAAGTCTCTTAATTAATCGAATTAACCCTTAATTATACTGACTGGTTCGACTTTGTCTAGGACAAATTCGGACTTTGCCTAAGTCCTATTCGAACTTGTCCTGCTAGACAAATTCGAATTACATCCTTCAAACTTATGTTTGAACTTATCTTTGAACTTATGTTTGAACTTATCTTTGAACTAATGTTTGAACTTATGGTAATACAGTACACCAAGTTCAAACATACATACAATTAATATCAACCATATATAATCAAACATGCATATCAAACACTTGTTAACATTGAATATCAAGTAAATTGACTTACACAAAATGCTATCTATACTTAGACTGCGATCGGCACACAGGATGTAGTAACAAAAATCTATATTCTCACAAAGCTTTGCTTACAGATGTTGCTTACACTTTTTACAGGAAAAGATAAAGGAAAGTCACCTGGTGGACCTAGTTCTTAGGTCTTACAAGATCAAGATTGAAGTTTTCTATAGACCACTACTCAACAAACCCTTCGGTACAGATTGGCAGACGATAATTGTGGTGGTCTGGGTTGATTTGATTTGAATGTATGACGACATGAATTAGATTAGTCTGGTACCCTTTATAAGTTTGATTTGAAAACTGTAATTTGCACTAAAACTGTATTAAACTTAATCCTAATATTTTGTACTTGTAATTTGAAATTCCGCAATATAATTACTCTATCTTAGTTATGATTGATATCGTGTTGCAAGATGTGGGACCTAGACTCATGAAGACTGCCCCGTAAGCGTTGGTCTTCACACCTTCCTAAAACCTTTTGGCTGTTCATGCATTATCCTCCATACTAAAACTCACTTAGGAAAGTTTGAAAATAAGGCTAAAGAAGGATTCTCTGTAAGATAATTTATTCAAAGCAAAGCCTATAGGGTATATAACAGTGTGTTTAAAACCATTGAAGAAAGTGCAAATGTTGAGTTCAATGAAAACAATACAAATGTCAAAGGCACTGGTCCTGATTGGTTGTTTGATTCAGATTCACCAACAAATTCTCTGAACTTTGTTGAGTATTCTGCAAGAACTGTTGGAAACAGTGTTGAAACTGCCAGTACAAATTCTCATGCTGGTAACACAAATATTCAAGCTGTTGGCACAAAGTTTCCAATAATTGCAGATTCTGCTTCATGGGATGAGTACACTTATCGATCCTTAAAATGATCATAATATGACTCTGAAACCATATAAATTATAGACTTATCAAATCTCCCCAACTTAATGCTTGGTCGTCCCCGAACAAGCCATTAGAATAAGAACTAACTATGTAACGAGCATGTATCAGCAGTGAATCTAGGAATTTTTGTTAAGCTGGCCTTCGCACTAATCCATTAAAATTCTTAACATGTAAATTGGTCGTCCACAGCAACGGTGCGAAAACTGTTGACGGGCCGTCGTTGTGACCCACAGACTTAGTCCTTAAATCCAATATTTAGCTAGAGAAGTAAGGGTCGAATCCACATGGAGTGTGGTCGTAATTAGGGATAGGTTTTTATCCTTATAAGTTCAATGAAAGCATCTTAATTGTGAATTTGTGTATTTGAATGATTTATTTAGTGTAATGAAATGACGAAGTAACTAACATAGTAGATAAACAATAAAGAGACGAATAAGCATTCACGGGATCACCACGGCATAAGTATTACTCACTATAATTTCATGCAACGATCATATAGATATAATCAATTGCGCAACTAAATTAACCAAACATCTCTTAACCAATAACTGTCGGCATAGCGTATGCAATATTAATACTTGTCTTAATCCCTAAGATAATGGACTCGGCACAAATAATAGTACGACGATAAACTATCTTGCTTTTACCAATCAAAACATACAATTTTAATCATAGCCGAATGCTGATCATTTGCATACACATAATAGATCTCATTTAATACAAATACATTAAAGCACGAGAAGTTAAAGTAGAGTAAACTTAGACGTAGATCCTCCGCAAACGGCTAATGGGATTAGCCGCTCATCGTATGCTTTACACAATCGTAGATCTGAGTCATTGAGTAGCTTGAGAATCACATTCTTCGTTCTCGTATCGAAGATCCACTCCGGCAGCGCTTCGACACACTTTCACACATGTCGGGGCTCTCTCAAAGGCTGACCATCGACTTGTACTTATAGGGAGGTCGAGATTAGGGTTCCGCAGGCTGTATAACGCGTTTTTGCACCGCACTAGCGCAGGCCAGGTGCAGGCCTCCGTCCCCTGGGCCCGGATGCGGCTAGGGTTTAGCTGGCATGCGCTGGAATGTATCTGGACAGTTGGGACTCTTTGTGGAGCGTAAGGTGGCGCAGGCCTGCGCCCCGTTCAGCTCGGTTTGCTCTGAATTCTCACGGATTGCTTCTTTCTAACATCTTGGCCCTGAAATACAAACTTGGAGCAATAATACGGATTTTCGAAGTATCGGTGCTTAAAATGATCATAATATGACTCTGAAACCATATAAATTATAGACTTATCAAATCTCCCCAACTTAACTCTTGGCCGTACCTGAACAAGCGTTTGGAATCTGTTGACGGGCCGTCGTTGTGACCCACAAACTAAGACCTTAAATTCACTATTTAGCTAGAGAAGTAAGAGTCGAATCCACAGGGAGTGTGGTTGTAATTAGGGTTAGGTTATTATCCTTATAAGTTTATTGAAAGCATTTAAATTGTGAATTTGTGGATTCGAATGATTTATTTAGAGTTATGAATTGCAATCGCTTTGTCACTAAAATTAATGACGATGTAACTAACATAGTAGATAAACAATAAAGAGACGAATAACCATTCACGGGATCACCAAGGCATAAGTATTACTCACTATAATTTCATGCAACGATCACATAGACATAATCTATTGCGCGACTAAATTAATCAAACATGTCTTAACCAATAACTGTCGGCATAGCGTCTGCAATAGTAATACTTATCTTAATCAATAAGCTAATGGACTCGACACAAATAATAGTACCACGATAAACTATCTTGCTTTTACCAACCAAAACATACAATCTTAATCATAGCCGAATGCTTATCATTTGCACACAAATTATAGATCTCATTTAACACAAATACAATAATGCATGAGAAGTTAAAGGAGAGTAAACTTAGCCATAGATTTTCCGCAAACGGCTAATGGGATTAGCCGCTCATCGTATGCTCTTCAAAATTGTAGATCTGAGTCATTGAGTAGCTTGCGGATCACCGTCTTCGTTGTCGTATCGTAGATCCAATCCGGCAGGGCTTCGGCACACTTTCACACAAGTCAGTGCTCTCTCCAAGGCTGCGCCTCGACTTGTATTTATAGGGAGGTCGAGATTAGGGTTCCACAAGCTGTAAAACGTGTTTTTGCACCGCACTAACGCAGGCCAGCCGCAGGACTCTGCCCCCTTGCGCCCGGATGCGGTTACGGTTTAGCTGGCATGCGCTTGTACGTATCTGGACAGCAGGTACTCTTTGTGGAGCGCTGGGTGGCGCAGGGCAGCGCCTCCTTCAGCTTGGTTTCTTCTGAATTCTCACGAATTGCTTCTTTTTCACATCTTTGCCCTGAAATACAAACTTGGAGTGATAATACGAATTTTACAAAGTATCGGTGCTTAATATGATTATAATATGACTCTGAAACCATATAAATTATAGACTTATCAAATCTCCCAAACTTAACACTTGGTAGTCCCCGAACAAGCCTTTGGAATCAGAACTAACTATGTAACGAGCATGTTTTAGCAGTGACTCTATAAGCTAGCCTTCGCGTTAATCCATTAAAATTCATAACATGTAAATTGGTCGTCCACGGCAACGGCGCCAAAACTGTTGACGGGCCGTCGTTGTGACCCACAAACTAAGTCCTTAAATCCACTATTTAGCTAGAGAAGTAAGCGTCGAATCCACAGGGAGTGTGGTCGTAATTAGGGTTAGGTTATTATCATTATAAGTTTATTGAAAGCATTTAAATTGTGAATTTGTGGATTCGAATGATTTATTTAGAGTAATGATTTGCTATCGCTTTGTCACTAAAATTAATGACGATGTAACTAACACAGTAGATAAACAATAAAGAGACGAATAACCATTCACGGGATCACCAAGGCATAAGTATTACTCACTATAATTTCATGCAACGATCACATAGACATAATCAATTGCGCGACTAAGTTAATCAAACATGTCTTAACCAATAATTGTCGGCATAGCGTATGCAATAGTAATACTTATCTTAATCAATAAGCTAATGGACTCAACCCGAATAATAGTACCACGATAAACTATCTTGCTTTTACCAACCAAAACATACAATCTTAATCATAGCCGAATGCTTATCATTTGCATACACATAATAGATCTCATTTAATAAAAATACATAAAAGCACGAGAAGTTAAAGTATAGTAAACTAAGCCGAAGATCCTCCGCAAACGGTTAATGGGATTAGCCGCTCATCGTATCCTCTTCACTATCATAGATCTGAGTCATTTAGTAGCTTGCGAATCACTGTCTTCATTCTAGTATCGTAGATCCACTCCGGCAAGGCTTCGACACACTTGCACACATGTCGGGGCTCTCTCAAACGCTGCCCCTCAACTTGTATTTATAGGGAGGTCGAGATTAGGGTACCACAGGCTGTAAAACGTGTTTTTGCACCGCACTAGCGCAGGCCAGGCGCAGGACTCTGCCCCCTTGCGCCTGGATGCGGTTACGGTTTAGCTGGCATGCGCTGGAACGTATCTGGACACTAGGTACTCTTTGTGGAGCGCAGGGTGGCGCAGGGTTGCGCCTCCTTCAGCTTGGTTTGTTCTGAATTCTCACGAATTGCTTCTTTTTCACATCTTGGCTCTGAAATACAAACTTGGAGTGATAATACAAATTTTACAAAGTATCGGTGCTTAATATTATCATAGAGTAGCTTGCGGATCACCGTCTTCGTTGTCGTATCGTAGATCCAATCCGGCAGGGCTTCGGCACACTTTCACACAAGTCAGTGCTCTCTCCAAGGCTGCGCCTCGACTTGTATTTATCGGGAGGTCGAGATTAGGGTTCCACAGGCTGAGAATCGCGTTTTTGCACCGCACTAGCGCAGGCTAGGCGCAGGACTCCGCCCCCCTGCGCTCGGATGCGGCTAGGGTTTAGCTGGCATGCGCTGGAACGTATCTGGATAGTGGGGACTCTTTGTGGAGCGCAGGGTGGCGCAGGGCTGCGCCTCCTTCAGCTTGGTTTGTTCTGAATTCTCACGAATTGCTTCTTTTTCACATCTTGGCCGTGAAATACAAACTTGCAGTGATAATACGAATTTTACAAAGTATCGGTGCTTAATATGATCGTAATATTAGTCTGAAACCATATAAATTATAGACTTATCAAATCTCCCAAACTTAACTCTTGGTCGTCCCCGAACAAGCCTTTGGAATCAGAACTAACTATGTAACGAGCATGTATTAGCAGTGACTCTATAAGCTAGCCTTCGCATTAATCCATTAAAATTCATAACATGTAAATTGGTCGTCCACGGCAACGACGCCAAAACTGTTGACGGGCCATCGTTGTGACCCACAAACTAAGTCCTTAAATCCACTATTTAGCTAGAGAAGTAAGCGCCGAATCCACAGGGAGTGTGGTCGTAATTAGGGTTAGGTTATTATCCTTATAAGTTTATTGAAAGCATTTAAATTGTGAATTTGTGGATTCGAATGATTTATTTAGAGTAATGATTTGCTATCGCTTTGTCACTAAAATTAATGACGATGTAACTAACACAGTAGATAAACAATAAAGAGACGAATAACCATTCACGGGATCACCAAGGCATAAGTATTACTCACTATAATTTCATGCAACGATCACATAGACATAATCAATTGCGCGACTAAGTTAATCAAACATGTCTTAACCAATAATAGTAGTACAACGATAAACTATCTTGCTTTTACCTACCAAAACATACAATCTTAATCATAGCCGAATGCTTATCATTTGCATACACATAATAGATCTCGTTTAATAAAAATACATCAAAGCACGAGAAGTTGAAGTATAGTAAACTTAGCCGAAGATCCATCGCAAACGGTTCATGGGATTAGCCGCTCATCGTATCCTCTTCACAATCGTAGATCTGAGTCATGTAGTAGCTTGCGAATCACTGTCTTCATTCTAGCATCGTAGATCCACTACGGCAAGGCTTCGACACACTTTCACACATGTCGGGGCTCTCTCAAACGCAGCCCCTCAACTTGTATTTATAGGGAGGTCGAGATTAGGGTTCCACAGGCTGTAAAACGTGTTTTTGCACCGCACTAGCGCAGGCCAGCCGCAGGACTCTGCCCCCTTGCGCCCGGATGCGGTTACGGTTTAGCTGGCATGCGCTTGTACGTATCTGGACAGCAGGTACTCTTTGTGGAGCGCTGGGTGGCGCAGGGCAGCGCCTCCTTCAGCTTGGTTTGTTCTGAATTCTCACGAATTGCTTCTTTTTCACATCTTTGCCCTGAAATACAAACTTGGAGTGATAATACGAATTTTACAAAGTATCGGTGCTTAATATGATAATAACATGACTCTGAAACCATATAATATATAGACTTATCAAATCTCCCAAACTTAACACTTGGTCGTCCCCGAACAAGCCTTTGGAATCAGAACTAACTATGTAACGAGCATGTTTTAGCAGTGACTCTATAAGCTAGCCTTCGCGTTAATCCATTAAAATTCATAACATGTAAATTGGTCGTCCACGGCAACGGCGCCAAAACTGTTGACGGGCCGTCGTTGTGACCCACAAACTAAGTCCTTAAATCCACTATTTAGCTAGAGAAGTAAGCGTCGAATCCACAGGGAGTGTGGTCGTAATTAGGGTTAGGTTATTATCATTATAAGTTTATTGAAAGCATTTAAATTGTGAATTTGTGGATTCGAATGATTTATTTAGAGTAATGATTTGCTATCGCTTTGTCACTAAAATTAATGACGATGTAACTAACACAGTAGATAAACAATAAAGAGACGAATAACCATTCACGGGATCACCAAGGCATAAGTATTACTCACTATAATTTCATGCAACGATCACATAGACATAATCAATTGCGCGACTAAGTTAATCAAACATGTCTTAACCAATAAATATCGGCATAGCGTATGCAATAGTAATACTTATCTTAATCAATAAGCTAATGGACTCAACCCAAATAATAGTACCACGATAAACTATCTTGCTTTTGCCAACCAAAACATTAAATCTTAATCATAGCCGAATGCTTATCATTTGCATACACATAATAGATCTCATTTAATAAAAATACATAAAAGCACGAGAAGTTAAAGTATAGTAAACTAAGCCGAAGATCCTCCGCAAACGGTTAATGGGATTAGCCGCTCATCGTATCCTCTTCACTATCGTAGATCTGAGTCATGTAGTAGCTTGCGAATCACTGTCTTCATTCTAGTATCGTAGATCCACTCCGGCAAGGCTTCGACACACTTGCACACATGTCGGGGCTCTCTCAAACGCTGCCACTCAACTTGTATTTATAGGGAGGTCGAGATTAGGGTTCCACAGGCTGTAAAACGTGTTTTTGCACCGCACTAGCGCAGGCCAGGCGCACGACTCTGCCCCTTTGCGCCTGGATGCGGTTACGGTTTAGCTGGCATGCGCTGGAACATATCTGGACACTAGGTACTCTTTGTGGAGCGCAGGGTGGCGCAGGGTTGCGCCTCCTTCAGCTTGGTTTGTTCTGAATTCTCACGAATTGCTTCTTTTTCACATCTTGGCTCTGAAATACAAACTTGGAGTGATAATACAAATTTTACAAAGTATCGGTGCTTAATATTATCATAGAGTAAATTACACAAATGGTCCCTGTGGTTTGTGAATTTTTACCCTTTTGGTCCCTCAAACTTTTTTTTTTTGCACGAACGGTCCCAAAAAGCGAAACCTTTTACCCCTTTGGTCCCTCTCCCAAACGTCCGTCTAAATATCCGTTTGAGAGTAAGGGTATTTCTGTCTTTTTAGGTGTCCTCTCTATATTAATATATAGACGAAATAATCTTCTTCTTGTTCTTTCAAAACCGTTGTCGCCTCTCTCTCGCTCTGCTCACTCTCTGTTGATCATCTTCCCCAAGTTAACAATGGTGATGTGTGGATGTGGTAAGGTAGCAACGATACGAACTTCATGGACTTCCCGTAATCCTGGTCGTAGGTTCTGGAGCTGTCCTGATGTGGTAAGATTTTAGTTGTTGTAAGGTTTTGGAGCTTCCTGTTATGTATATTTCATATAATCTTGATGTTCTATAGGAGTCAACCTGCAATTTTATTGGATGGGTGGATCATCCCATGTGTCCTCGTGCAACCGAAATCATTCCTGGTCTTTTGCGAGCAAAGAACAGTGTTGAAGTTCTGTGGTTTCAAGCTGAAAGAGAAGTTGCAAAGCTGAAGATGTGGTTGGTTGTTAGTTGGATTGCATTTTCCATTTATGTAGCTATGATGTAAGTATAAAGGTTGATGTCTTTGATGTAGATGTCAGGCGTGTATGTTGGGACTTTTTGTAGCTGTAATGGCTTATTTTGATGTAATCGTCCCTGTTTTGATGTAATGGGTAGTGGTGATGGTTTCTTTTGAGGTTGTAATTCTCTCTGTTATGAAGAAATGGATGAAAAAAATTATCCTTTTACATGTTATTTGTTCACTTGTAAATCTGGTTTCATTTGTAGCATTGGTTTAAAAGTAGCATTGGTTCAAAGAAAGTGACACCAAACAAACAACATAAGTCTCATAAACATTAAAACCCATAACATACGTACTGTGATAAATCACCACCAAACATTAAAACCCATAACATATGTCTCAAATCATTAACAGTTATTACACAATAGATAGTAATTCAAACAGTGTCTCAAATTAAAACATCATAAAACATTTGATTGCAGCTCCTATCCCTTCCATGGCTTACTGACTTGCACCTTGTTGTATCTGCCTTTGATTGCCTGGTTGTTTACCTTTGCATGTCCTGGAATTGTGCCCTTTCTTATTACATTTGTTGCATGTTACTGTCTTCAAAGCTCTTGAAAGCTTCCCTCCCTTAACCATGTCAGTAGCATTCTCCTGATTCTCTCCCTCTTCAGCTGCTTTCTTTCTTTTCTTGGTTGGTCTTCCCACTTGCTTGTGATGTTTCGGTGGAACAAGAGTTGTTGGACATGGACATTTAGGCCACATGCTGCTCCCTTTTATAGGATTAATCTTGAATGAGTAAACTTTTTTCCATGTTTCAAGCCTGTAAACCTTATGAACCCATGTTTCAGGTAAGTCAACATCTTGTCCATTAACAGCCATATTCCACATTTTTGCTACATCATGTTTACATGGAATACCAGTGATTTCCCACTTCTACAACGGCAAACTCTTTCTTTTACATCCACAACACATTGATCTTGCCAAGGTCCACTAACTTGAAATTTATCATCACCATTCCACAATACATTATACTCTCTAGCATCCTTCTTGATGCTTTCAAAAAGTTTTGTTGCACTAGGTGTTAGTGGACCTTCAGATTTGTCAATCACTTTCTGATCATTAACTAACCTCTTCATCAAGTACTCTCTAATGAACTCCAAGGCAGTTATTATGGGCTTGTCCCTACCGTGTACTAACTTACTATTAAAAACCTCACACAAGTTGTTGAGCAACATATCCGAATGAGCTCTACCTGATTATTTTAAAAGTAACTAAAGATTATTAAAAATTATGAAGCAATAAACAAATATGCAATTCAATAAATATCATGTTACCTGAAAAATGGGATCTAGTCCAGTGTTGTGGTGGGATTTTATTCTACCACTCATGAGGATCTTTCTTAAACAACTTGAGATCATTCATGGACTTATGGAATTCACGAATTGTAGAAGCAGTTGCACACCTCCATATCAGATCCTTGTAAGCTCTACCTTTCCATGTCTTTTTCGTATTCTCATGAATGTGCCTTAAGCAAAACCTGTGTTCAGCACATGGGAATACTTTTTCTATTGCTGGTATGATACCCTGTTACAAAAAAACAATTAGTAGATTGCTGGTATGATACCCTGTTTCAAGAAAACAATGAGTAGATTGGTCAAATTTAAATATGCACAACCTCATACCTTTTGCCTATCACTTATAAAGGTGAAATTGGAATTCTAAAACATATCCAGATCATCACCAAGGCATTCTAAAAACCAAGTCCATGAATTACATGTTTCTGCTTCAACAATGGCATAAGCAAGTGGGTAAATGCCATTGTTTGGATCCAACCCCACTGCAGTCAACACTTGACCAGGATAAGGGCCTTTCATAAAAGCACCATCCAACCCTAGAAAATCCCTCATACTTGCTTTGAATCCTTCTTTCAATGCTCCTATGCATATGTAAATCCTCTTAAATACCCTTGTTGGAGAAGCTGGATTAGGTTCTGATTCCACCTCTATCTTGACAGTAGTTCTCGGGTTTGTTGCCTGAAGTTTTTCAATGTAGTCTCGTAACAGAGCATACTGTTGTGTGTAATCTCCCCTAAGTTGCCTAAATGCTTTCATCTTTGCCCTAAAAGCCTGCATTATTGATATACTAACCTCATATTTCTTCTGCATCTGCTCTTGGATTGACTTAATTGGTATTTCTGGGTTTGTTTGAACTTGATCCATAATTTGCTTTGAAAGGAACCCTGAATTGCAAGCTTTTATTTTCCTTGATTGAAGGCAGATGTGTTCTTCATTTAAGGTCTTCACCATCCAAGTTTCAGTATTTGATACCTTTGATACGAGCAAAACCCAAGGGCAATTATTTTCTTGTGCAATTCCCTTTTTACCCTTGCCTGAAGACTTCAAATTTTGTTGACTTTGTGATGTTTGACCATCTGGATTTGGTCCCACTGCCTCACTAAACGTTGGTATACTACCAACACACACTGCTCTAACTCTTCTATTATCATTTTTAACAATCTTTATCTCCCTCCTTGTCTCTATTGCATGCATCTTGATTTCTTGTTTCACTTCTTTGGATGACCCAAAGGTTTGACCAACAAAAAAGTTATGCTTAATAACTTTACCATCATTACCTGTATGTTGCTTCCTTAATTGTTTCAACAACTTCCTCCTCTTCCTGTCAATTTGACTTTCTCCTTCATCAGAGTGACTATCAAAGCTATCATTATCCAAAACATCTATGGTCTTGCTCCTCAACATCCTCAACATCCTGCTCAACCTCATTACCACAAAACTCAGCATCTATGTCAACATTCATTTGAAAGTCCCTCATATCCACATCCAGTTCATTCACAATATTATCTTCATCCACTATAAAAATGGATCAGAGTCTGTGAAGTTAAAATCAAAGTCCTGTAAGAAGTCTTGTTGTACCACTGACTCTGATTGTGTTATCCCCTCTTGGGGTTCTTCTTGTTCTTGCCTATCATCATTGTTAGCTACTCCCTCTTCTGCTTCTTGTAGTCTAACAACTGCAACTTCCTGTTGTTCTTCCACTGCATCAATAGCAACTTCCTGTTGTTCTTCCACTGCATGAATTGCAACTCTCTCTTGTTCTTGCATATCATCATTGGAAGCATTTTTCTCAGGCTCATGCCATTCCAAGAAAAGCCTCTTTCAAGATGAACAACCTCCTACCTTCATCTTTCCCTTTCTGTTTCTTGTATACTCTCTTGAAGCTACATCTCTTTCTGGTTCAGGTAACTCCTCAATGACAACCTTAGACTTGGGTGGGGTGTAATACCACAACAGATTAGTCATCCCATGTTCACAGTAAACATGCATTAATTTGTTTTGACCAACATACTTAGACATTTGGATAACATCATCATCATTTCCTAATGCTCTAAGCCCAAAATCCAAATCACTATTAGGTATCAAATACTGGTAATATATTGGAACTTCATCAAGGTAACGTAGTTGTTCCATTACCTCATGCATTTCATACACTGAAAATGCATCGATATCTACATCATCTACATAGCTTACCTTACCCCCAACATATGACCTATTAGGAAATTTAGTAAACACACCATCGTGATGAACCTTAATCGAAAACATAGACTGATTGGTCCCTGTATTGAACATTAAAAAACAGGGGAATCAAACACATAGCTTCAATGAAAAAACTTTTATGAAAAGTTTCAGTTTTTTTCCCAAAAATAATAACAGGCCGGGAATACTATCGTATTTCTATACAATACAAAGTGGTATTTCAGGATCAGAACATTCCATAAAGCTGTTGCAAGTCGATTTCATAGTTTCCTTTGCGTAGTCTCCACATTGTTTGTCTTTTTCGGGTTTTGATCGCCGGTCAGAAGAAGATGAACTGAGCTCAGGCGGAACATAGTAAAATGGAGGGAAGCGAGGTAGAAGAAACTGTCAGATAGGGATTATCATTGCAAACTGGGAAAACTTAAACGATTACATCGTTTCATTAAGAGAGGACACCTAAAAAGAGAGAAATACCCTTACTCTCAAACGGAGATTTAGACGGACGTTTGGGAGAGGGACCAAAGGGGTAAAAGGTTTCGCTTTTTGGGACCGTTTGTGCAAAAAAAAAAGTTTGAGGGACCAAAAGGGTAAAAAGCCACAAACCACAGGGACCATTTGGGTAATTTACTCATTATCATAGTATGACTCTGAAACCATATAAATTATAGACTTATCAAATCTCCCAAACTTAACACTTGGTCGTCCCCGAACAAGCCTTTGGAATCAGAACTAACTATGTAACGAGCATGCATTAGCAGTGACACTATAAGCTAGCCTTCACGTTAATCCATTAAAATTCATAACATGTAAATTGGTCTTCCACGGCAACGGCGCCAAAACTGTTGACAGGCCGTCGTTGTGACCCACAAACTAAGTCCTTATATCCACTATTTAGCTAGAGAAGTAAGCGTCGAATCCACAGGGAGTGTGGTCGTAATTAGGGTTAGGTTATTATCCTTATAAGTTTACTGAAAGCATTTAAATTGTGAATTTGTCGATTCGAATGATTTATTTAGAGTAATGATTTGCTATCGCTTTGTCACTAAAATTAATGACGATGTAACTAATATAGTATATAAACAATAAAGAGACGAATAACCATTCACGGGATCACCAAGGCATAAGTATTACTCACTATAATTTCATGCAACGATCACATAGACATAATCAATTGTGCGACTAAGTAAATCAAACATGTGTTGGTACATTCAGTGTGACGACAGCAGTCTAGTTTTGTTATTGATAAGACAAGTTCTTAGGTGATTTTAGAATACAAGGCTTGGCATTCGAATCTGTGATAGATTCGAATGAAGCCATAGATTCGAATTGTTTAAGGCTTGGGATTCGAATCTGTGATAGATTCGAGTCTAGCCTTAGATTCGAATGGGCTAGATTCGAGAGTGTCCTTGTGGACAGACTCGAATAGGCCTTGGGCCAGATTCGAGTTTGGCCCACATCAGACTCGAATCAGGGTCTATAATTAGGGATAGACTCGAATGATTAGAGGACTTTTTGCAGAATTCGTGAGGAATTAAGCAAGAGGCGATCTCGAGTTTATCAGCTAGGTGAGTCCCGTTTCGGAGAGAATTAGTACGTAGGATCGTTCGTGTGTCGTTCGTTCAGCGTCTAATAGTCTCCGTGTTCCGTTGGTTGAGAGTTGTCCGTCTGACCGTCAACGAGGATTCCGCACTCTTTCACGGATCCGCGTCTAGATAGATCTTGCAGTGGTAGACCTTACAAGTGGTATCAACCATACATAAACATATATATCTAACACTTGCTAAACCACAATGTTTGATCACTTAGACTGCTATCATTACACACATGTACCAACAGACTCCCCCTTGACGATAGCTTCTAATAATTCACACATTTGATTAAGAACTTTGATTATTATTTATTCAAACTGCTTCCAGCATACAAACCCTTTTCAACACACACTTTAACTACATTCTCATACTTTTTAGCTTCACCATCCATATGAGTGTCGCTTGAAATCTTATGAGTATGTAGAATTTGAAGGTCATCTCGAGAAAGGTTTACCAGGTGAAGAGGATCATAGATTCTAAGAATCACCTTTTCTTCAAAATCTTCCATCACCGCTTCTCCCGTTTCACTCTCAACATACCACCAGTTTAGATTTTTCATGACATTCTGTGGCATAGGCTTGAGTGGTACCTTCCTCAAACACCTCACTGGACTGTATTGTATCTTCATCCAAGGACGCCCAGTTAGAGGATCAATTCGAGAATGATCCTCTACTCTTTTTCTTATCCTTGGATTAAGGCGTTCAAACTTCCTCGACCTTCCCTCTTTCCTTATGGTTCTGGCAATTATTTCTGCGTAAGGGTCATTGTCGATATTGATCAGTTCTTTCCATGCTAAAGCCTTTATCTCAATCTTCGGCAGTGAATTGAATACTTTCAGAGATCTTCTGAGGTACTGGAGCCCATCTTTTCTCTTGATTATGAATAGCTGCAGGCTCTTCTATTGATGACTAAACATTTAAAGCAGCATTCACCACTTCTATGTTAACAACATCATTTCCTTCTATGACATACGTATCAGTGATTGGATTTTGCTGAACGACGATCTCATTGGCTTCATCGTCTTCGTCAGCACACACCTCATCATCTGATCTCCAATCAACAATCTCTTCTGGAACAAATTCTCCCTCTTCTAGTTCCTCCATATCATCTTCAAAGTCAAAGCCCAAGTCCATCGGGTCGTCATCGAGATCCATAAGTGCATCAATCATTTCATTTATCTCATACTCTTTAGGTTTAGACGAACTGGCCTCTCCTTCTTTAGTTCCTGATTGACTTCGCTCCCCCTGAGATTGAGCATCCTGAGCAGAAGAAAAATCTACTGGTTCATTCTGTCTTTGAGTGCTGGGATCATTGCCTTGGTCATCTTCATTATCATCATCCCTCGGATGCTCCACTTGATCACGACAGGATGTCTCCCCCTGAGCCTGTAAATTTTTCATTAATTGCTCAACCAGGGAGCGCATCGATTAACTTCAGCTGCTTGATCAGCGACAAAAGTTTTGAGCTCTAAGTTCTCTTCCTGAACTTTTTCCAAAATCTTCTTCAGTTCGGTATTCTCCTTATCAATATTTGCGTTATGCTTCTGAAGTTCACCGATTGCCGTGGTCAGGCCGAAGATTTGGATATGTTGGAAGTCAACTCTATCTTTAAGCTGCAAAAACCTTTGATTGTCGGCGTAAGTGGATGAGGTGGATGGAATGGACTGTATCGGAGTTGGAATGATCGGTGAAGGGATATACGGTTCAGCATGTGGTGGTGGTGGTGGAATGGTTGATTGGGTAGGCGGAGGTTGAGATACTTCAGGCTGTGCGGCTGAAGCTGAGGAAGATCCTTGCATAAACCGATGTCGTTTAGCCCGTTGGCTAGTCACTAATGGTGCAACCTCTTCTTCTTCAAAATCAGAGTCATCAGACTCTCTTGATGTTTGCCGCCTTGAAGCTTCTTCAGACACTATTAACCTTGATCCATAAGTTCCCATTTGAACAGGCTGTTCTGTAGTTACGGACTCTGGAGCTTCAACCTCTATCTCCTCCATTTCTTCTGACTCAGTTGCTGACGAAGACACATCATTACCAGTCTGCTCAGGATGGTATTCCTCAACTTGCCTAAAAACATCTTCTTCTCCTTCCGGAGGCTCTAACAATTCTTCAACTAACGCTGCTGATATTTCTTCATTTGCATGAGGCCCAGAAGCTCAGATTTCATGCAGTGTTTGACACAACTGATCAGCTTCAACTGGTACATTTGAAGGGCCTGCCACTTGTGCCTCTTGCTGTTGACTTGTAGAAGGCCTAGTTGCCTGAGTTTGACTCGCGGTAGCTCTTTGTCGTCTCCTTTGTTGTTGTGCACGCGGTTGTTGCGGTGGTTGTTGTGGTTGTTGTTGTTGTCGAGACTGAACTTCCACTTCACCTGCCCAGTTGGCAGTATCTGGTGCTTCAAAGTTCCTGTCAATAACAGCCCCAAACAATGGTCATTCGACTGGAACTGCCAACCTTCCTCTATGCGAGGAGCAATCAGCAAAAATCCTTTTGTTCATCACCGCTACGCTTTGGGTCTCATTTTGCTGTGGCAAATTCGGCAAGAAGTGCCTGATGAGCATCATTATGAAACGAGGATATAGGATAAATTGTTGCTGCTCTGGAGCCGTAATTTGATGAACGAATTCCGAGAAAAACATTTGAGAAAAGCTGAAGGGCCGATTATAAACTAAAGCGGTCATCCCGGATTGGATCTTCGAGACAATATAATCAAAACCAGCTTTCTTGGCCGCAAAACAGACCATAAACACATGGGCCAAAAATCTCCATTGACCTATTAGCCCACTCTTCATATACGATGTTTTAGTAACATCCAAGCTGTAACCCATTCTCTGAAAAGCTGCTTGCCTAATACTTAAGGGAAAGTCAATAGGCCCAGACTCTTCTTCCTGAGATCCTAGCTGCAAAATCTGATGCAGCATATCAGCAGAAAACACCAATGGTTGTCCTGCTATCCTTGTTCTCAAAACTGTTGGGGTGACGGAACAATCAACTTGCAGATGCTCGTAAAACTGCCGTACATATGGAATAACAATTTGAATGTTATGAGACAAAGCAAAAGCAATCCTAGATTCTACTAGGAAATCCAGCATCTGACGAAAACCCTGCGCCTCAGGGATATGATGGTCGGGGGGAATGACCATATTATGCTTCGGCACGAATACTCGATCAGCCATATCTGCACAATAGATAAACTATTAGAATTATTAAAAATCAATGAACTTGTTTAAATTCAAATTTGTTTTACTTTGAACTTGCGAGTGACTATACCCCGATCGTCTCTTTTGCACCTAAAAACCCATTTGGTTCCTGTGGCAACTTCCCCTCGAGGTAATGGAACTAACTCCCATACTTCTAGTTTCCTAAACTGCGAATGTTCTTCCTGCGTCGCTTCAACCCAGGAGTTATCCTTAAGTGTCATTTGCACATTCTTAGGCTCTACTTGCGATATGAAACAAGAATAGAGACAAGTATGATATGCCTTGGAGTCGTTTATCATCGACATCAACACAGTGTTGTTATTCAAACTACTCCTAGTCTTCACACCCTCATTAGGATTTCCTATGATGCTTTCTATAGGATGGTTCTTGTTAATCCTAGAGGTCTCTATCTCGTCAACTCTCAGATTATCTCCTAAGTTAGATCCTATTTCACCTAACAGGGGAACAGTCTCAGATTATCTCAAATTGTGTATGACATTTTCCTCAGTGTTGGAATTTGTTTCCTGAGTCTGATTCTCAGTTGAAGGTGCCTTTGGATTAGTAACTTCTGGAGATCCATCTTCAGTCGCAGTAGGCTCGGATGCGGATTGAAATGTAGTCCTCGGAAAGGTATGACCTTCGTCATTCAGATGCAACGTCGCCATGTCCTTTTCGATTGTACCTGCATTTTCATCCAAAGGAATGTTAAATGACTCAAATAATTTATTATAGTCAAATATCTATTTCGGACCTGTTTGAGGTTCATGTGTATAACTTGTGACTTCAATGTTATACACAATTTCCACTGCACCATTTGTTTTATTAAAAACCCGTTTGTTTGGTGAGTTCGGCATATAAACTAGGAAGTATCCTTCCTCAGCCTTTTCACCAAACTTCGGTTGATGTTTTGTACGCAATAAAGTGCATGATACCCCAAACGGTTCGAAGCCAGTTAAATTAGGTGGCCGTTTATTCAAAATCTCATAACAGGTTTTGTTCAAAGATTTGACAGTTAGGACCAGGTTTAAAACATGACATGCGGTATTCACTGGCTCCCCCCAAAACATGGTAGGAAGCTTTGAATCCGAAAGCATAGTCCTAGCTGCCTCAATCAATGTCCTGTTTTTACGTTCGGCCAATATACACCAATTACAGTGTTTTTGAACTCATATGGTGCACTAAATTGATGCACTATGCCCTTTGAGAGGCAATATACACCAATTACAGTGTTTTTGAACTCAGTTCCATTATCACTACGTATCCTTTTAATCCGTGTTCCATAGGAATTCTCGACATGGTCTAAGAACCCGATTAGCTTGGAAGTCGTCTCGTCCTTTGTACCTAAAAAGAAAACCCAAGAAAATCGTGAGTAATCGTCAGTGATAACTAAACAAAACCAACTACCTCCTATACTCCTTTTGTTGATTGGACCGAAAAGATCCATATGTAACAAATCGAATGTTGAGGTTATGGAGTTCTGCGTCTTGGACTTGTGTGTCTTCTTATGTTGTTTGCTCTTCTTGCAAGGTAGACACTTGTCCTCGAACTGAAAGCTCTTCATAGGCACACCTTTCACCAACCCATTCTTCATTATGTAGTTCATTTTTCTTAGGTGCAAGTGAGCCATGCACCTGTGCCACAACACTGATTCAGTCTCCGAAGCTTTTGACAATAAGCAGATCGGACCCATCGAAGTATCCGGCTTGTTCATATCGAGCATGTACAAGTCATTCTTCCTTGGAGCCCGCATCAATATCCAGTCTTCAGGTATCTTGAATCCCGGTTTTAGCACTAACGCTTCAGTGTCAGTAAACAACACTGAATTCTTCCTATCACAGATTTGAGATACACTAATGAGATTATGAACCAGTTTATCAACGTGATAAACTTGATCCAAGGTAATCGTCCCATTAGTGACTTCTCCAGTACCAGTGATAGTTCCTCCTTTATTTCCCGCGAATAATACAAATCCCCGATTCCCACCCTTGAAGTATGTAAGGAGACTTCTTTCCCCTGTCATGTGCCTGGAGCATCCACTATCGACGAACCATTTGTTGTTTGGACCTGTGTTAATCTCCTGCACATGAAAGAAAATAGGTTAGTTATCATGGGGAACCCAAGCCAGAACTGACTTGGTTATACCATTCTCGTCCACATACTTAAACTCTTTCAAATACCCATCTCGCCTTTCAGGTGACTTGGGTCGTTGAACATGATTTTGTTGTGGTGCCGAGTGATGTAAATTCACTCTTTGCCTTTGACTAGGCATTTGTTGTGGAGCTCTCGAATAATTCCGATTATATTGCATTTCAGATTGTGATCCCTGAGCTCTTACCGGTGTGTAATGTCTAACAGGAGTATGTGACCTAACTGGAGTGTATGCCCTGCTAGATGTTGTGCTCCTATAGACTTGTTGAGGTCCTGACCTAGATTGATTAATGACACGATTCGGTGAATTTGTCCTAACCACTTCTTTTGGTCCAACCTTTACCGGTGTTTGTTTCACAACATGTTTTGGTGCAGCCTGCACAGTTTTCTCGGTACTCTGAGAACTACTAGTGCTCGCCATACTTGTTGAGGGTTTAGGCTGTTCTGGCTTCACTGTCTTAGGTGTAGTATCAACTTTCCTATGTGGACAGGTAGAAGCGACATGCCCCCTCTCGTGACATCTAAAGCATGACATTTTGTCAATTGGCTTCTTTTGTGAGCCCTTAGTCTTAGGTGTGTCACTTGTGTCCTGGTCTTTTTGAACATCTATCGCGACTGGTTCATCGTCCTGATCATTAAAATCAATTTTATGTTTTCCTGCAGGTGTTTCACTGGAGGAAGCCACAAATTTGACTTTCTTAACCTTGACGGTTGTATCAGTCACCTTAGGTGTACTTTCTCTTACAGGCTCAGATATAG
>JAANYP010000739.1:559273-798480 GCA_020465985.1 Centrapalus pauciflorus | reverse complement strand
TTTTTCCGAAAAATACTCAAGAACACGAAGAACAGATTCAATCTCAAACAGAATGATTCATTCCTAAGTCTCTGATACCAATTGTGAAAATTAGTTTCTACCAATTCAATCAACAATATGCAATTAATAAGAACAATAAATGTAATCAATACTGACCGAATGATTTGATTGATACTCTTGATGATTACAAAATGATTTCTGGAATATTCTTGTACAGAGCAACTTTCTCTAAATCAAATGCGTACAAAAAGATATCTGACAGACCTTTCTATTTTCAAAGTCAACATGACTATTTATACACATTTACAAACTATAAGGAAATTACACAATCAGTCCCTACTTTGATATTTCATCAACTAAAACATATTCCAACAGTCCTGATGCTGTTGTGACGGCTGGGCAGACATTGAACTGAAGAGAGCTGCTAGATCTGTGAACTGAGACGAAGCAGCATTGGCAGGAGAGACTGGACGAGGCGCAGCATAAAGTGCCGATGGAGTGTGAGTCCCGGGATGACTTGGTGTGGAAGACACCTGCTGACAATAGTTACCTCCAAACTGAGAAGCCTGAGATTGCTGATGTAATGCATTCTGAAGAAGCTGCAGAAGTTGATTGTTGAAAGCCGGTGGGGCACTGGATTGACCTGCATCACGAGAATAACCTGTAACAGAAGTAGTGCTGTTAAAAGACCCCCCTCCCGTGTTACCCTTAGATGCAACCCGTCCCGTGTTTCTGTTTCCCCGATTATTTTTATTTTTCCCTTTGCCATTATTATTAGTACTAGACGAGGAATAAAGGGCAGTGGTAAGGGAATGTGAGGGTTCAAGGGTAGGTTCGGGTTGATCTTCACGTGACTCATGCAACAGTAACATGTTTTTGGCTTCAAGGAAAGAGGGAAAAGGTTTGGTATGTGTGATGACATCAATTAGGCTTTGATAGGATGAGGGTAAATTCTGTAGAATTTGCAAGACAAGATCCTGATCAGTAATTTTGGTGTCAACATCAGCAAGGGAGTCAGTAATATCTTTAAAAGTGTGACAGTAATCAGTGATAGAAAGTGCACCCTTTTTGGTGTTTCGAAAGAGGGTTTGAAGTTGGAGGCTACGAGATAATTTATTATTTAAAAAATGAGCATCCAAGGCTTCCCAAAGGTCATGTGCAGTGCAGTTATCTTTTGTGATGAGGTTAAGTAGATTTGGTTCACATGTTGAGTAAAACCATGATTTAATACGAGAATCAATGGTCTCCCAATCCTCATCATCAATACTTGTTGGTTGAGATTTCCCAGTAATATGACCCATGACTTTTGCCCCTTTACATACATCAGTAAAAATTCGACGCCATAGTTTATAGCGAGACCCATCAGTTGTTAATTTGAAACTGAACTGAGGGTAGACATTACCGATAGCAAAAACAAGTTGGGAAGCGGTTGGGTTGGTTGGTGATGGATTATTTCCAGTCATGACTAATAATAATAGTACTTACGAAAAATAAAAATAAATGTAAAGAAACAAAAAAACTGGAACGTGCTCACCAAGAGTAAAGCCGAGAGTAAGGCGGACAGCAGGGGCGGCAGCGGCTGCCCTAGGGTGTTCTGTGTGGCGGCCGAGGACCACCAACCAGCGGTGGCGGCGGCTAGAGTTGCAGGGAAACGACGGCAGAATGGTGGAGCAGCGGCAGAATGGCGGCTTTCAGAGAAGCAGCCGTATGGAGCAGCTAGATCGGCGGCGCAGGAGAGCAGGGTTGCTGGAGGCGGCGGCGCAGGAGAGCAGATCGGCGCAAGGAGATCAGGCAGAGTGGCGGCGGCGTGCAGAGTCAACGGCGGAGGTTCAGTCGGTCGCACAAGGAGAACAGCGCACCGGGGGGGGGGGGGGGGCCTGGGGTTCAGTGCGGCGGCTGAGAGAGGCGGAAGCGAAGGTGACTGCGACGGCTAGGGCAACGCACAGTGGCTGGAGAAGGAGGGTTTGCAGCGGCCGGAGAGGGGGAAACCCTGGTGTCCGGCGGTGGTGGGCAGTGGTGGGACCGCCGGGAATGGAGGCGGCAGAGGCAAGGAAAAAAAAAACCTAATTTTGAATTAGGGTTAGGCTCGATACCATGCTAAAGTGTGTGGAAACCCTCAATGGGTATTGCATTCATCTCATTAGAATATATAGAATACATATTTACAGAGGATACCCTACACTATACATTATTTAACAGGGTATAAAAATATACAATAAATGGGTTACATAGATTATGCTATATATTCTTAGTGAACCTCGATGCATTAGTGAACTACGAGAACCAATAATGCATAACAATGATACAAGGGTAATATTGGAAAATTAATTTTATTTATTTTTTAAAATAAAATTAAAGTTAATTAGATATTAAAATTAAATTAGAATCTCTAAATTTAAGGTAGATTGTTAATAGTTTTGGAAACCATTTTGAAATCATTATTGATTGGTTGGACTTCCAAAAACATGAAGACCCCTTCTTCTCTCACCTTTTCTCCCGTCACCTCCAATGCAACCGGCCTCCACCGAAATCTTCATCGCAACTATCACCTCCCGTCATCTCTATAGTCGAAAACCTTCATCACAACCGGTCTCTACCCGAAAACATATTTATTGGTGTTTTCTGTTTGGTTTGCAAATCTGTCAAATTAATTAGAATGTGATTATACCAAATGACCAAAATACCCTTATTAATAACTTTTTATTTCTTTAAATTATAATGATATTTAAAAACTATGTTGTTCCTTTTTTTTCTTCATAAATTCATAAAACGTATGATTAAAATGATAATCTTAAATATTAATGTTCAGTACATAATCAAAATAGTATCCGATGTGGTGGGGTATGTATTATGAAGATATGGTATGTGCAGGATAAGATTAGGAAGGGTAGGTTAAAAGTGGGATCAGGGTAGTGTATTATGGGATTAAGTAGGATAGTCGGGTGTAATGTAAGGTCTGGATGAGATGTGATAGGTTTGATGGGTAGGTTGATTGGTGGTAGGGTAGGATAGGATAGGGTAACGTTGGTGTAATATAAACGTGGAAATTGATATGGTAAGTTTAGTGGGTAAGTAGATTGGTGGTAGACTAGAGTGAGTGTGACAAGGTATGGATGGGTGGGTGGGTCGGTTAAAAAGTAGTGTTAAGGAAGTGTAAGATAGGATAGATTTAGAAGAGTAGGTAAGTGTAGTGTAATGATAAGATGAGTTGAGATAAGTTTGGTGTGTGGTAGGGTAGGGTAGGGTAGGATGGATGGAGCAGGGTTGGGGTTGTGGTAGGATCTGGTTGGATTAGGGTTGTCCAAATTCGAATATCCAAAATTTCGGGAAGTGATTTTTGCTACCTAATATACGAATCCGAAATTACAGAAATCCGATTTTCGGATTCGGATATCAGATTACCCGAAAATTCATATTTTTAAAAGTGATTTCATAAATTGTGATGAGAGTGATTTTGTTGCATAAATTGATAAAAGATGTAAACGCTGTTGGCCGTTGCATAAAAATGGAGTTAACCCTAAACTTATTTCATATCACTTTTAGAATCAAACTCTTGTTTAGATAGAAACTTGGCTCGATTAGGCTTAGCTCTAGCTAAAAGATTGGCTCTTAGATCAAAAGTTGGCAGAGAATGTTAATATCAATAACTTAATGGTTCCATTAATTTAAACGCTAGTTTGTTCATGTTACGAGTGTTTATTACCTTAATTTGGTTTTTCGAATTTTTAGAAGGGCATCTCGAATCATTGTTTTAAGATAATATAAAAAAATTATATTAAAAAGTACAATTTCATTAGCCAGAAACAAAGTCAAATCAACTTTAATAGGAACCAAAATAAATGGATAAGTACTAACAAATTGATAATTACTTGCATAAACTTTTGTCATTATGTACAAACAAAATTATAAAAGAAGAAATAACAAACTAAGCATAATAACAAATAGCTGATTTTGTTATACCAAATGTTTATATAGTCAAGTAGTCAACAACATGGTTGTGTGTCAATAGGATGGAGTTTAATGAGGTTATTGGATCCAAGACAAAGATTGAGGGGATATGTATCTTCTCCAATCTTGTGGTGGAATGTGAGAAATGTTTTTCTTTATTTGTTTGGGTTTATTATGAAAAAAACCAACATGTTTTCCAATTTTTAGCGATTTAGTCCCTCCATGTTATTTTTTACCATAAAACCCCTTATGGTAACATGAGGGGTTTTATGGTAAAAAATAACATGGAGGGACTAAATCGCTAAAAATTGGAAAACATGTTGGTTTTTTTCATAATAAACCCTATTTGTTTTGTTGTGTAGAGTTATAAGTAGATAAGAAACTTCTCAAATATATAAAGATTGGTATGACTTTCAAGTGGGCTGCTGTTCTATTGGGTTTTTACGATTGGGCTAAAGTTGTAGTTTTGGTATGTTGTAAAGTCAGGATCACACAAAACAAAGAGAGACTCTCTAATTGGGCTTTTATGTCTATCCCTCTCATTTGTTCGTTGCAAGCTTATACATTCTTTTTATTGTTTTATTCATCGTGTTGATGAATGAATATATGAATTGTTGTCTTTCATGGAGTTTAATTCGTTACAAAGAGTATGGTTTTTTTGTTCTCTATTGACATACATAATAAGTTTCTCATAAATTTACATACACACAAACCTATCGATTTAGTTGAGAAATACACACAAATCTTTGGATTTTGATTTCATATTCAGAACGGTTAGGTATGCTTCAATCAGTTTCGGTTTCTGTTTATATATTCATCGATTGATTTCGGTTTCTGTTAATGTGTTTTTTGATTGGATGTTTTGCATGAATAAGTTTTTAGTTGTGTTGTGGTTTTTGTTTAGTTTTTACTTGTGTTGTGATTTTCCTTTTGAATGGATTAGTTTTTAGTTGTGTTGTGGTTTTCTTTTTTAGATTTTTTTTTTAAATCTTTTTGTTCTCTTATAATTAAGAGGTGATTTTTAAAGTTACTTCATTTGTAGGATTCCAGAGATTAGTAGTACTGACTTGGTGACAAGTTCTATATTGTTTCATTTCTTGTGATTGAAAGTATAAAGATATTTGATTCGTTATTTTTTCAACAAGATAATCAAAAGGTCGATTACAATTGATTTTTTAAAAAAATCAGCTATGGTGCCTTTATAATCAATCATATAATGTATGTTTGTAGTTAACACATTTGTAGCTTAGATCATCTTAAAATCACGTTCAAGTTATCTGCTTTGTTTTGGATTCTCGATCTTATAACTAGTTTGTGATACGAGACAAGTCCACAAATAGATTTGTAGCATATTGCTCAGGGAGTCAGCGATGGACCTTCGTAAAAAATCTAATTTCGTAATGTAAATTTTTTAAAAGTTTTGTCTATGCAACTGATGATTTTTTGATGGCGCAAATTGTGTTCTTCAAATGTTGATAAATTTTTTAGAATAATTTAATTACAAAAATTTAAAACCTCAAATTAACCAATAAATTTATAGTATAATACCTAAATAAATGATAAGTAAATCCAAACAAATTTAAAACCAATTAGTACCCATAACCCAACTTTTAGCCCAATATCCTAGTACCCTCAATCCAATAACTTTTGTACCCAATTAATCTCAATGTTAATTTTTTTAATTATAATTGTTGATTGTAGAATTTACAATAATAATGATGTACCAAATTTTGAAAAAGTAAGTATCGGAAAGTGATAGTATCGATGGACAATTTTCAAGAGTTAGTGAAAATATAACTAACGAAACGACAATTAAATATGATCGTTTGTTCATAAAATATGCCAAATTTTTAAGAGTTAGATGAAAGTAAATTAAGTTATCTTTATAATTAAACACATTTTACTTATAATCTGAGTTTATTTGATATTCTATGATTATATGTCTTACTTTAAATCAAATATACTTATTTGTTGATCCAACCAGACCAATTTAATCGTGGGTTATTCGTTTTTGATCAGGATGATTTAAGGTACCGTTAAGGCTGTGTGTTTAAAGATTTTTTAATTAATTAATTTCAATATTTTCATAATGCAAAAAGGTTGCTTTTTGCTTTTAATTATGGTGTTCTACACATACTGTTGTTTTAGATGGTGTTTTTTTTTTTTTTCCTTTTTTTGACTTGTACGTTACTACAGTGACATGAACACAATGTCCAGAATGGATTAATTTTGATTTTGTATATAACGAGGTAAAGTGCCCGCGCGTTGCGGCGGGAAAAGCGAAATATACATAAGGAGCAACAATATGAAATGCATAAACAATATGAACTGCAAATGTTGCATAATCACATTTGCTATTGAAGACACGGATTGTGTGCATTTCTAGGCCACTTGCAAATAAATTAAGCAAACGTGATCAAGTGCGATGCAACAGGACGGGAATAATATGTTTTTGTTAAACAAACACACACACGTACATGTATGTATGTATGTATGTATATTAAATGCAAGCTAGTGCACGATGTTTTTCCAAACAAACCGCACACTCGTCTTGATCAGATGCCTTCCGATTCAACCCCATTTTCCCCCAATTAAACCTTTTCGATCAGCTCCTTTTTAGACCAAAAACCTCCATTTGTAAGTTTCCTACCACCATGAAAGTACTTGGCTTTCTCCGAACTTCTTCAAGAACACTTGCACCACCTCTAGATCTTTCTTGGCTATTTCACATGGAAATTTAAGCAAATTCAAAAGGGTATCCAAAGATCACAACTTTTCTTGTTTTGGGGATTAAAAACTTCAGCACATGTTAGCAAAGTGACAGTTTTTCTTGCTAACATGCCCCCAGACCATTGAGATAATGAGATTTGACTCTTTTGGTAAGAATCTAACAATATTAATAAGAATAATACTTATACCTGTTGATTTCTGAACACCAGTTGCCTCTGAGCTTCCCATCAAGTCTTTCTTTGGCTTTTCTGGCTACACCACCCAACTTCTCATCTTGATCTGATTGGTTCACCATGCTCCTTTGTTGTTTTCAAATACCTATAACTAATTAGTTGAAGAATAATATGATCAAACACAACCTACAAGTCATATGTCTAGGTGTGTTTTAGAGCCAAATCAAGCTTTTAATATGCATATTCTATTGCAATTTAGACTCAAAAAGTGCTACCAAAATGTTAAAATTGTGTTGATTATACCAAGAAGGAATTGGAATTGAAATGGGTATCGTAAACCCTTCTCCTCGATGACCCAAAAGCAGAGATGACATTAAACGAAGAATCAGACCACCTACTACTCCCACGGAACCTCCTCCGCCGAGCACTTTCAACTCCAAGTATCGTACCAGCCCTTTGATGAAATGCCTCGGAGAAAAAAAAGGTTAAAATCTCAAAAGAAGCTCTTGAATCTCGTCGTATATGATATCTCTCTTTTCAGATTCATAAAACCTATAGTACCAGCCCTTCTGTGGACATGTGGTAGTACCAATTCATAAATCCAACTCAAGTACTCTACTTACGGAAAAAATGTCATTTAACTAAAATTTTGATAATCAAAGAATTTTATGACATAACCATACAAATAATTTAATCATTCTTTATTAACACAAAAATTGAATTGAAACAGACATGCTTTTGGAAGCTCATGAAAAGAGATGAAGGAAACTTCTAAATTTTTCTCTAAATGAGCACAACTACATCCAAAACAACCATCAAAAAGCATTTAGTGTAAAAAGATCATAAAACTCTAATTAAAAGAACACTTATAAATAAATCAAACTCTAGAAACCTTTTAAACATTTTATTCGATCACTTGGGTATTAATAGAGTATATGAAGAACATGCATCCAAAAAAAGGCCTCCATATTTGATGTAAGAACCATATTCCTTTCCTTTATCTTCTATTCTCTATACAAGTAAAATCACAGTTTTTAACAAAATCAACAGCATCTTGCAGAAAGAGGTCACTTGTAAGATATCATATTCTGATAGAAGCAACCCTAGGCCAACTAAGATACAAAAATCAAAGGTTGGTAAATTTAAGTCTCAATCAAATTGACCACTTCTTCGATCATGCATACATTCCTTATACACATGTTGGTTCACTTTCATATTGATGAGATGTTGAAATCAATAGAGATGCAACTTAGTGGCACTTTTAGATATGACACAACTTTCAGAATTAAGAAATGAAAGATGCAATTAGTTAACTGTTGTGTAGTGTGTGTTTGTATGAAAGATTCTGAGACTTACCAAGTCTCGGAGCAGTGTGTGTATGTTGGAGGCTGAAAATGGAAAAGAAACCAACAGCTGCACCTCAACATGAATATATGACTTAATTGTGCAGAGTGTGTTTGAGTAATGTGTGGTGTATTACGATATCAGTAGCATCAACAATATAACATGTAAATAGAAACAATGTGGTGTGCATGTGTGGTGTGCTTATTGATGGAAAACAGAAAGAATAAAATCACAGCAGCAACACTTCAACATAAAACAGAAATTAACTGAGTGTGGTGTGTGTTTGTATCGTAAAAACATAAAGAAGATCAGCATGACAGCAACAACACCTCAACTTTGAATAAGTGTGTGTGAGTGTGTTATGATCATGTATTCATGTAGCAGCAACACCACGACAGGAAAATAGAAAAGAATAAGCTACATGTTGTGTGTGCAGGTGGGACTCCGAGACCTGTGAGTCTCAGAGTGTAGTTGTGTTGTGGTTTGTGTGTTTGTGGCTTAAAAATAGAACGAAATCGCAGTAGTCATATTGATGTGGGTGTCCTATAAACTAATCAGCAACCGTAGGAATGTGTGAATTAACTTCAAAAAGAATCAGCAGCAGCCATATATGTATATAATCTGTTTGTGTGTGACGCTTGAAAAAAAACAAAATGAAGAATAGCAGCAAAGCAGTAGTCCTATAATAGCCAAAAAAACAGAATGAAGAATCTCATATCAGCTGTTTAATTTATAAAACCACTAAAGCATGGAGTATAGACTATTCTACTTTTAGAAGGCATAATCTACACCAGGAGTAGTATATAAAATATGTTATTAAAAATACAGAAGTAATTAGATTGTAACTTCAAAAGAACATGGAAAGAATGTATTTTCATGAGGACTTCTAATTGTACCATGGACAAATGTATACATCAGTACCATGAAAATTTAGAAGTTATAGATGCTACAGGTCCCACTCTAATCTACAAGATATGATTAAAACATCAATTGCATTACATAATCATTTGCAAGACTAAGCAAAAATAACTACTTATGTACCCCATGATCTCTTGGTTAACAATTAACATGAACCCAAGTGGACTAATGGTTAACGTACTTGCATCATAGAATTAGGAGAGCATGTTCAGAATAAGCATGTGAATAACTACTCCTTGGTATAGGTTTAAAAATGCTCGTTGATATCACAAAGGTCATGTTAGCATAAAATCATGGAGCTTTTCATTGTGGGAGGTAACCGCAGAACATTCATCTAAGAGCCTGCTGTGTTCTGTGCCTGATTAGTCCGAGCACAAACTGTCCCAAATATACAAGAACCAGTAAATCAGATATATCAAAAAACAAACAATAGCCCAAATTAAACAAAATCCGGTTCGAATTATTAAATTTATTCAAAACATAAAGGAACCCGCAAAGAAATTGAAGAAACTTTGTCAAACCTAAAGGTAAATTTGAGCTGTTAAATTGAACAACAGACCTTTAAATTTGACATTCACAACAACCAACCAGTTCAAAAACTACAAAACTGAGATCAAAATCAGAATCAACAGATCTACAATATATGCTCAAACACAGCTAGCAAGCAGCAATTCATCAATTTAGAGATGCAAAACCATAAATGAAAAGGAAGAAAGCTGATCTGAAAACGTCAAATCCCTAAAATTGGCCTAAAAACACAAGTTATTGAAAAGGATCCCTAAATAGAAACAAAATTCAGGAACATCTGTATGAACAAATTAACCTAAAAAATGAAGAACAACGCAGTCATTATCGGCATAAATCGATATTATAATTGAGAAATCAAAGTGTGTTAATTCAATTCATCAGATTTTATGTGCATACCTGTGAATGAGTTGCTAGTGTCTTTTGTGTTTGGTAATATATAAAGCATAAAAAAACAACCATGAACACGAAGAAACATATTTAAAAACATACACATTCTTAAAAATATGAAGGTAGTAATTCGAGCATGAAACTGAAATAAAAACCCTAACCGAGAACGTGATGGCCCATTAGACTCACTGTGGATGGTTTTGCAGAGGGAAAATGAGGCTGCGATAGTTATGCAACCATCAACACCGTCAACAGACGATTTCTTGAAGACAGAATCACCATATCGTTGATGTTCTTCATTTGATTTCGAAAGATGAAGAAGAAAGAGAGCGATCGATCGAAGATCAAGAGAATGATCGATCGAAGATGGAGAAGCAAAGGGAGGAAAGGGGAGGATTGCAGAAGATGAAAGACATGGAAATCGGTGGAGCTGCGCAAAAAATTGGGATGGTATTGAAGAGCTGCGATCGGTTACGTTACACGCAAAGGAAGAGAGACTACTGTTGTTGTGAACAGGGCTTTGTGAACATGCTATGAACAGGGACATTTACCCTGGTAAATGTAAGTATTAGAATTACAAAAATAGCAATCTTACATGTTTATTCACTTTTTAGCCATTTTATATACATTTTACCAAAATAACCACACTTTACGTTACCACATTTACGTGATAGCCACAATTTACGTGATTTGTACTTTTTTTATTTTTTAATGCATTACGTTACAAAAAGGTGTTTGGTCACGTAAATTGTTGTACTTTACGTGACCATTTTTGCTCCTTCCCCATGAATGTTTGGTGGGATGTCTTGTCATGGTTAAATACACAATTTATTATTTTACCTACCAAAAGTTACTTTCTTAGGAAAAACCCTTAGGCTTTTCCTTTTACTCCACCGGCGACGGCTATCAGCAGGCAGCAACGGCAGTGAGGTCGAGCGGTGGCAGCGTAATGGTGTTATGGTGGTGGTGGTGGCGGCGGCGGTAGGGTTGAGACACTGTCGTCGTGTGCGGGAACGAGAGGAAGAGAGACAGAGTGAGAGAAGGAGCGAACGAGAGAGATTTGGAGACGAGTGTGGTGTTCTCCGGTGTTGAGAGCGACGGCGGCGGTCACCGGAGAAGCGAGAGAGATAGAGAACAGAGGTAGAGAGAGAAAGAAGAGAGAGAGGGTGCAGGCGTGTGAATATAAAGTGAAATGGGGAAGGGGCAAAAATATAAAGTGGTCACGTAAAGTACAACAATTTACGTGACCAAACACTTTTTGTAACGTAATGCATTAAAAATGGAAAAAAGTACAAATCACGTAAATTGTGGCTATCACGTAAATGTAATAACGTAAAGTGTGACAAGACATCCCACCAAACATTCATGGGGAAGGAGCAAAAATGGTCATATAAAGTACAACAATTTACGTGATCAGACATCTTTTGTAACGTAATGCATTAAAAATGAAAAAAATACAAATCACGTAAATTGTGGCTATCACGTAAATGTGGTAACGTAAAGTGTGGCTATTTTGATAAAATGTATATAAAATGGCTAAAAAGTGAATAAAAGGTGAGAAATGACTATTTTTGTAATTATCCTTTTTTTTTTTTAACCACTCCCATTATAAAAATTGTATTTCTTGAAATTGTATTTGACCACACCCAAAGACACTTTTGCCCCTAGGATGTATATGCGCCACTGGCTTTGAGAATTGAGATAGGTCAATTCTTTACTTTATAATTTATACTATTATAATTTCTCACAATTAAGTTATAATTTAATTTTGACAAAGGTGACTGTATTTTCCAGGAGTTGTGTTATTTTTTTCTCCTTGACTATGAATTAAGTATGTAGTCTAATGTCACATAAAAAAATCAGAAGAAAAATTTGCAAAAATCAACATAATATATAATATTAAATAGAGAAAATTACCTAGAAAGGTAATATAAAATACAAAATTTTACAATAAAGGTATTGTAAAAATCTTTTTGCCAAGAAAGGTAATATAAAATTCTATTTTAGCCGAGAAAGAACATGAAATTCAAATTTTAGGTCAAGAAAGATAATTAAATATTATTTACTTACCTAAAAGGAGAGCATAAAATTAAAAATTTACATTCTTAATTTGTCAACAATATCCTTTTTTGTCAAATTTGAATTTTATATTATCTTTCTTGGTCTATAAAATTTTAAATTACCTTTATTGACAATTTTTGAATTTTAGGTTACCTTTCTTGGTAATTTGCCCTATTAAGTAATACATGTAACGTCAAACTTTTATGATCCGTGAAATACTAAATTTCATTTCTACTTTGCTAGGGTTAATGTCAAAAAAAAAAACATGCTTTTATCAAATGTATAATTTAATCATTTTTTAAATTCTTTTAACAAGAATTAGTTGGTGTTGTTGATAACGGTAGAGGTGGTATGGTGGGTGGTGGCTATAGGCTATAGTGTTTTTAAATGACGTTTTTTTTTTTTTTTTAATATTATAACTTATAATTAAGTCAATTTGAAAACCATGGTTTAAATTTTAAGGTGCACCGGCTTCAGTTTCTAAATTTTTGGAAGCTTTCAAAAAAGTAAAGATTAGTTAGTTTAAGGAGAACCCAGAGACAAAGAAACAATAATTTAATTAATTAGAATTCAATTATTAATAATTTAAATCAATTAGGAGTATATTAACATATAAAAACCATCATAAATAAATAAAATGCAAGAGTCAAATACCAGAAGACTAACCCCTCCCACGGCCCCCGCGTTGTTTGAACGCACACTTAAATTAAATAATACCACCCTTTTCTATCCTATATATATTATCTAATTCCCCACAAACTCATGCACAAATCCAAATCAACCAACAAACACAATATACTTAATTACCAAAGATTAACATAATATGAGTGTGGAATTGTTAGATGGTGCCACCATTCTCCGCTTTCTTGAAGACGACGATGCATTCAATGGTTCGGTTCAAGACCGATTCGCTAACCTCGATACCAACCATGATGGTCTCCTTTCCTATTCTGAGATGTTGAAAGAGATGCAGTCTCTTAGACTTCTTGAAACCCATTTTGGGATTGATGTGAAACCCGATCCTGAAGAGCTCTCTTACGTCTACGATTCCTTGTTTATGCAATTTGATCGTGATTCAAACGGAACAGTGGATTTGGAGGAGTTTAAAGCCGAGACCAAGCGAATGATGCTTGCTATGGCAAATGATCTTGGTTTCTTGCCGGTTCAAATGATTTTAGACCAAGACAGTTTTCTAAAGAAAGCAGTTGAAATGGATCGAGCTTATGAAGTTGCACTCCGATACACCGGCTAATTAGTTCCCCTAATTAAACTTCAACAAAGTATTATGATCGAAGAGAAATAATTAATCATCACTACCTATTACAGTTTGCATATAATGTAATATATATTGAGAAGTTTGTCTAACTATATATTATGATGGTTTTGTTTTAGATTATTATGTAACTACTCATAATATATCATTATTATTAATATTTGATTTTGAGATATTCGGATTAAAATCTTATCAAAAGAAAAATAAATAAATAAACTCCATTGATGTAATTTAATGAGTAATTGGAAAGTATAAGTGATTAATAGTGAAGACTCAAATTGTACCTTTCAAAATTGAAATATGAAACCATCTTCTATCTAAAGTAAGACTTAAACAATGCCAGTTTATAAATAGAGATAGACAGGTTGCGGATAAAGTATTGAGTTTGATGATTCAACTATAAGGATATATGATCTCGAAAATGTTGATTACGAAGTTACGAGATCAAATAATCATTCTAAGAGTCCCGAAAAAGTCTAACTTAAAACTTATATAAAATTACTCCTTGTATAAATGAATAATGTGTGGCTTGTTAATAAAAGAATTTTATAATAATTCAAATATAAAATCAAATTTTAAATTTTTAAACAGCTATCAATAATAGCAACATTTTTTACTATCATTTATAGCAATGGTGACATGATAAACATGTAATCAGGTCAATAATTGTTATTATTGATACTGAAATGAAAATGTGTAGATACTATTGGTACATTTTAAAATATGTTGTTATTATAGATTAAAAAAAGTATAAATTTATTGCTATTTTTTATAGTTAGCCCTTTCTTAAAAGCTAAAAACAAGAGAAGCTCGTAAAAAGTGCGAAAGAGGATAAAATGGAGAAAAGAAACTTTGAAAAATATATGCCAATATAAAATTCAAATAAACAAAGAATTTAATTTTTCTTTTCCTTCCTTTTCAAAAATTATAAATTTTTTTTTTCAATTCAAGAACACAAACTTATATGTTATTCTTTTTTTTTTTTTTTCTCTCTGAACATTATAACAGAGTTTAATGTTTATGTCCAATATCACATAGACATGAAATTCTCATATACTTCTACAAAATCTGGATCTTGGCCTCATTTGATATAAATGTTATTTTGATTACTTTAGTTTTCATTATTTTAATTATTAATTATATTTATCGCCATTTATCATTTTAATGTATTGTATAATGTTCACATTTTTGTGAATCTTTATATGTTTATTAACGTTTTCTCACACTTATATGTTTCTGATTTTAACTATTTTTTTATGATTAGTATAACTTTTTTAAACCTGCTATGTTGAAAAAACTCTAGTTTCAATTAAAACATAAGGAAAAAAATTTTAATATAACTTTATAATATCATACATACATATATACATATATATATATATATATATATATATATATATATATATATATATATATATGGAGAGGTTCTTTTAAGAACCTTAAAGATAGTGAGAACCTAGGAACCTTTTACAGCCCTTGGATCAAAAGGGTATTTTTGGAATAAAAAATATTATCTTTCTCTCTCCACCTTTTTTATTATATGTCATATCTTTTTTACTTTCTCTCTCTTACTTTTTTTTTTCATTTTCATATTATACTTTCTTTCATTAGAATTGATTTTAATATTAAAAAAACGTTTTTTATAAAAAAATAAATTTTTTTCTACATAAAAAATTATTTAATTGCTAAAAAATTAATGGATTCTATATAGAAATATTAGTCTATATAGAATGTTATATAATACTATATCTTTTTATGTAGATTAACATTACTATTCATAATCTATGTAGAATGTTATGTTTTTTATATATTTTATATATTACCCGTTTATTATACAAATCTATGTCTTTTTTGTAGATTACCATTACTATTCATTGTGTTTTTGGTATATTTTATATCAGTTCCATACCAAGTGTTCGATAAAATGTCTAAATGAAATCTTATTTTTTTTTGTTTCAGTGTGTTTTTGGTATATTTTATCATTTAATCTACGTAGAATATATGATACTTGACATTCTACACGACATTCTACCTAGATTGCATGACATTCTACGTAGATTGCATGTCATTCTACGTAGATTGAATGTCATTCTACGTATATTGAATGCCATTCTACGTAGATTGCATGACATTCTACGTTGATTTTACATAGAATATGTTCGTCGATGCTCTACGTAGATTGCATGCCATTTTACATAGATTGCATGTCATTCTACGTAGATTGAATGTTATTCTACGTAGATTAACAGTTTTATTCTATGTATTTTTTGGTATATTTTATATCAGTTGCATACCAAGTGTTTGATAAAATGTCTAAATGAAATCTTAAGTAATATTTAAGACTAATAATGATTTTAAGTAAAACTTTAATTTTAAAATTTGTGCATTTGATGTACAAATTTGTGCATTTTGGAGTGGTTCTCACGGTAACAAGGGTTCTTACCGGAACCCAACCCTATATATATATATATATATATATATATATATGGGTGGGTTCAATGGAGAACCTCTATGCATCGAAGAACCTTGGAGAACTACAATGCATCGCTAGAAAATCGTAATGCATCACGTAGAAATCGATGCATCACGCGAGAATTTGATGCATCACGGGGGAATTGTGATGCATTTATGGTGATGCATGGAGGTTTTTCAAGGTTCTTCGATGCATGGATGTTATATATATATATATATATATATATATATATATATATATACTTTATTTAATTTTTTAGAATCGTATATGATATTTAAATATTTAATATATGAAATTATTTAAAACTCTAAAACTCTTGGTAATCATCAATTATAAATTTATTATATGATAATATCCTTTTCTATTTTCCCTTTCAAAATTAAAAAAAAATTACCCAACTAAACTGCATAACATTCAAATGATTAATTTCGGGATACCCAAATACATATGTATTTTTTTTTTTTTTTTTTTTGAAGTAAAGGTAGCAAACTCAGATGACTTGGCCAAAAGCATCCACGAAGACACGAAGTTGATATATCGGGTAACAAACTTTTCAATTTTCAGGTAAATAACTATATCAATTTGCTAAAAGTTTGCAAACTTTACAATTTTAACACAAAAAATGCATGTGATAGTTAGTATCAATGTAAAGCTTAGATATGTACATTCATCACACACTTAACCTGTCCCAAGCTCGGGTCGTAAACACTCGATTATATAATTAGTCTATAAATTGTATCACGTTCTTGTTGTGAAGTATTACTCAATTTAAGTCCAATTTATCAAATAAATTTATAAATCAGACGTAAAATGTAGAGTTTATTATGAAAAAAGTCAAAAACCAAAATGTTTTCATGGTTTTTGTGTTTTCGTTGATTCCTTAATGTTTTTTTTCCCAGAAAAGTTTGCAAGTTAATTTTTTTCCCTAGTTGTGTGATATTTGACTATTAAAGCATTGTTATAATTGGTAAACGGGGGTTTTTTAAATACTGAAATAGCGGGTTTTAATAGCCAAATTTTACTAAACCAATGAAAAAATAACTTTAAGATTTTTTTGGAAAAAAATAACATGGAGGGACGAAAACACAAAAACGTGAATTATGTTTTTTTTATAATAAACCCTAAAAAGTATGCAATAATAAAATTACATGAAACTAGAGATCAAATAACTGAGTTACATTGAATATATGCAACTGTTTAAATTATAATTAACACACATCATAGTTTGTTAATTACTTATTGTCATAACATTTTAAGCATTCGATAATAAGATATATTAATCAACATGTATGTTAATATATAGTTTATAGATGTTCTTGATCTACTTCATTATTTAGGTTGGGGAGTATATATACATGAGTCGTTGGCTCATCCACCTGGTCACGTTCGAATGTCCCAACGGGAACACCACCTTCCACCTTAGCGGCCTCGTAAATTTTCCCCCTCCTTGGCCTTTCACCTCTCTCTTTCTTTAAATTTAATGGGTTAATGATATTGAGATAGAATGGTGGGTAATTTTAATGTTTTAGAATGAAGAAACGATAGAAAAAGAAAAACCGACGTGACGCTGAGATGACCAAAATAACGGTTTTGGAAGGGGTTGGTGTAATTCTCAGTTTCTCACAAGATGCTACAATCTTTAATAAACGTGGCACAAATGGTAAATAATACCATAGTTAATGAACTTTGCTAGATTTATAAAAGGCTTTTTTGGATAAATAAAATGTTGTTTTGTGGATTGAAGTTGTAATTTACAAAAAAAAAAACAAAAAAAACAAAAACAAAAAGTTGATTAAGAATATTATAGCTTTCATACAATCAAACCTAGGTTTTGTTAAATCGGGATTATAAAAAATATGAAAAAAGGGTTTAGATCTAAAAAGGTTAAAAATTAGATAGTAATTATTTAGGAATTTTGATGTAAAAGGACGTACTAACCATTTTTCAAAAAAGGATTAAATTATTGTATAATTTAGAAGCGGTCTGCTAAGTCTAGACCATGCTCGGGTAGTATTGGTTATAATGAGTCACATAAGGACCATTATGACTTTTTTTAGCTTAATTGGGTTTATTTGTGACAATCAACTTTAATGGTGCGTTTGGTTTGTTGATGAGTAATAAATATGGGTATAGATATGGGTTTGAAAAAATAGGAGAGAGAACGGTAGAAATGAGAAATCCCATGAGTATGGATTAGTTTGAGTTTTTGTTAATCATTTCCACAGTTTTGGTAATCATTTCTCAAACAAACAATATCTATGAAACTCAAACTCATTACATATCTTAAAACCCACCGGATAAACGCACCCTAAAAATCTACTAAAGTTTGATTGATAAATTATTGAAAGCCCTTATTTTTAGTGAAAAAGAAAGAAACCAACCACTACTATGTGTTTTTTGTTCTATGTCGGAAATGAAAAAGAGAGGAACATCTTTTGGAGGAATCAAATAGGATACATGAGTGGTTTAGATATATTTGATATGATTTAAAACTTTTTATGAGTATATATGATATTATTAAGTTAATTTGGGGACAAAATATGTGTATATGTATATGATCATATGGAATTAATTATGGTATATATCAAATTCTCACAAAAGAGAAAAAAAAAAAAGAGCACCCATGGGATTGCCACTCGGATTTGACCTAAGCTCGACTAGAAATTTTACGTCAGCTTATTTTTAACATGCTTTGGGTTTGAGTCTAAGTACATGTCATGTAAAAATCATCATTTTTATATAAACCCTAATAAAATATACTAAAAAGCATTTCATAACCTCAACTTATCCCTAAATTTCACACAATCAAACTCACCGACCACCTCTACCACTGCCACAACCATTATCACCACCGTTGTCACCATCACCACCACTACCATTATCATTGTCTCAATTACGAACCCCACCGCCTATCTCTTAGTGGTTTGGCGAGGGTTAAGACGGGAGCAAGTTGGTAAAGAATTCCTTCCATTTCACTTTCAATGATTACTTCTTAAAAGTATTAAAAATTTTCATTTCTTTTCAAGAACTTCTATTCTACAAGATAAACGTCTTGTAAAACTATGTTTATAAATTGAGATTGGTCTAGAAACCAACAAGTGATCATAAGATTAAAAAATCATTTAGATAACCAAAAATAATTAGGTAATTGTTTATTCTCATTTTGTAAGAAAAACAAGTAACTAACATCAGGGCCGGCCCATTGGGGTGTGCAATATGGGCTACTGTCCAAGTCCCAACAGGGGGCCCAAAAATTTTTCCTCTAATACTTAGACTAATACTAATAGTTTACTTTATTTGGCTAGTTGTTTGATTGTGATAGTTACATACACATTTACACGGTTGTTTTCTTTAATCTTTAAATGTTATATATACATATATGTTTAGATGATCATTTTTTAAATTTTTACCCCGCGCCTCAAAATCGATAGGAACGATCCTGACTAACATGAATGTATGTCTACAGAGGATTAGAGGGGCCAAAACTTAAAGTACACCATCATCAAAAAAGAAATTCTGGAATACACATTACCCTACTAGCAAGAAAACTTTATGCATATGATATGCATAACCCAATCTCCTATCAACCATGTGCTCAAAAGCACCACCAACAAAAATTTTTTATTAAATGTAAAAAAAGTAACGTACTTGACAATTTCACTTTACAGTTCTAAACTCATCACTCCCCCTCATCTAAAGTTCATCAATTCCAGCTCTAAAGTTCTCTAAACTCTTACCTAATCCACCCTATTTTATCTGCTTTTTTCCTAATTAAGAATCCACTTTTCACCCTCCAAAGTCAAACTCATACATCACTTACTGGTTCTTTGTTTATAATCGAATTGATTCTTGTTGATTTTATGGTTTAAAACCTCTCGATTTTACTGTTAAAAGTCAAGAGGGACCATAAATTATTGTTCTTTTTAGAGGAAGCATATGGGGTATGTTTCTTTTTTCTTCTGATATAACTAAATCAACCTGATTGAATTCTATTCAATCAAAATTTTAGAGATGGGTATTACTGGAGAACTAGTCAGAAGTGTGTTCTCCAAGAATCGATCTTTTGGAACAACCCATGATCCCAATGTGAGTGGCTGATTAAATCTTGATTTTCTTTTTCTTTTTGGAACAACAGTTAGTTTTACTTGTAGCTTAAATCATTTGGTTTTGATTGAATCAGATGACGAGAAACAACGCAGGGATTGAAAGAAAGAGGTGGGCTTCTGTTAGAATCAGATCGTACCTTTGTGGTGATGAATTGAATTCGGTTTTAGCCGAAGAAGATTCGGATTCTAGGAGAAGCTCGAAAGCAGCACTGAGTTCGGTTTTTCTAGAGGATTGTTCAGGGTCTGCTAGAACCTCGAAAGCTACTGTTTTTAGTTCAGTAATCGAGGATGATTCGATATCCATCAATCGTTCTGAAGCCAGTGTCACACAGCCAATTTCGGAAAACTCGAATGAAGACACTCCAGAAGATCACGAAAAAACCAATCTTGCATCCAAACATGATGCTGCAGTTGTCATTCAATCAGCATTTAGAAGATTTCTGGTCATTTCACAATTCACAAACCAACCTACAAGCTTTCTTGATCTTCAATCTTCATGTCTAAAATACTTACTGTTTTACGAAAATTTTGATCAGGCTAGGCGTGTATCGGTGAACACAAGTGATCTAGAGCATGCAGTCCCGTTAGGAAGTCCGAGCAAGCAGTCCATAGCAACATCCGTAGAAGTTCAAACTGGAAACTCGGTGGTGGAAGTCAATGAGGTTAGCGAAACTTTCGCTCATCGTATGCAGAATCACAAGGCTGCGAGACAGCAATCGCTAAAGCTAAAGGTATATAAACAATTACACAAATGAAACCCGACTGTTCGTGTCATTATATTATCTGTCCGACTGCTAATACGCATAAACGTTTTGGTTTTGTTTTAGCAGGAAGATTGGGATGATAGCACGGTGAGTAGCAACGTCTCGAAAATGAGGATTCAGAATAGATTAGAGGCATCTACAAGACGAGAAAGGGCACTCGCTTACGCTTTCTCGCAACAGGTAGACATTTGATTTCTGATATTCGTGGAATTGAATTCATTTTAGTTAAGGATCTTGTTAATTTATACAGCTGAGGATCTGCTCAAAGAAGAAACAAAGTGTGAAATCATTGAACGAGTCAGAAGCAAACATGAGTTGGAGTTGGCTCGAGAGATGGATGGCGACTCGACAGCACGATACGGCCTTTGGGGACATAAGCAAACAGTTTGAACAACTAAACGGGAATCAAAAACTGATGGTAAAATCGAAAATGCTATCAGATTTAGCAGGGGAAGAGAAGGAAAGTTGTGGATCAAATGAAGTTTCTATGCATTTCGATAGCGTTTCTTTGAGCTCAAAAACAACCGAAAAAACATACTACAAACCGGCTCGGAACAGGCGCAAGGGTACAAGCGTCTCGAGGCGAAAAACGTCACCCGGATACGGTTTCACTGAGTATTCTAAGGTGAAAAAACACCCCCTTGATTAACTGGTTTTGAATCCAGCAATGGTGTGGTAATTTTGTAAAAAAGTTTTATTTATGTTACTGTTGGCTTTTAAAATGTATCTGTATTTGTAATGATAATGTCAAATATATTTAAGGTTACTAATGTAATTGTCTTATCTTTGACCAAAAAAAAAAAACCTATAACGTACAAATAACTGTACCTTCTTGATGCCTTCAAGGATAAATTTATTTTTGTAAACCTATTTGGGCGTGGAATCATTAACGGTTAATGTTATGAAATAGTTACTTGCTTTCAGATTTGGTCTTGTTTTAGTATTATATATTTTTATTTATTCTAGGTATTAAAGTTTTCAGGATGGTCGCTTAAAATAATTAAATTTTGTGTACCGGTTCATTTTGGTAATTAAACTTTTAGTTTTAGTATTGTACCATTTTGATAACTTTTTTGTGCGTGCAAGGATAAAAAAGAATATTTATTTTTTAATCACTCACATCAATGTCATATCAGTTTATTTTTTCTCCACCATTTTCTATCTTTCTATCTCAATACATATTATTTATTAAAATTGAGAGAGAGAGAGAGAGAGAGAGAGAGGTGAGGCCGAGGCAAGAAGGAGAAACCGAGGTGGGGGATTTGCACGGGGTGACTAGGCGGGGTGGTATGGTTGCCGGCCTTGGTCCTAGGTGGCAAGCCGATGAGAACTTTGGGGTGAGGATACCGCACCCTTAATGCCTAAAACGAACGATTGTGAAAATTTTAATAACTAAATAGATCAAACCTGAAAGTATATAGCTATTTTGTGACATTATTCTATCACTAATGATATTAAATTCTGACATGACGTCCGAGATTAAAAAAAAAAGTGATACAAACCCAAAAGTAGTTTGGAAATGGATTAATAATTTAATATAAAGATATATGGATAGAGTATTATTGTTATTTGTGATTTTAATTTCAAGCTATGTTTTTTAAAATTCTAATTTAAGAAAAACCTTCAAAAACTGAAAATTGAATCTTAAAACCAAAAACCAAAACCAATTTCAAAAACAAGAGTTGAATTTAAAAACCAAAAATTGAAAAGATGAAATGGATCAAATCGTAGATTGACACAACCTTTTGGTGTGCCGCAAATCGAAAGCATACCAAACTAAACATATAATTGACAATTAGAAAATAGAATTAAAAAATCAAGAATCAAACTAGAGACTAATAGTACATGTACAATTCGGTCTTTTTTTTAGACTTCTACATGATTGTTAAGTCGAATCGGAACAACCCGAAAGTTGTTATAAATCAATATAAAAATTTTATTGGAACGATGGAACTATGTATAAATGAGTAGCAAGAAGTTAACAAAAAAATAAAATTACAAAAGAATTTACAAGTAAAAGAATTTTATTCTTGTTGAGGGGTAGACCTGGCAATTCGTGTATTCGTGTCGTTTTCATGTGTCAGACACGAATTTGACACGACACGAACACACGGAGGGCAATAAGTTTTATCTCAATTTTTAAGATGTATTCGTGTCGTGTCTTGTCTCTCACAAAGTCGTGTCGTGTCTCTCACAAAATCGTGTATTGGTCATTGAATCCTAAACTCTGATTATATTCCAAAAGAATTTACAAGTAAATTTTTTTAATTTCATAGAAAACAAAAATCTTGAAAATTAAATAAATTTGAAATCAAAATCTGATAAAATTATAGGCATAAACGCTTGCACATTTGCACGTGCTACTCACATGCTCGTAAGAATTTGATGGAACTTTGATGTGTGTGTGATCTTTAGTTTTCCTTAACATGTTATGTTTCACATAAAGACATTTAAATCAACCAAATTTAGGAGTTAGGATTAATCACAAACATATTATGTTTTTCCATGCTTAATTTTATAAAGTAATAATATATTTGTTAATTAAATTGCTTAAGCATCATGTGAAGTAATCTCATTCATATTGTACAAACCTTTTTATAGTATTTTTATCACGTTTTAGGTTATAAATCATATCATCTCAAATCAACAACTCACAAGCAATTCAATTCTTTTCAATCATAAACTTTAATAAACTATTCAATCTTGCATGCATAATTATTTCATGTTACTAAGCATATATTCAAAAAAACAATAATTTTCAATGAATATATTTTATGATCAGAATTAATGTGTCAAAATTACAAATTCAAAAGAAAAATAAATATTTCATGTCTTTTTGTTCTTATTTTTTAAAGTCAAGTGGTCTTAAAAAGTCGAAACATGTAGAAAAAAAAATATAGATTAACCTCTTATGAATAATCTTATTATTTGAAATAAAACAATATATTATTTGAAAACATAATGTTTTGTTCAATTTTATTAGACGAAGTGATGCATAAAGAAATTCCTAGTTTCTACTAAGTTTTGGCTGGCGTGTCATCTTTCAATTATGTTTCTTTCTTCATTTTTTATGTAACATAGATGGCCTAACTAATATTATTATAACTTGATTTAGTAATGTATAGAGTGAAGTTATTGTAATCTCAAACAGTCAAAAATTTCATTACGAAATGTCCATATGTATATATGTAGGAGTGAGTTCAAAAGAGAAACTCTATGCATTGAAAAACCTTGAAGAACCACAATGTATCACTAGAAAATAGTAATGCATCACGAGAAAATAACTTGAGGTTTTTTATGGAAAAAAATAACATGGAGGGACGAAAACGCAAAAAACGTGAAAACATGTTGATTTTTTTTATAATAAACCCTAAAATTTAACTATGAGTAAATTAATAAAGTGTAACATAGTTTATTTATTATTGTTTTGGAGTCTAATTAAGGGCATTAATATAAAGCGACTTTATGTTCTTTCTATCCCTGTCATTCCGCACCACGTGCAAGGCTGCAATCCAACTCCTTCTGTATTGAGAGCATGAGTTTAAATATGGAATAAAAATTGCTGGTTTGACTGCTTGATTTCGGTTTATATTAAAAAAAACCGGTTAGGTCAAAACCGACTTAAATCGGATTTGAAAAACAATAAAATTATTGTTTCACTTCCTTTATTTTGAGCTTGATTTATACATTTTTCTTTTGGACTTTTCTCTTTTAATATTTTTTTTATTGTTTTACTATTGAATGCTTAGAATTTTTGTTTTTATCACAAACATGATTTTTTATTTAAAAAAAATGTAACTTGTACTATCATCAATTTCTCAATTGAGATTTGAAGTCATAATTTTTAAGTTGAGACAAATCTTTGGTACCACAAAAGGCCTATTTGTATTTCATAAAATGTAGAAATCGATATATCAATCATAAATATTTTTTTAGAATTGTTTTATTTTCATGAAAGTTTTCTACAATTTATTCCAAATGTTATACTTTATAAATCTGTAGATACTAATAAATGACTAAATAATCTGTTATGTGTTGACTTTTCTTTTAATTTACGATAAAAGAAAACAAATTATTCTGATTTTTTTCCGATCAGTAATAATAATGATTGCATATTTCTTGGGAATGAACAAAATTTGATTTGATAACGTAAAGGTATGATATCTTACATTATCATTCACATTCTGTAACGTAAATTAAAATAATATTAAAAAGTACACAATGAGTATCACGTAAATATGGTGACGTAAATTATGAGTATTTTGGTTAGATAGATTTTCTTGGGTAAAACTTGAAAAGTAGGTTAGATTCATGGGTATTTTTGTAATTATTCCTTATTTTTTTATCTGCCCAAAGTGATTTTACTATTTTAAAGCCCAAAATAAAACCTTGCTGATCGATCTTGAAGTAGGGATGGCAACGGGGCGGGGAATGTAAATACCGTCCCCGTTTAAAAAAACCGCGGGGACTAAACGGGGATCCCCATCGGGTACGCGGGGAAACCCGCGGGGAATCGGGTAACCCATTTATAAATCAATGATATAAAATTTAATCACGTGGTTCATAATTTAAGCTTAAAACGTCCATGTATGTTAAAATTTCAATACTAATATTAAATTAAATTTGTTACACCTATCAAATGATAACGAAAAAAACATTATTTCATTAAATTATATGTAAATAAATAAGTTTTTTAAGTTATACGTAATAATTTTTATGTATAATATATAAAATAGATAAAATTATTCATTTTTTATATATAATATATATACAATATAAATAGCATATTGCTATTAAAAGTAGTCGGGATATTCGGGGATTTAAACGGGTTATGTAATCGGGTATACGGGGCGGGTATTAGCAATACCATACCCGTTCCGTCCCCCCGTTTAACTTAATCGGGTTCGGGAAATCCCTTCCCATTTAGATCAGTTTTCGGATTTCACGTCGGGTTCGGTTATTTTTGCCATCCCTGTCTTGAAGGGGCTGTCGATGAAAGCAAGTCAAGCAGTAGTTGAAAAGTCAAAATTGAAGAAAAACCCTTCAGTCGCTCAAAGAAAAACCCTTCCCGCTCTCTGCTCAAAAGAAACACTTCTAAATCGAAAATCTCGGCCATCGGCTTAGGCTCGCTTGCTTCTCGGCCGTCGGTCTCGTGGTTCGCTGGTGCTTGACTACCTTTGCTCTCGCCAATCGCCTCTCCGTTGCTCTTCTCTCAATCTCTGTCTCCTCTTAGGTAATTTCTCTACTTTTTCTATTAAACCCTAATCAAAACTTATTTATATATTTCATTTCGTTAATGGGATTGCTGAGACTTTATAGGATACATTTTACATTTGTCAAGTTCTTACATAATCATTATTTTAATACATTAAAAATTATAAAAAATAAATCAATGTGAATATGATATTCTATGATGTTGTTTAAACAGCATGTCAGAAGTTCAAATAGCCTAAGTCATCCATGGTATTGCATTTTTTTTAAATTTGATTAGGGTTAAAAAAGTACAAAACCTTTTTCTTGTTAAACAAATACGATAAACCCCTTTCTATGGAATACATTTCACATTTGTCAAGTTTTAATATGTATAATTCTTATTTTAATACATTAAAAATTATAAAAAATAAAGTTATGTGTGTATGAGTATGATATGGATGGGTTTAAATAGCATATACAGAGAGTTCAAATAGCCAAAGCCATAATGGTAATGTATTTTTTAACTAACAAATATATATTATGTTTGTTTTATCAACCTGATGTACCTGTTCATATTAGTTTGGTGACCTGATTTGCATTTGAAAAATACTAGATTTCTAACGGTCTTTAAATTTTCTCTAAAATAGTGACACCGGTGGAACTTTTTTTGGATATGTCTCTGCAACCAATGGCAGTAGAACCAGAACCCAAATCCGAACATCAACCAATGGCAGGAGAACCAGAACCCAAATCCGAACATCAACCAATAGCAGTAGAACCAAAACCACAGCAACAGTCACAACCAATGTCAGTAGAATCACAGCCACAGTCACAATCAGGACCAGAACCCCTTCCAGAGCCTGTAGAACCAGAACAAGAAAAGAAACCGGAACCTGAACCTGAACCTGTACCATCATGTGTGAGTTCAACACCAGTGGGCAATTGGACATACGACCCAGATCAGGCATTGGAAATGCAAATGAGGTGGATAATTACGAGTGATCTTCCCTTCCATGCTTTTGACACCGAGCGCTTTACCAATTTCGTTCAAAGATGCTTGCAACCGAAATACGAAAGGGTTAGTGGAACTACTCTTTTCAGACATGCCCATAAAACTTATTTACAAGCTAAAAAGGACTTGATTAAGTATTTTCAATCCTTTCAAAGCAATGTAAGTTTAACCATCCATATCTGGGACACTGCATACACTGGTTGTCACTATATCTGCATCACATGCCATTGGATTGACCCTGCAAACTGGAAAATGTTCAAAAGAATCATCACTCTTGAAAACATTCCTTATCCAGATCCTGATAATGAAGTTTATGACACCATTATTGAATGCGTCTCTCGGTTTAAATTAAAAGACAAAATCTTGAGCATCACGTTCGATGATTCTGCTGCCACAAAGTATGCACCATCTATTGAGAAGCTGAAAACAGAGATCAATCCTGTGTTCAATGGTGTTTTTTTCCATACCAAATGTGTATCTCACATCTTGAATTCAATGGTTAAATCCTGTCTTGAATACGTGGCTCCTGTTATTTCGAAATTCAAAAACATGCACAAGCATCTTTATTATTCAACAAAACGTAAAGAGTTCATAAGGTTTGTGATTGGAAAAGGTGAAAGATGTATGCAACCGCTTTGGCCTCTGCCTGATAAATGGAACACTAACTGCAAATGGTTGAGTAAAATTATAGGACAAAAACCGCTCTTTGTAGAATTTTATGCTACTTGTGATGAGAATGATATAGACCATAACGATTGGGAAATCATTGAATCACTTTTGGATATTTTAGAAGTTTTTCACACTTCGGCAGTCCTATTATCCGATGCTTACTATCCTACTGCGCCACTTGTCTTGGGAGAAACTTTGTTGATTGCTGAAATGTTGAAGAAATATAAGCAACATTCCTTCTGGGGACGGCTTGTTTCGAGAATGCAGTCCAAGTTATTAAGATACTACGAAACAATGCCTCCGATCTTTTGTTGTGCAGCGACTTTAGATCCAACACTTGGACTTGGTGGTGTTGAGAACATTTTAGAAGATATAGCCACAGACTTAGGCTTGGATAGTCAATACGCCACGGCTAGTATGACGCGGTGTTCTGATGTTTTACGAGGAGTGTTTGATTGCTATGAGAGGGCGTATAGATCTAGAACTCGTGAACTAGTTCCTGTTACGTCATCTACTAGGAAGGTAATATTTCGATCTGCCACACGAAAGAAGTCGAAAACGTTAACTATCAGAGATGAATTGGACTTGTATTCAAAGACTGACTTTTCAGTTATCATGAATTCAGAGGAATATGAGAGTTTAAGAACACTGGAATGGTGGAGAGACAAAGGGCACCATCAGTATCCCATTTTGGCTGAGATGGCACGTGATTTACTAACCGTCCAAGCTAGCTCTGTGGGTTCGGAATACGCGTTTTGTTTGAATGGCAGGGTTTTGGACGAGAACATGGGTCTACCGCGTCCTGAATTGTTGAAAATGCGCATTTTCTTGAAGGAGCATATTAACGCAAACGATAGGGAAGAAGAAGATGCTGATTTTGTTGAAGATGTCTCGGACGATAGCGAAATTGATCAAGCTTTGTTTGGTTATTATGATAGCTCGGATGATGAATTTCTGAACTGAATGTGGGACTTTTATGGTCAAGATTTTAACCGAGTTTTCTATATTTTCATTTTGCAAACAATGTTATCGATTTTTCCACCTTGTTCGATCAATTATTAAGTGGTATATTTTACTGATCTGGCTTATTGCTTTTCCAGTAGGATCAAATTAAATATAGGGTTAAATGCAAATAATAGCAACTTTCTTTCTTTGTATGTTGTTGCCGTGTTGCAACATGTGCAACCCTAAGTCGCACGAGTCATGGTGTCACTGTCGCAACAACCATGCTCGCAACGACGATTGTAGGACGGATTTTTATGTTATTATTATTTTAGAGAATGAAGTTTATAAAACAAGTGTTGAGGAAAATAGGGTGTATCAAGGACTAAATTATAAAATTAGTGAATAAATATCATTACACGTGTGACTAGATTATAAACTAATAATACATAAACGATTAATTTAAGAGTTGTCTTGCCCAAAACATTCCCAATTATGATCTATTAAATCTAGTCGAAGTTGCCGATCCTTAAATGGTTGTTGTCTTGCCCCTCGACTTCTCCTCCCTGCACGGCCCTGCTTCACCCCTCTTTTCCTTTTTTTTTTTTCTGTTTACTATCAACACACATGCGTGCGCGCAAACACACACACACACACACACAATTTTAGTTTTATAATTTTTTTTATTTTTATTGTTGTTTCTTATTATAGTTTCGTAAATGTTTGTATTTTTTATTTTAGTTTCGTAATTGTTGTTTCGTTCGTACAGTTTTGTATTTTACGTTCGTAATTTTTATTTCATTTGTAATTTCAGTTTCGTATCATAAATATTTTAGTTTTAATTGTTTTATTAATGTTTTAGTTTCGTTATGTTACATTCATAATTCCAGTTTCTTATTTTACATTCGTATTTTTAATTGTGTAGTTTTTAATTTTAGTTATGTAATAGCTTTAAATATTTATAAAATTAAGTATTTTATCTTTAATTGTTTTGTTAATTAAAATGAATTTATTTTAAAAAAATTAAGAAAAGATGAAAGATTTAGAAAGATGGGTATTTCCGGTTAGAATTGTGGAGAAAAGGTGGAGAGAGAAAAATTAATGTGACGCTGATGTGTACAGAAAGATGGGTTTGGAATAGGTGGGTACACCCTCCACTCTTATAACACACTGGATGTTGATTAAGAGGAATTTGAAAGTTAAAAAAAAGGGGAAACTGAGGATCGACTCATTTTATTAACATATTTTTATAAATGTATGATTGTTTGAAGTTGAAAGTTTACTTGTAATAATTTGAGAAAAGAAAAAGACGAATGTCGGCATTCAATGATTAAACTCTGTATGAGGAGACTTCATAAGTCTTCTTTATGATATTATCATGTACCATTGAGGCTGAAATGATAAATTTGTGGGTTTGTATTTATATTAATAGATTTCATGTTAAAATCGGGTCGACTCATTTATTTTTGAGTCGTATTCTAGTGTAAAATTTTTTTTGTGTTGGGTTGGTCTCGTGTCAATTTTTTAACGACAGGTTCATGTTAATCCATGGGTTGAACTATATTACCTTTTTTTTTAGTCCTGACTTTGTTTAATTGAATTTGTTCAATTTTGGAGTCGATCAGTTTTTGGATCAGGTATTCAATTTTCATTTTGATTTTTTAAAAATACATAAATAAAATTACGTACACAATTCAAATGTGAATTGAAATAATGCATATATCCTAAAATGAAGTAAATAAATATATTATTGTTATACATAATTATAACTATAATTTGTATACTTTTGGTTTTTTTAGATCTTAGCACTTTTTTATTTTGTAAAAATCTAAACAGGTCAATCGTTGCGATTTTGGATGATCGGGTTGATCCTAACACATGTTCAACTTGTTTCGAGTTTATATCATTTTTTTTTTTTTTTGTGTCTAGCTAATTGTTGGGTTGTACCAGAAACTGTCAGCTTTATATTATGTTTATCTGTATCTAGTTTAATTGTCAGCCCATTTATCGACGTACGCAATACTTTTATAACAATTGACTCTTTATATGGAATTAATGTTTATAGTACAACAATTAACGTTAACGTACTCCCACTTCATGATCCATGCCGTAAGTCCACGGGGAGTAGGAAACAGCAAGCCTCGACGACGATGGCAAACACCGCCTCCCACCCTCAGCAGCGGCATAAACATGACAACTGAATATTGTTTCTCTCTTCTCAGCAATGGTTTGAAATTCATAGACACACACACATACCATTTCAAACACAATCAAAACACCTACCAACAATCTCACGATCTTACAAGATGAGTTGAAAAATCATTTGGTGGTTAAACAAGAAGAAATTCAACGGAAAGCAACTCAATATAGTGAAAAGGAAAAAGCCTGTGATTTGAAGTTTTATTATCAAGATGTTAGCCGTTTGAGTAGAAGACAACTCAAGGCCATCAAGCAAAAACAATAAATTGAAAAAAAAAATCAGGGATTGTAAAATTTATGTTTTCATTTTTAATTTAGCTTGAATGTTATTAAAATTATATTTTTAATTTTTCATGTTATTAATTTTAATGTTAAACATAAAACAAATAACAAATTAAATAACCAAAAATGACAAGAGTGACATCACTCCACTGTGTGTCAAGAATGACAAAGGAATGACAAAACTGATATGATGCTGACGGCTTGACGTGACAACGTACTATTAAGAAGTTGCAATTAAGGGTCTCACCTAGTGGCGGATCTAGAATTTTTTTTAAAGGGGTCAAAATTTAACAATGCTACGAGGGTGAGTTTTTATCGGGGTCGTTTGACCCCATGCACCCACTATATATACATGTGTGAAGTTAACTAATTGAATTGGTCGATCCTGCACATAAAATTATAAATGATTAAAATGCACGTACGTACTGATGGATCGAAAACAACATATATTTGGATACACGTACATGAGAGACCTAGGTGAGGTCGATCTCTCTTATTTTAACATATTAACTTATATTAGTTAAGTGCGGGAATTGAAAGAAGCTGACATGTACGTACGTGCTAACGTACTATTACATATACATAGATAATATATATAATGCATTATTTATCGATCAATTCCACCGTGATATCCATCATATCAGCTGGAACTATATATATAGAGAGACTCAAAAGAGACTTCGATAATTAAGTACTCTTGGTCTAGCTATCGATGTTAGATATGAGTTTGTTTATAAGCAGTTGCCTCTTCAAACGTCCTGCAACATACGCAACTACTGACGTGGCAACTGGTGCAACGTGGATCGCTACAGCAACCATACCTGCAACCCCCGCCACCATTTTGAATAACAACTGCGCGCATCCATTTCAATTCATTCATTAATTGCATATATTATATATAATTTGCATGCATATATCATATATCATATATATATATATATATATAACATTTAATAAAATAAAATAAAGATGAGAGAAATTAATTGATAATTAACTTACATCGCCTATCAGCAGCTGCGACTTGGGAGGTCATAAGAAGAACAACAGCAAAAGCTAATGCAAGAAGAAAGAAGGTCGTCGTCTTTGAACCCATTTTCATTTTCTTAATTTAGAGAATTATTTTTATGAATCAATCAAGGTTGAGGAAAGTTGAGTGTTAGATCTGTCTATTTATAGAAGGAATCTCTTATTGCACACACACATATAATGGAGAACCCATGCATAGAAGAATATCGAAAAATCTCCATGCACCACCACAAATGCATCACAATTCTCGCGTGTGATGCATCATTATTTCCACGTGACGCATCAAATTTCCGCGTGATACATTACGATTTTCTAGCGATTCATTGTGGTTCTCCAAAGTTATTCATTATATATATGTGTGTGCGTGCGCGCGCGCGCGCATTTTAATTTATTCATGAGAATTGAAGTTTGAAATGTATTGGTATATAAGGTCCACGTTAATTATACTTGGTTGTCTGGTGAAGGCCAAGCTAGGTTTCATCATCAATTCTTTGACATTTTGTAAGTCATTCAATTATTATCACTTTATTTTTCAACTATACGTACATGAAATATTAATCAGTTCTTGACAAGAGCAAGATGGGCTATGTCACAGGACCCAATTTTTTGTAGGGCCTCAAAAAAGTTAACCTATGTATATATATTAGTTGGCCCAACCCAAAATCCATAATAACTTTATAATATTACTGAACTTTATAAATATATATATATAAATGACATTGTTTATGATTATTGCATAAGACATTCAAAATCTAAGTGACGAACTAATGAACTTTATTAATATATATAAATGACATTTTTTATGATTATTGTCCAGTGCTTTCAAAATCTCAGTGATGGCCCTAATATTAATGAAGAAAAACTAACGAGAAAATAGAGATGTATGGTTGCAGACTTGCAGTTCCAGAGAACTAATTTGTTAACGGATTATAATACTAATCAATTAATTAATTTGAGAATAGCTTTTCTTGCATCTATTTTTTTAATCCAAATATAATAAACAAATTAACTTGGATATATCATCTGATAATTTTTGTGCCGAGACATTCACATCCTTAATTTGCCCGAAAATTCTTTCCATTTTTCGATATTCCATAAGAACCAAATAAATATATAGAGAAAAACCAACATACATTGGAAAATCTTGGAAAACCTCCATGCACCACCACAAATGCATCACAATTCCCGCGTGATGCATCAAATTTTTCGCGTGATGCGTCAAATTCTCGTGTGATGCACCGACTTTCTGCGTGATGCATCACCTGATCCAATGGCTATAAAGTGGTTCCCGGGTTTTTTTGAAGCATATAGGTTTTCCATTGAACCACCCCTATACATACATACATATATATATATATATATATATATATATATATATATATATATATATATATATATATATATATATATATATAATTGTCAGAAACAATATAATATATGCCCCCATTAACTCTTTCTTTAATTTCCTTAATTTTCCACTGTAAGCAAGGCCGGGTACTTGTTAGGCCAAAGGAACTGGTTGGCGAGGATGCCAAGCAAATCTGCAGCCACGTCGGCTTTGACATCGTTTGCCATTTTGATGTCATTCCGAAGGTGTGGTTGTCATTCAATTTATTTTATTTTAATTTTAAACTTAAAATAAAAATATTGAAATAAAAAATAACATTTAACTAATATCATTAAAATTAAACATAACATAAAACATTCAATTTAAAATTAAAACATTCAACTTAAAAATATAAACATTACAATGAAAACTAATCTACGCAAAGTCTTGATCCGAATATTCGTTTTCAAAATCATTAATCAGATCAACGTTGATATAAATGTTTTGAACACCCCAAATATATTCAATGTTTTTTTTAAATTTGAAATGATAGAAATAAAAAAATTTATAGAATATTTTGGTTGTGTTAAGTTAAGAAAACAAAAGAATATGTATGTATATATATAGAGTAATGAAATATAAATAATTATATATATATATATATATATATATATATGTGTGTGTGTGTGTGTGTGTGTGTGTGTGTGAGAGAGAGAGAGAGAGAGAGAGAGAGAGTGTGTGTGTGTGTGTGTGTGAGTGAGTGAGAGTGAGAGTGAAAGGGTTGAATGTATTCGGCATCCAAATGCCGATGCCATTGTCTTGCATGCCGTTGCCATGGGGAGGGGGCGGTGTGCCAAGGATGCCAAGCTTGGTACCCCCCTCCTTGTCGTGCCACTCCCTGACAGGGGCGGATGCAAGTGAAGATAGGCCACCAGTGATCGAAGCCCATGAAGCAGAAAATTTTTTGATTTTCTTTTTAGTGCACCCAACTCATCTAATTAAGGAATCTCATAGTAGCTCAATATAATGAGTCCACCGCCCACAAATTAAAAACTTGCTTTGTGAATTATAATTTTAAGACTTTGAGTGTTTTATTTAGTTAATTGATACTAGCTTATTAATTGTTTACTTAATTACTTAATTTAATTTCTAAATGTTCACTTAGTTGAGAATTTAGTGATGCTTGATTTTGTGTCATTGTGTGTTTATTTGTTTTGTAAAATCTTAATTGACAATTGTAGGTTCAATTCTTCAATGGATAAATTTTTGAAAAGGAAGTTATCATTTGGTATTGGAGAACCTTCAAGTGGAAGTGGTTCAAACACTGTTTTACTTGATAGTTCTACTATTTCAAATTCAATTCCTAATTCAATTCCAAACACAATTGATATGAATGGTCTTCCTTAAGATCCCATAGAGAGATCAAGAATTTAGACGACTATATTGGCAAAGAGAAGAATTTAGACGACTATATATTAGTCATACTTTTGGTGCCACCAGTGATAATATTTTCTAGATCCGTCACTGCTCCCTGAGGCCTTATAGAAAACACCGGCCGCCTGATCGTGAATTAATGTCACTAGCTTGGGCATAAGTTATTTAATCCGTATATTCAATTATTATCATGAGTACTATATTCAATAAAATTTAGCTTAATTGAATTAATGTATAATAAATGGTTTGAAATTTTCTTTGAAACTAGTATCATCAAATTAATCTACACACACATAAATCGCTTCAATTGAGTGCCACTAATCTTGCGGAGTACGGAAGGTATCTCGCTTAAAACCTTTTTTTTCATAATCATATTTGAATTAACAATATAAAAGTACTTGCAAAAAATCACACATAAACACATACTAAAATTATGTAAAACGTGCATGTTCATATTAACTGTATCATTGTAAATGTATGTTCACACTAAGCATGTTCATATAAAAATTTTCACGTTCACATGACTTTTAAGATATTAGAAGTTGTAAATGTATGTAATTTTTCAATTACATAAATGGTCCCTGTGGTTTATAACAAATTACAGGTTTCGTTCCTAACTTTAAAAAATTACACTAGTAGTCCATATTTTGAAATCTTGTCACGCTTTCAGTCCCTAAGAAACTCAATTTTTTTAAAAATTCCAGTTTTGCCCTTATAATATAATTTCACATTTGGTCCCTAACTAATTAATTTAGTTTTTTTATGTTTAATTTTTTGTATATTTATAATTGTTTAATTAATAAATAATATTTTACTTATTAGTATAATAATTTAATTACATTTTATTTATGTATTTTACCTATGTATTAATAAGTTTTATTATTATTATTATTGTTGTTGTTGTTGTTGTTGTTATTATTATTATCTACATTCATTCGTTTTGACAAAAATGTTTATTTTATTATTAATTTTCATTTTATAAAAATTTTCCATTTATCAATGTATTTAATAAATTTACCCTTCTTATTTTCCTATATCAACTTTTAAATACTATTAATGTTGTTTTTGAAATTCTAAACATGAAAAACATGTACATTAATTTATAAATTTTAAATAATTTGTTCTTATTTTATAGACATATATTAGTACACAATTGTATATTCTACATATGAAATAGTGTTAATAAAGTTGTATTCTTTCTAATTAACTTTAACAAAATTGTAATTTTTAGCATTTTTAAAATTTAAAAGGGTGTAACATAGGGTTGTAAAACACACCAAACCTTTATAAACATACAATCGTTCGTGTTCGTCCGGTTCGTTTACAGCCCTAGTGTAACATATCATTTTGTTTAATAAATAAACAAACATAAACGAAATTCCCGCAACAGTTCGTCGAACGTTTGATTTATTTCCGGACCTATGTTACAATCATGAACTTTTTAAAAATGCTTAAAATTACAAGCTTGTAAAAGCTTATTAGAAATAATACAATTACTAACACTATTTTATATGTAGAAATATACAATAGTCTACTAATAAAGTTTTATAAAATAAAAGTGAATGATTTTTAAAATTTGTAAATGAATGTATATATTTTTCATGTTAAGACTTTCAAAAACAACATTAACAGCATTAAAAAATTAATATATTTAGATAAGAAGGGTAAATTAATTATAAAAAAAATCGATGAAAAAATTATAAAACAAAAACTAATAAAAAATAAATATTTTTGTTAATACGAATGAGTGTAGATGAATAATAATAATAATAATAAAACTTATTAATACATAAGTAAATTGTAATTAAATTATTATACTAATAAGTAAAATATCATTTATTAGTTAAACAATTATAAATATACAAATAATTAAACATAAAAAACACTAAATTAATTAATTAGGGACCATATGTGAAATTAAATTACAATGGCAAAATTGGAATTTTTTAAAAATTGAGTTTCTTAGGGACTGAAAGCGTGATAATGTTTCAAAATATGGACTACCAGTGTAATTTTTTAAAGTTATGGACGAAACCTGTAATTTGCTATAAACCACAAGGACCATATATGTAATTTACTCTAAATAATATTATATTATTTGTAATTATGTGAATATGAAAAAAAAAATTGTTTCCTAACATATTCACACACAAAACCCGTATATTCACAGAGATGTATAATGTTGTGTTTTTTTAAATACTCACACGAACCACGTTATGTATAATACAGAAATTTAGATATATAATAAATTAGTTATGGTATTATTGGTATGTGTGATATGAAGAGGATCAAAGGAAGTAAACAACCAAGGGGGCCGATTAAAGGATATGGTAAGGACCACTAAATTAAAAGCTCAAATTCCTTCCTTTCTTTCTACGTAGTCACCCATCTTTACCTAAGTACACGATAAGTGTGTTGTTGAGTTACGGAGATTGATTGTTACCAAAAAAAAACTTATGTTTAGCTACGAAATCTAAACATGTGGTACGATTGTAATTGTAACCAGCCCTAATCCGAATTTAACTGATAAATAAACTCGCTAGTGTAGTTGTGAACTTAGGTCAAGGGTGTCAATTTCAGCTCATTCAAGCAAACGGGTCGACGACCAAAAGTCATAAATTTTACATAGTTTTGAAATTTTTTTCAAAAAACAATTGTGTAAATACATCATTTTATAAATTTTCATCTTTAAAAAAGATTTATGTTGTATCTTAGTCTTTTACAATGGGTCCATTTAACCGTTTGGCCAATTGATTCAAAGTTGTCACCCCAAACTTAGGTCAATACTTTGTGTTTTGTTTTATGGTTTTTACGGTTGATGGTTGTTTTGTTTTGTGTATGCGTGGTTTATTCCTTGCTATTGGGTCGGGTGTAAATGTAAAAAAATTGCATGCATATCTTTTACTATTTATATCCGACAACTAGGGGTGAGCGACATGTACCATTTCCCTAACCCGAATCGGTACCGAACTGGTACCGGTACCGACCGATACCGAATTAATATATTCGGTTCGGTATTCTGTTTTTAAATTAGCTAAAATTTGGTATTCGGAACCGAACCGGCACCATATAAAATTATACGATTCGGTATTCAGTTCTTTCAAAACTAATAATTCGGTTTCAGTATTTTCGAGATCGGTACCAGTTCGGTACGGTCCGGTAGCAAGCTCACCACTACCGACAACGAACAAAAGAAAAAAGAGGAAATTTATGTAAAAAGTTTATTATTATAGTATGAGAAGACGACAATCCAAAAGCTTGCAGCTATTGTTGACTTATATATGTATCCCCACCGACAACTTCTTAATTTTCCAATAACAACTTGACGTCTACCATCGTTGACCAACCCAATACCCATTTTGTCACTGATAGTTGACTCATTTTTAATCTTTTATTTCTTCCTTTCACACCAGGCCGTCTTGTTTTTCTTTTCCTCTCCTTTTTGGGCTTAATTACTAAACATATACCCTATAACACTAATACCGTGTGGTTTTAAAGTGTAGTAGTTTTAAATTTTAATTATCAACAGTAATTAAATTTCAGTTACTGGAAGGTAGTATTTTTTTAATCTATCGTTTTTAACAACACAAATCAATAAACTAAAACGATACGATATGAGAGAGATAGATTTTAAAAATTCAATTTACTAACTATAACCGGGCTATATATAGTAGTCAAATTTCACAAAACAAAAAATAAAAAATCTTAACTTTCAGACTTTTCTAGAAAGAAATAACATTGAACGACGAAAACATAGAAAACGTGAAAACACATTAGTTTTTTTCATAATAAACCAATTTTTAAATAAAATAAAAGATAAATATAATTTATTATTTTTTAATATTTATAAACATTAATAAATGATTAACTCTATCCTCTATTTGATATTATTCGATAATTGTATTTGTCACCATTATATATTTGATATTTGTTAATTTTTAGCTAATCAAAATCTAAACTTAAAAACAATCTTAAATTATATAATCTATTTTAAAACTTAAAATAATGTTTACGAAATAAAAAATCTTAAATTATATCAATCAAAAATTTATAAATATATATATTAAAATATCAAAGTATTACCTCATCATTATTATTATACTATTAGAAATCGGTTTTTTATAATTAATTAGCCAATAGAAAAATGACAGATTTTATCATTTCACTTTCCAAGGTTAACCTAACCATTTTTCTACCCCATCGTGGGGTGTAAATAGACTACCCCTAAATGAAAATATACAACACTAATAAAAAACGTCAAAAAAATTCGATTTAATTTTAAAATAAAATAAAAGATAAAATAATTTATTGTTTTTAGTACTTGCAGATATTAATAAACAATTAACTTTATAAACTATATGACACTATCCATTAATATTATTTGTTATCATTATTTATTAAACATTTGTTCATTTTCAACTAATTTAAATATAAACTTAAAAAGAAAATATTAAATTCTATAAACTTCAAATAAAATTTAGGAAGTAAAAATGTTAAATTATATTAACTAAAAATATATATAAATATATCTAATAATTTAAAATAAATAAGATTATATTTGAAAAGAAAAAATATAGAACATATATTATATTGTTTATATTTATTGCAATAAAATATATAAGCATATATATCAAATGTCAATCGATGAATCTTCATATATATATAAATAAAAATGGTCACGTTACGTTCTTTCAATACATCTTACTTCTATATTTTGATAATTTTGTTACTCATTTAATCAAAATAAAATTTATTTAAAATTAAGTCCACATATTATATTAATCATATTTACATGAATATCTGGTTAATAAATATTTTAACATCAATCTAATCTAAATAAAAATTTTAATGTACATTCAAATTTTATCTTATATATACTTATTTATATATCTAGTTTAAAAAATATATTATTTGTTTATAAATATATTAATATATATTAAAAATAAATACATATTATATCAACAGTATTTGATATTTAAAAAAATAAACATAATATAGTAGAGTAAAATATAATTCATAACATTTCATATGTTGTTATAAAATATGTACAAATTATGGTTTACGTCAAATTGAAATTTCAAATTATATCAATTACACACACATATGTATGTATATATAAGGTTGTGAACTTGTGATAATTAAAAAATTTTAATTTACTGTAAACTGTGGAACCAATATAGATATAAATATTATAATATAACACTAATGATATGATGATAAATATGGAATTAACATTAAATTAGTTTTAGTTTCCAGTCCACCAAGTTAAACCAACAATTTTGATTATGGTTAGACTCTTTTTTAATGTTGAATTTATATACAGTGTTGAATTTTGACAATGGTTAGACTCTTTTTTAATGTTGAATTTTTGCCCAATTTATAATCATAGGAATAAAATGTATAGCGTTCTTTTCTCAATATTATTTAATTGTAACTTTTTATATGATTTTTGCTTATTTATAGAGGTTATTTTTAAGTATATGACTCGGATCTCAAAAACAAGTGGTGACACAAACATACATATTAGTATTGGAGAAATTATGCAAAAAACACTGAAAGTAAAAAAAAAATATTCGATTAAGTCTCCCTTTCATTTTTTTACTGATAAGTCTACCAAGTATCCAAATCTTATTAATTCTATCATTTTAACTTGTAACCGGTATAAAAACGATTACAAGTTCACGTGGCACCGGTCGTTACTGATGTGTACTTATAAACTTATTCTTATTTTTTTACCCTAACCCAATTTTACCCTAACCCCTAAGACCAATACGAAGACGGTAATTGAAAAGGAACTAAGGAAGCGTAGACGAACACGGTCACAGTCATCAACGAATCTTTAATACGAAGATAAAGCAAAGTCAAAGATGAAATTGAAGGTTGTTTGTGGAGGTTCTCAGCTTCAATAACAATTAAGTACCTTTATTCTGCCTTAACATAAATTAATGGTTGTTTGTGAATTGTGAAGCATAGTCGAAGGCAAAATTGAAGGTTGCCTTAACATAAAATGGATGATATTTTTCGTTTATTATACATCAGCAACGACCGGTGTCACGTGGACTTGTAACCGGTTTTATATCAGTTACAAGTTAAAAATGATAGAATTAATGAGATTTGGATACTTGCGGGATTTATCAGAAAAAACATAAAATGAGGTCTTAATCGAAATAAGTTTATACTTTTATGCGTTTTTTTGCATAATTTTCCCATTAGTATTTAGGCCACAGGGAGTGGTCTCGGTATGCCCTCGGTACTGAGGGCGGCAATGGGGGAACACCACCCCGAGTAGTCGACATCGGCATCAACGGCAGCGGCAACGGCATTCAAATGCCGAGACCCTTTCTCCCATTTCACATTTAATACACACACACACACACACACACACACACACACACACACAGGGAGTGGTCTCGTTATGCCCTCGGTACTGCGGGCGGCAATGGGGGAACGCCACTCCGAGTAGTCGACATCGGCATCAACGGCAACGACATTCAAATGCCGAGACCCTTTCTCCCATTTCACATTTAATATATATATATATATATATATATATATATATATATATATATATATATATATATATATAGGGTCAGGTTCTATGGGGCACCTGTATGCATTGTGTACTTTGGGAACCTGTATGCACCGTTAGATCTTGAATTTTAATGGTTCAGATTGTAGTGGCAAAAGGGTAATTAACTTGAAAATGAGTGCACGGGTGCATAACTTCTCGCGCGCGGAAGGGCAAAATCGGAAGATGCTTGAATTCAGAAAATATTCTATCCGAATCTAAACAAACATGATGCATCTTCATCCAATTTATTGGATTCGTCTTCAAACACGATGCATCTTCATCCAATTCAATTTCAAACATGATGCATTTCGACCATATTCATCCTCGTCTTTGTTCCATCATTATGCATCACCAAAATCGTGATGCATTTCGGCCATATTCATCCTCGTCTTTGTTCCATCATTATGCATCACCAAAATCGTGATGCATTTCGACATTTAAACGTGTTAATTTCGTGATGCATCTCTAAAATTTAAACGTGTTCATCAACGTCTTCAATGTGTTCATCATTGTCGTGATGCATTGCTGTTGTGCATCATGTTTGAAACAACCAATACCATATGCTCCAACTATTTCTTGGAAGCAATAACCACCAACATTAATAAAGAATCTTAGAATTCTTTGACTAGCCATAAGCATGATACAGAATCGTAGAATGAACTATTTGTGAAAAAACTGATACTCAAAAACCATGATCAACAGACGCAAGCAAATTCTCGTCAACATCGATGCATAGGTATAGTGCAGAGTTGCATACCGACGGTGGACAGCGATGGTGGTGCTAGGTCTGGCGGTAGTAGTAGTGGTTGTCTTGTGAAAACTGGTGGTGTTAGGTCTGGCGGTAGTAGTAGTGCTAGGTATAGCCATGATTTGAAACAAAAAGCAGAAAAGTTCCCATTTTATGGAAAGGCATTGATCATTTTATTTAATTTTCTAAATAAATACATATATTAAATATATATATATATATATATATATATATATATATATATATATATATATATATATATATATTAATGCACCATTTGTATGAGGCACCATATGCATCGGGAACCAAATGGGAACCAAAAATGCATTGCTTGTTTACAAAGGGTGCATTAACGGCATTTTGGAAATGCTTAATAATATATTGTTAAATTATAAGATTTAATTTAATATTTATCATTTATTTTAGGAAACTAAATAAAATGATCAACCACCTTTCCATAAATCCATCCATTTTCTCTCTCTTTCCCTTTCTCTTTCATGGCTAGCCTCTCCCCATCTCTCTTTCTCTCAACCAGTTTTCACGACAATGATGAACACATTGAAGACGTTGATGAACACGTTTAAATTTCAGAGATGCATCACAAAATTAACACGTTTAAATGTCGAAATGCATCACGATTTTGGTGATGCATAATGATGGAACAAAGACGAGGATGAATATGGTCGAAATGCATCATGTTTGAAATTGAATTGGATGAAGATGCATCGTGTTTGAAGACGAATCCAATAAATTGGATGAAGATGCATCATGTTTGTTTAGATTCGGATAGAATATTTTCTGAATTCAAACATCTTCCGATTTTGCCTTTCCGCGCACGAGAAGTTATGCACCCGTGCACCCATTTTCAAGTTAATTACCTTTTTGCCACTACAATCTGAACCATTAAAATTCAAGATCTAACGGTGCATACAGGTTCCCAAAGTGCACAATGCATACAGGTGCCCCATAGAATATATATATATATATATATATATATATATATATATATATATATATATATATATATGTATATATATATAGGGGAGGGTTCTTCTAAGAACCATAAAAAATATGGGAACCTAAGAACCTTTTATGGCCTTTGGATTAATGGTAATCAATGGTTGATATATTGGATGGTAATTTTGTAATTATTTTGAACTTTGATAGTGGAGAATCTTGAAAATGTGTGAAAATGTTATTTTTGGAAGAAAAAAAATCTGTTTTTTCTCTTTCTCTCTCTTACTTTTTTTCATTTTCATTTTATTTTTCTTTCATTATTGTAACATCCTCGGATTTAAATTATTATATTTTGAAGTTTATTAAGTTTAAATTTGTAATTTAAGTTGAATTATGAAAGTTGGTACGAAATTTGGGTTGATTATAAAGTTGGTTGCTTTAATTAGAAATTGAGAAATTTAAAGTTATTTAAGTGAATAAATTATTAATAATTGTTAAGGAAAATAAAATAAAGATGGAATTCTTTATTTTATAAAAATCAGTATTTTATGGAACCGGATAAGTGAAGGGGTGAAATATGCCAATAGATGAAAGAGGAGAATAAAAGACTTATAATCTTTCATTTGAAATATTGCTCTCTCTCTCTCTCTCTCTAAACTTCTATTCTCTCTCGGCTCTCTCTCTCTAAAAAAAAAACGATCAAAGGTCACAAAAATTGGAATTTGAAGCTAAAAGTTTGGATTCAAGTCACAAAGAAGGATCTATAAACACTGCAATTGAAGATTTGAGGTAAAAATCTTCTATATTTCGGATTATTGAACATTTTGGTTTGGTTTTGGATGAACTTTGAATCACTGATTTTGATTTCAAATGTCAATGCATGTGTTATGTTATCATGGATTCATGTAAATCGAGTGTATAAGATGTTATGTATTGAATTTCAGCTTCTGATTCACACTATAAGTATGATTTTTGGAGATTTGTGTGTGTTTATGTGTGTTTGTTCGAACGGTTGAACAAAAAGGGTCAAAAAGGAGTAGATTTGGTATGTAAAAGTGTTAATATTGATGTTAAAAGGGTTGAAAATAGATGTATTTTAGTTTGTATAAGTTATTTCATATATTGAATTAGTACCAGAAACGATGGGATTAAATCTGAAATTTGACAAAACTGCACAAGTATGAACTCAGTGGGATCCGAATTCGGATCCGAGATGAACTCGGATCTGGACCGAATTCGAACGAGGCCCGGATTTCAGGATATTAAAATTTTCAAAATATTTCTAAGTGATGAAAATTCGGTATAGGTCCGAATTCGGTTGTGTCCGAATTCGGGTAAGGTTCCAACTTAAATTAGGATGTCCGAATTAGGATGTGGTCCGAAAATGTATATGATCCGAACTTGACAAGATTGTAACTTACATGGGACCGAATTGGAATTATTGTGAGGTCCGAATTGGGGGTCCGAATTCGGGTGGGGTCCGAATTCGGACATGGATCCGAAATGTGGATCAAATATTGCAAAACTTGTAAATTTTAGATTTATGAAATTAAACAGTTATTGACACGATGTGTTATTACAACTGACTTAGAGGTCCCTTGTGGAGTTGTTTAACCCACAGTGGGGTACTTTGTGGATCCGGTTGAAAGCCCGAAGAGAAATAAGATTGATTAAAGTTTATTTACGCACCCACTGTGAGTACAGTAGATTTCGCATGATTAGATCTGATTTATGTTAAGCTTTGCCTGCTGAGACCTGTTGTTTCATTTGTTTGGTTGGAATTCTACTAACTTGCGTAGATTTAGATGCACATTCTTACTTGTTGCATGTCCGTTCGATTGTTGTGCATCTAGTGATGGACCGGTGGGTCGCATCGTTAACTCTGATGTTACTGTGCTATATGACGCTGGAGCTGATCCCTCCAGGTCCGGTAGGCAGTATGTCATCTCCGATCGTTCGTTTGTCTCAGATGGTATGTGTAAATGCCGAGCTTTGGGCTCGAAGGGGCTGCGGCTCTGGTCCGTACTTGGTGTACGAAGAGAGTATACGACGTTTGTCGTCGGGGTTACTCTTGGGCTGCGTAAATATTTATAATGTGTGCAATCTATGTATTCACTAAGCATTCGCTTACGTTTTAGTTGTTGTAATTTTTACAGGAAAAGGAAAATCAGCTGCGGGACCATCTAGCTAGGTTGTTGTTTGAAGTGAATTGAAGACTCAGTTGCTTATTTGGTAACTTAATTGTTGAGATTATTGTTGTAATAAATTTGGGATAATGTAATGTAATGGAAGTTTTTAGATATAGACATGTAACCTTTGAAGTACCGTAGAGTGATATGGAATTGTTGTAATACTTTATTTTGTACTTTAATTGCTTCCGCACTTTAATTAAGTAATCAGATCATTATGTAATTGATGTATTGGTGATTAATCCTGGGTGGCTTGTTAATGGTGGTTGTTGTGGCAAGGGTGTCACAAGAGATGGTATCAGAGCAGTAGTTTAAGATTCAAGTGTCCGTGAGGTCTTGATCTCAAACATTAGGTAATGATATGTAGTGGTTTAAGTAATGATCTGAACTAAGATAGGTTACGATCTAGTAATTATAGGGATTGACTATTATACGGGACAAATGAGTGGTGTCTTTAAACTGATGACATGTTACTAAACAAGTTATATGTTTATATTTTTTCAGAACATGTCTGGAGGAATGACACCTGAAGAAGCCAGAGAGATGATGTTAGCCATGATGGCTGAGCAGAACAAAATGATACAAGATCAGTTTCGGGCTCGAGATGAGGCCGATGCTAAGAGAAGAGAGGATAAGAGAAAGAACAAGGAGAAGGAAGGGGGTAACAATGAGGAACAAGATGACAACATTGGGTCATCAAACAAACCCAGAGGTTGTCGTTTCAAGGACTTTAAGGGAAACGGTGCTGTGGAATTTAATGGATTGGGTGATGCCGTGGCTGCATTGGAATGGATAACGGCAACCGAACGGACATTCCGAATCAGCGACTGTGCTGAGAAGGACATGGTTCGGTATGCTACAGCAATGTTCACTAATGACGCAATTATGTGGTGGAATGCTATGGTGAACGCTTTGACATTGGAGAAGGTTTCTGTTATGACTTGGGCTGAGTTCAAGGACCTATTCACTCAGCAATACTGTCCGGTTGATGAGCGCCGGAGGTTGGAAGCAAAGTTTATGGCACTGATGCAGGGGACTAAGACTGTGTCCCAGTATGCTGTGGAGTTCACGAGGCTGAGTCTGTTTGCGCCTCATCAAGTTGATACTGAAGAAAGGAAGGTGACCAGGTTCGAGGCTGGTCTGGATATTGAAATTAGAAGGGTCATGAGCAACGTTCGCTACCCTACATTTGCTGGTTTACTTGAGGCTGCCAGAAATGTAGAGCAGATTTTGATCATGTCTGGTTATTCTATTGGGTCTATTGCTGCTTCCACCAACCCAACACAACCGTCACCACCAAAACGTCAGCGTGAAGGAGGTTACTCTGGTTCTTCTCGCTCGTCTCAGTACTCGCCGCAACAGTCTTATCGCCGCCAGTCTGGTTCTTCTGGTCGTGCTCGTGCCTACTCCATCAACACCGAGCCACAATACTGCAACAAGTGTCACCTGGAACATTTTGGCAAGTGTACTAACGGACGTGCTTGCTTTTGCTGTGGAGAACTGGGACATTTTCAGAATGATTGCCCAAGGAAAGGTGATGCTTGCTATAAGTGTGGGGTGTGGGGTCACTATAGCAGGAATTGTAGAAAGAATGCTCCAACAGCTGCTGCCCCATCATCAACACGATCGTCGGGAGGTTCGAGTGGTGGTTCAGTTAACCGCCGGGGTCAGTCACAGAGGGCACCGGCTCGTGCCTTTCAAATCACTGCAGAGGAAGCTAGGGAAAACCCAGAGGTGGTCACGGGTATGTTTATTGTAAATTCCATGCCTGCACGAGTTCTTTTTGATTCGGGTGCCAACCGTTCTTTCGTGTCTATTGCTTTTGCACAACAACTTGCTATGCCATTATCTAAGTTTTCTGCTATACTTGATATTGAAACTGCTAGCAACACTTTAGTCAAGGTAGATCATGTATACCGTAACTGCACCTTAGTGATTGAAGATGTAGTCTTCAATTTGGACTTGATTCCGATCGAGTTTAGTGAATTTGATGTAATTGTCGGGATGGATTGGTTGATAGAGAACGAAGCCCACATAGTATGTAAGAAGCGGATGATAAAGATAAATACTCCGGAGGGGCGTGAGATCTGCATTTATGGGGATAGGAGAAGTGGGGATCTATGTTTGTTGACCATTGCAAAAGCCCGAAAGCTTGTTGCAAAGGGTTGTGACGCTTACCTGGCATATGCTATTGATGCCAAGGCTGAGAAGAAGACGTTGGCCGATGTGCCTGTTGTTTCACAATTCCCGGATGTGTTTCCGGAAGACTTGTCTGGCGTGCCGCCTGAGAGACAAGTGGAATTTAGAATTGATTAGATCTCTGGAGCTGCACCGGTAGCTCGTTCTCCTTATCGCCTTGCCCCAACCGAGATGAAAGAGATGATGACACAACTCCAGGAGTTGTTGGACAAGGGTTTTATTCGACCAAGTTCATCGCCGTGGGGAGCCCCTGTTTTGTTTGTGAAAAAGAAGGATGGTACAATGCGAATGTGCATTGATTACCGGGAATTGAATAAACTGACTGTTAAGAACAAGTATCCGCTGCCGAGGATAGACGATTTGTTCGACCAATTACATGGGGCGAGTGTATTTTCTAAGATTGATTTGAGATCGGGATATCATCAATTGAAGGTTCGAGAGGAAGATGTGCCAAAGACAGCCTTCAGGACTCGGTATGGGCATTATGAGTTTCTGGTGATGCCTTTCGGTTTAACCAATGCCCCGGCAGTGTTTATGGATTTAATGAATAGAGTATGTAGATCGATGTTGGATAAATCGGTAATTGTGTTTATCGATGATATTTTAGTATACTCTAAGTCGGAAGCCGAACATGCTGAACATCTCAAGGAGTTATTAGAGTTATTGAGGAAAGAGAAGTTGTATGCCAAGTTCCCGAAATGCGAGTTTTGGCTACAACAGATTCAGTTTTTAGGTCATGTGATTTCTGGAGCTGGGATTTCGGTAGATCCAGCTAAGGTTGAAGCAATAAAGAACTGGGAACCGCCTCGTTCAGCTACTGAAGTTAGAAGTTTCCTGGGGTTGGCAGGATATTATCGGAGGTTTATAAAGGATTTTTCTAAGATTGCAGTTCCTTTGACTGCATTAACAAAGAAGAATGCACCGTTTGTGTGGGAAACTGTGCAGCAGGAGGCATTTGAGATCCTGAAGAAAATGTTAAGCGAAGCGCCGATACTTGCCTTACCTGAAGGCAACGATGATTTCGTGGTGTATACGGATGCCTCAAGACTGGGGTTAGGCGCTGTACTGATGCAGCGTGGGAAGGTTATTGCTTATGCTTCAAGACAGCTTAAGCAACATGAGAAGAACTACTCAACTCATGATCTTGAGTTAACAGCTGTTACGTTTGCATTGAAATTATGGAGGCATTATTTATATGGGACTAAGTGTCAACTCTACACGGACCATAAGAGTTTGAAATACATCTTTAGTCAGAAAGAGCTTAACATGAGACAGCGTAGATCGATGGAACTTATAAATGATTATGATTGCAAAATCCTTTATCACCCCGGAAAAGCTAACGTGGTGGCTGATGCTTTGAGTCGCAAAGCATATGCTAAAGATTGCTGCTACATGTTGACATCTACTATGTTAACATCCACAATTATAGATGATGTCAAGGCCGCACAGGAGGAAGCCTTGAAAGACGAGAATGTTGGTGCTGAGGATATAAGGGCGCAGATTAAGAATATGGAAACAAGTGAGTCGGGTTTGAAAGGTATATATGGGAGAATCTGGGTGCCGAAGTTTGGTGCGATGCGAAATGTGATCATCGAAGAAGCGCATCAATCAAAGTATTCTGTACATCCCGGGAGCACCAAGATGTACAATGACCTAAAAGCAGACTTTTGGTGGCCCGGACTAAAGAAAGACATAGGTCAGTACGTGGAGAGATGTCGAACTTGTCGGTTGATAAAGGCCGAACATCAACAACCTTATGGCAGTCTGCAACCGCTTCCCATTCCGGAATGGAAGTGGGAGCACATTACTATTGATTTCGTTACAAAACTGCCGAAGACTAGGCGCCAACATGATGCTGTGTGGGTAATAGTTGATAGATTGACTAAGTTGGCTCATTTTATACCGATTAGAGAAAATTACTCACTTGAGAGATTGGCTCAAATTTACATGGATGAAATTGTTTCTAGACATGGAGTACCGAAGTCTATTGTATCTGACCGTGATAGCCGGTTTACCTCAAACTTTTGGTCGGCATTGCAAGAGGGGTTGGGAACGAGGATTGCTATGAGTACGGCTTATCGCCCACAAACCGATGGTCAGAGTGAACGAACCATCCTTACTTTGGAGGATATGATGAGATCTTGCATATTGGATCTCGGTGGCAATTGGGACGACCATTTGCCGTTGATAGAATTTTCATACAATAACAGCTATCATGCAACGATAAAGAAGGTACCATTTGAGGCTTTATATGGGAGAAGGTGTAGGACTCCTACGTGTTGGAGGGAAACCGGAGAGACGCCGATTGCTGGGCCGGCATTATTACAGGAAACGAATGAGAAGATTCAGCTAGTAAGACAGAATATGAAAGCGGCCCAGGATCGTCAGAAAAGTTACTACGACAGAAGGCACAAACCCATCAGCTTTGAAGTGAATGACTGGGTTTACTTGAAAGTATCACCTATGAGAGGTGTTACTCGTTTTGTGAAAAGAGGCAAGTTGGCCCCAAGATTTGTTGGGCCATTCAAGATAGTAGAAAAAGTTGGAAATCAATCGTATCGCCTGGAGTTGCCTAAAGAAATGTCAGGCATACATCCAGTATTTCATGTTGGAAATCTCCGAAAGTCATTTACTACTAGTAATGAAGATTGGGCCGACCATACTGAATTGCAGATTGATGAAAGACTTCGATATGTTGAAGAGCCGGAATGTGTATTGGATACTAAGGTGAAGAAATTAAGGAGCAAGGAGATAGAAATGGTGCTTGTACGTTGGAAGCATCACAAAGGAGCGAATCACACTTGGGAGACAAAGGCGGAAATGTTAAAGAAATATCCACAACTGTTCGAATCCGAGTAACTTCGAGGACGAAGTTAAGCGTGGTGGAGCCCATGCTGTAACATCCTCGGATTTAAATTATTATATTTTGAAGTTTATTAAGTTTAAATTTGTAATTTAAGTTGAATTATGAAAGTTGGTACGAAATTTGGGTTGATTATAAAGTTGGTTGCTTTAATTAGAAATTGAGAAATTTAAAGTTATTTAAGTGAATAAATTATTAATAATTGTTAAGGAAAATAAAATAAAGATGGAATTCTTTATTTTATAAAAATCAGTATTTTATGGAACCGGATAAGTGAAGGGGTGAAATGTGCCAATAGATGAAAGAGGAGAATAAAAGACTTATAATCTTTCATTTGAAATATTGCTCTCTCTCTCTCTCTCTAAACTTCTATTCTCTCTCGGCTCTCTCTCTCTAAAAAAAAAACGATCAAAGGTCACAAAAATTGGAATTTGAAGCTAAAAGTTTGGATTCAAGTCACAAAGAAGGATCTATAAACACTGCAATTGAAGATTTGAGGTAAAAATCTTCTATATTTCGGATTATTGAACATTTTGGTTTGGTTTTGGATGAACTTTGAATCACTGATTTTGATTTCAAATGTCAATGCATGTGTTATGTTATCATGGATTCATGTAAATCGAGTGTATAAGATGTTATGTATTGAATTTCAGCTTCTGATTCACACTATAAGTATGATTTTTGGAGATTTGTGTGTGTTTATGTGTGTGTGTGTTCGAACGGTTGAACAAAAAGGGTCAAAAAGGAGTAGATTTGGTATGTAAAAGTGTTAATATTGATGTTAAAAGGGTTGAAAATAGATGTATTTTAGTTTGTATAAGTTATTTCATATATTGAATTAGTACCAGAAACGATGGGATTAAATCTGAAATTTGACAAAACTGCACAAGTATGAACTCAGTGGGATCCGAATTCGGATCCGAGATGAACTCGGATCTGGACCGAATTCGGATGAGGCCCGGATTTCAGGATATTCAAATTTTCAAAATATTTCTAAGTGATGAAAATTCGGTATAGGTCCGAATTCGGTTGTGTCCGAATTCGGGTAAGGTTCCAACTTAAATTAGGATGTCCGAATTAGGATGTGGTCCGAAAATGTATATGATCCGAACTTGACAAGATTGTAACTTACATGGGACCGAATTGGAATTATTATGAGGTCCGAATTGGGGGTCCGAATTCGGGTGGGGTCCGAATTCGGACATGGATCCGAAATGTGGATCAAATATTGCAAAACTTGTAAATTTTAGATTTATGAAATTAAACAGTTATTGACACGATGTGTTATTACAACTGACTTACAGGTCCCTTGTGGAGTTGTTTAACCCACAGTGGGGTACTTTGTGGATCCGGTTGAAAGCCCGAAGAGAAATAAGATTGATTAAAGTTTATTTACGCACCCACTGTGAGTACAGTAGATTTCGCATGATTATATCTGATTTATGTTAAGCTTTGCCTGCTGAGACCTGTTGTTTCATTTGTTTGGTTGGAATTCTACTAACTTGCGTAGATTTAGATGCACATTCTTACTTGTTGCATGTCCGTTCGATTGTTGTGCATCTAGTGATGGACCGGTGGGTCGCATCGTTAACTCTGATGTTACTGTGCTATATGACGCTGGAGCTGATCCCTCCAGGTCCGGTAGGCAGTATGTCATCTCCGATCGTTCGTTTGTCTCAGATGGTATGTGTAAATGCCGAGCTTTGGGCTCGAAGGGGCTGCGGCTCTGGTCCGTACTTGGTGTACGAAGAGAGTATACGACGTTTGTCGTCGGTGTTACTCTTGGGCTTCGTAAATATTTATAATGTGGGCAATCTATGTATTCACTAAGCATTCGCTTACGTTTTAGTTGTTGTAATTTTTACAGGAAAAGGAAAATCAGCTGCGGTACCATCTAGCTAGGTTGTTGTTTGAAGTGAATTGAAGACTCAGTTGCTTATTTGGTAACTTAATTGTTGAGACTATTGTTGTAATAAATTTGGGATAATGTAATGTAATGGAAGTTTTTAGATATAGACATGTAACCTTTGAAGTACCGTAGAGTGATATGGAATTGTTGTAATACTTTATTTTGTACTTTAATTGCTTCCGCACTTTAATTAAGTAATCAGATCATTATGTAATTGATGTATTGGTGATTAATCCTGGGTGTCTTGTTAATGGTGGTTGTTGTGGCAAGGGTGTCACAATTATAATTGATTTTTAAAGTAAAAAAACGTTTTTCATAAAAAAAATTTATTTTTTCTATATAGAAAATTATTTAATTGCTAAAAAAATAACGTATTTTATATAAAATATTATATGTCTATATAGAATATTTTTTTCTATATAGAATATGTTAACGAACATATTCTATGTACAATCTACGTAGAATGTCATGCATTCTACGTAGAATGACATGCAATCTACGTAGAATGTCGTGTAAAATGTCAAATATCATATATTCTACGTAGATTACCTGATAAAATATATCAAAAACACATTGAAACAAAAAAAAAGATTTCATTTAGTCATTTTAACAAACACTTGGTATGCAACTGATATAAAATATACCAAAAAGACATTGAATAGTAATGTTAATCTACATAAAAAGATATAGAAATGTATAAAAAAACATAAAAATATATGAAATATATAAGAAACATAACATTCTACATAGATTATGTGTGATTTTTTACAAGTAGTCTTGTATTATATTCTATTTAGATTATCATTTAATCTACGTAGATTATCATGTAAAACATCCAATAACTATTACAATCATTATAAATCTAATATCTTACAAATAATCTTCATTATAAAACATGAAAAATGAATCTGTCAGATTCTATGCAGAGTATCGACGAACATATTAAATTTACAATCTACGTAGAATGTCATGCATTCTACGTAGAATGACATTCAATTTACGTAGAATGGCATTCAATCTACGTAGAATGACATGCAATCTTCGTAGAATAACATGCAATCTACGTAGAATGGTATGCAATATACGTAGAATGGCATGCAATCTACGTAGAATGTCGTGTAGAAATGTCAATTATCATATATTCTACGTAGATTATTACATGATAAAATATACCAAAAACACATTGAATAGTGATGTTAATCTACATAAAACATGAAAAATGAATCTGTCATATTCTATGTAGAGTATCGACGAACATATTATATCTACAATCTACGTAGAATCTCATGCATTCTACGTAGAATGACATTCAATCTACGTAGAATGACATGCAATCTTCGTAGAATAACATGCAACTACGTAGAATAGTATGCAATATACGTAGAATGGCATGCAATCTACGTAGAATGTCGTGTAGAATGTCAATTATCATATATTCTACGTAGATTATTGCATGATAAAATATACCAAAAAACATTGAATAGTGATGTTAATCTACATAAAAAGATATAGAAATGTATAAGAAACATAAAAAAATATTAAATATATAATAAACATAACATTTTACATAGATTATGTGTGACTTTTTACAAGTAGTATTGTATTATATTCTATGTAGATTATGATGTAATCTACGTAGATTGTCATGTAATCAACATAGATTATCATGTAAAACATCTAATAACTATTACATTCATTATAGATATAATATCTTACAAATAATTTTAATTATAAAATATGGAAAATTAATCTGTCCAATGTACGTATATTGTACATAGAATATGTTCGTCGATACTCTACATAGAATGTCACGCAATCTACGTAGAATGACATTCAATCTACGTAGAATGATATGCAATCTACGTAGAGTATCGACGAACATATGTAATGTACAATCTACGTAGAATGTTATGCAATCTATGTAGAATGACATTCAATCTACGTAGAATGACATTCAATCTACGTAGAATGACATGCAATCTACGTAGAATGTCATTCAATTTACGTAGAATGTCATGTAGAATGTCAAGTATCATATATTTTACATAGATTACATTATAAAGGATACCAAAAACACAATGAATGTTAATGTACATTTACATAAAAAGATATAGAAATGTATAAGAAACAAAAAAAGTATATGAAATATATAAGAAACATAACATTCTACATAGATTATGTGTGATTTTTTACAAGTAGTCTTATATCATATATTCTATATAGATTATCATGTAATCTACGTAGATTATCATGTAAAACATCTAATAACTACTACATTCATATATATCTAACATTTTACAAATAATTTTCATTATAAAACATTGAAAATGAATCTGTCATATTCTATGTAGAGTATCGACGAACATATTTTATGTACAATATACGTAGAATGTCATGCAATCTATGTAGAATGACATGCAATCTACGTAGAATGTCATGCAATCTGCGTAGAATGTCATGCAATCTATGTAGAATGTCGTGTAAAATGTCAAATATCATATATTCTACATAGATTACATGATAAAATATATCAAAAACACATTGAAACAAAAAAAAAGATTTCATTTAGACATTTTATCAAACACTTGGTATGCAACTGATATAAAATATACCAAAAATACATAGAATAAAACTGTTAATCTACGTAGAATAACATGCAATCTACGTAGAATAACATGTCATTCTACGTGAAATGACATGCAATCTACGTAGAATGAAATGCAATCTACGTTAAGTATCGAAGAACATATTCTATGTACAATCTACGTTGAATATCATGCAATCTACGTAGAATGACATTCAATCTACGTAGAATGACATGCAATCTACGTACAATGTCATGCAATCTATGTAGAATGTCGTGTAGAATGTCAAGTATCATATATTCTACATAGATTAAATGATAAAATATACCAAAAACACATTGAAACAAAAAAAATAAGATTTCATTTAAACATTTTGTCGAACACTTGGTATGCAACTGATATAAAATATACCAAAAACACAATGGATAGTAATGGTAATCTACAAAAAAGATATATATTTGTATAATAAACATAAAAATATATGAAATATATAAGAAACATAACATTCTACATAGATTATGAATAGTAATATTAATCTACATAAAAAGATATAGAATAATATAACATTCTATATAGACATATAATATTTCTATATAGAATACATTAATTTTTTAGCAATTAAATAATTTTTATATAGAAAAAAATTATTTTTTTTTATAAAAAACGTTTTTTTAATATTAAAATCAATTCTAACGAAAGAAAGAGAAAATGAAAATGAAAAATAAAAAGTAAGAGAGAGAAAGTGAAAAAGAGATGCATATAATAAAAAAGGTGGAGAGAGAAAGATAATATTTTTTATTTTCCAAAAATACCCTTTTGATCCAAGGGCTCTAAAAGGTTCCTAGGTTCTCACCATCTTTTGAGGTTCTTAAAAGAACCTCTCCCTATATATATATATATATATATATATATATATATATATATATATATATATATATATATATATATATATATATATATATATATATATATGTATATATATATATATATATGTATATATATATATATATGTATATATATATATAATTATTAATAATTTTACTTCCTATATATACAACACACATTCATTCATTATCTCATATATATTCTCTCATTACTCTCTCTACCCACATTTCAAATTCAAAAAAAAATGTCTTCATCAGCTACATCATCTACATCTTCGGAAGAAATAGAATATATCTCGAAAGCGCAGTCTCAAAAGCTGCTCGGAACGTTTTAGATTTACGAAATAAAGAAGAAGGTGAAACGTCACGTCCCGCAAAATCAAGAAAATATATAGAAAGGGATCGTGAATCTGCACACGATCGTCTAATGAGTGATTATTTCACCGAGAATGCCATTTTTCAAGGGTATTATTTCAGTCGTCGTTTTAGAATGCAAAAGTCGTTATTTGTACATATTGTTGACGATTTGACGAGAGAGTATCGGTACTTTCAACAGAAGATGGATGCCAGAGGTGCGGTTGGATTTTCTCCAATTAAAAAATGTACGTCCGCTCTTCGTCAATTGCATACGGGACGGACATCCGCAGATGGTTTGGACGAGAGTTTCAGAATGTCTTCTCGTGTCGCAAGAGAAAGTCTTGATAAATTTTGTAAGTATATCCTGCGAGTTTATGACCCTAAATATTTACGCAGACCAACCTATAATGATATACAACAATTATATGTTCATCATTCTAGCGTTCATGGTTTTCCTGGTATGCTTGGAAGTTTAGATTGTCTCCATTGGAGTTAGGAAAATTGTCCTAATGCGTATAAAGGTCAATACACTCGTGGTGATCATGGTCACCCAACAGTCATACTTGAAGCGGTAGCTTCACAAGATCTTTGGGTTTGGCATGCCTTCTTCGGTGCTCCGGGGTCAAATAATGACATAAATGTGTTGAATATGTCACCACTCTTCAATAAAATTTATGACGGCACGGCACCCGAATGTCCATTTGAAGTTTGTGGCTCTACGTACAAGTATTGGTACTATCTTGTTGATGGGGTATACCTTGAATGGGCCACATTCGTGAAATCATTTTCGGCTCCAATCGATGCTAAACGAAAAAGATTTAAGGTGGCCCAAGAAAGAACTCCAAAAGATGTGGAACGAGCGTTCGGTATTCTCAAAAAGCGTTGGCAAATATTGAAGCACCCGTCACCTTTTTATCATGTTGAGATCATGACAAAAGTAATGTATACGTGTATCATATTGCATAACATGATTATAGAAGATGAATGGAACGCAATATGTCAATATGATGAAAACGAAGTCACTCCAACAACAATACCAGCGGAGATCGGTAGTAGTGCGTACATGGCTCGACATTCAGAGATACGTAAAACTGAAGTGCATCATAATCTTCGTGCCGACTTGGTTGAACATATTTGGGGTGTTCAAAACATTGATCTCAACGTTGATCCGGTTGATGACTTTGAAAACGAATATCGGACCAAGACTTTGCGTAGGTTAGTTTTCATTTTAATGTTTATTTTTTTAAGTTGAATGTTTTAATTTTTAAATTGAATGTTTTATGTTATGTTTGATTTTAATATTATTAATTAAATGTTATTTTTTATTTCAATATTTTTATTTTAAGTTTAAAGTAAAAATAAAATAAATCGAATGGCAACTACACCCTCGGAATGGCATCAAAATGACATTTCATGGCAAAACTGACGTGGCGCTAACGTGACGGCAGTTTTGAGTGGCATCCATGACAACCACTCCCTGTGGCCTTGTAGATATGTGAATCAAGCGATTTTGCACTATTTACGTAAGCCGTGAACAAGTGGAGTACGTTTAATAAGCATGTTTGTGTCACCCCATATATTTTGCATGATGTTTGTATATGCTCACGCAAATTTGCCCTACATCTTATCTTGTACTTCAAAATTTAATATATAAGATACTTAATTTATCCATTATTATTTATATATAACATAACTATTTAATAATAATTTTTCAGGGTTGAAATCAAAAAACCCAATTTCAACTTTTATATTTGGAATTTTTTAGATAAGTTGCCCCTTTAACTTGTTAATACACCCTTATAAAAATCAGTATGAAACTCAGTTAATATATATATATATATATATACACATACCGAATATTATACTATATAAAAATCAGTTTAAAACTCAATTCAGTCTAGTAGCTTTAGCAATTTAATCTTTGATTTTCTTTACAATAAAAGCCATTTATATATCTAAAAAACTACTTTTAATTTGAAATATATGTTCAAATACTATTACTTATAAACAACATACAGATGTCAAGATTCAAACATTATTAACAATAAGATAAACATAAATATAAGCGTGTCCAGAGTACTCGTCCCAAAACCGAAGCGGGGTACCACATCGGACAGGCCACAACGGGAACACTATCGATCCCCAAATGCCTCGGCCCCGAAGCAGCCTCCCATCTCGGCATGCCCATCCCGAAACGCCCCCTTCTCTCTCTCTCTCTCTCTCTCTCTCTCTCTCTCTCTATCTCTCTCTTCTTTCCTCTCTATCTCTCTCTAAAAGTTCATAAATAATGGGTATTGGATAGAAAGATGGATATTTCGAAATAAAAAGATAGAAGGAGTGGAGACTGGGAAGAGCAAAAGCCGATGTGGTCAGAATATGATTTTATAGAAAGATGAATACTTCTACCAACCTAAAAAATTAAAGTTAGAAAATACAGAAGTTGCAAAAAAAGACGCTAGATCTAAGTTGTAGAAAAATTAGTCATGCTTTTAAAGAACATCAACTAATTGCACAAGATGGTTATTCATGGTGACGATTAAGGCTTTATTTGAACAATCGAAGCAACAATAGTCGGTGTAATTAGAGTGGTTAGAGCATTCGATCGAATAAAAGAGCAGACGAGGGAAAGAGTGTGAGAAAGACACATATAGACTCTGCAAGATGTATGGGATTTATAAATGAACTATCGAAAATTTAAAGTTAAGCTGTGAAAGTTATAAAAATTTAATTATAAAAACTAATTGAAACATAGACGATATGAATATGTTTCAAGAGAAATCATGTTTTTCTAAGACAACTCAAAAGGAAAATAAGTAAAAATAAGCTTTAAAAGATAAAAGAAATGTTTGTATATTTTAAAAACATATATAAGAGCTTAATTTTGGTTTTAAAATAAACATTTATTTTTTTAAAAAATTTGCGTGTTTTAGTTTTCACAATAAAAGTATGCTTTAATGATAGAAACTACATATAGAAAAATTTGTTTTTGGAAGAAACATGAATTTTCACTAACAGAATTTACTTTTTGATGGTCTTACTAATTATAAAATAAAATTTTAATAAATATAAATGTCATTTTAAACTTACAAATTACACTAATTTTTCTCAAACAATTTTATTTAACAAGCCTGTTTCTATCAATTAAAAGTTTCAGTTAAAAAAACTCTACTTAATTTAATCAAATACATCATTGATAATAATTAACAAAATTTCAATATTTTAAAAATTAAGGTGTGGTTTGTAAAATATAACCTTAATCTGCAATTCACACTCAAGAACCTCCAATACTTCATGTTCAGAAAAGGAAACATTTTTATCAGCACAATAGTTCACCCTTCACCTTCCAACGCTCCAATCATCGGTGCCCCAAAAGAATCAATCAACGATCATCGTCCCAAAACTCAAATCTTTAAAGGGTTTTCTCCTTTTTAGCTCTTGTCATGTCACCCACAACTATATATCTCATCCTCATATTCTCTCTCTTCATTCATCCACACCCAAACACCGCCGATCAATCATTTATCTCGGTGCTCGTAACCCAAAACGGCCTCGATTTCGTCAGGAATTGGCTCGTATCGAAAGCGATTTCTATACTCACTCCCTTGCGCCTTTCCCAACTTGAAAGGGTCATGAAAATCCCTGTAATTGGTAAAGTGCGTATTGTTCTTTCAGACATCACTATTCATCGGGTCAATGTTGGGTCATCGTATGTTAAACCGGGTATTACCGGTGTTTCCATTGCTGGGTCGGATGTTACATGTGATTTGACTGCGAGATGGCATTATTCTTATGGTACCTGGCTTGTCCCAATTTCGATAAAAGATAGTGGAACAGCTTCTGTTGAGGTATTTTATAATTTCATCTGTTAAGAATTTCTTGAAAATTCCAGTTATATGTATAATATGAAAATAGAGCAATTACTTATAGTTTTCAGTGTTTTCTGATCACATAGATATCCATGAGGTAGAACAAGTCAATTTTGTCATTGCAGTTATCTTTTTGCAATGATAAGTTGTTAATTCTGTGTGTTCAAATCATGTGATTGAAACTTTGAGAGAGTACAACATCCAATTATGGGATGTTCTCGATAGATAGAGAAATGAAAAGTGGAGCTACTACATTGAAGAAGGTTTGTGAGCTTATTTGAAAACCTGTTGTTTTCGCCTTTTCGGAAGTATTCTGTTCACTCTAGGGGTATTTGGATGTATGTTTTTCAAACTGACTTTGTGATATTGAATATCCAATCAAATAACATGCTTTAATCTAATTAGGTGCAAGTCTGCTAGATATATTGCTCGGATATGCTTTGCTTATTGAAATCATTATATTCAAGGAACTAATTCGGTGAAATAAGGTTACAATAATGATCTATAAGTATAAGTCCTCTTACTTTCCATTTGATGATCAATTTTATCGCAGCCTTGTAGGTAGTACCGTCGTACCGAACTAATTACTCAACTGATTATTTTAACCCTTAAATGATTTGATAATCATAGGCACAAGTAGGTTACGCAAGTGGCATGCTCAAACAACCCACCCCCCAAGAGAAACAGTATTTACCAAAGTTCTTTGAAAATCTGAATGCTCTTTATTGACGATGAGATTGAAACTTGGGGTGCATTTGGCTACGAAATATGAAGGATTTGGAATTCAAATTCCAATCCTTAGTATGCAAGGTTGGGTACTTGGGTGGGGTAAGGCATGATGTTTAGTGTCGGCTAGAGGTATGAGTTGTGAGGTACAAATAGCTAGGAATATGACAAGTTCCTTCAACCATGGACATTGATGGAATTTGAGTAAATTCCACTTCTTTCCTTTTGTAATACAAAGTTCGAAACACACTAAAAGGAAATTCCAATTCCTTAAAATTTCTTTTCGTGAGACAAAGGCACTATTGTCTTTTTAAATGAAAAGTTACCATCTGGAACATAGGATGCTTCAGGTTTCAATCAATACAATCATACAATTTCTTATGATCTTTTTTGCTTGAATTTGGTAGTTTGAAGTAAAGGGAAATTTTTTGTTTATTGATGATGAGTGTTCATGTTTTGTGCTAAGGTTTATGGCATGGAAACCGATTTAATGCTAGGCTTGGGTATCCAAAATGGATCTTTGAAACTTTCAGTCAAGGAATGTAACTGTCGTATACGTGATATCTCCATTGACCTAGATGGAGGGTCATCTTGGCTCTATCAAGGGTATGTTACTCCTTAAAATTTGTTACCGTGTATTAGAAAATCATATCCATGATCAATTTCACCCAACCACTCAAAACTAATCATCCGAAGACCGAAAGCCAAGAAGGGACTCTTTAAATGTATGATTGAGTTGTTCTAGGATGTCTTAAGATTCATCTGTTTTCACCATTTAACCTCTTTTGTATCTAGAAGCCAAGATATGTTATTGTGTCCCGTTTATTTTAACATAATGAAGACGAGGACTTGAAGGAAACATGTATAAGCGAAGGGATCCTAACACTTTACCACCTTTCAGGATGGTAGATGCTTTCGAAGATGAAATAGTGTTAGCAGTGCAAAAAGCAGTTATTAAGAAACTGAAAGCAGCGGTTTCAGAGCTTGGATCTATTCTGCAAGCTTTTCCTAAACAAATTTCTGTGGATAATACTGCCTCATTGAATGTTACATTCGTTAATGAGCCTTTCTTGAGCAACGCTTCATTAGGGCTTGACATAAGTGGGTTATTCGTAGAATCAAAAACCTACATGCTTCCAGGTCACAACACTTTGCAGCCATTGGTATCTTGTTCAGATCCTGCAAAAATGATAGGGATTATGCTAGACGAAGCAGTTTTCAACTCGGCATCCGCCTTATACTACAATGTGACTCCTCAAATCCTACATCAACTTGTATTATTTAAAGCATTTTGTTGTCTTTCTCCCTCTCTTTCATTCGGAATTTTGGATAATGTAAGTGTTTACTTTTTCAGGCCATGTTTATGCGCTGGATTGTGGATAAAATTCCCCAACAGTCATTTTTGAACACGGCTGGATGGAGATATATCGTTCCTCAGCTTTACAAGCTATACCCAAATGCTGATATGAACTTGAACATATCACTGTCTGCACCTCCCATGGTGCAAATATCATGGCAACAAATCGGTGCTACTGTTCATGCAGACCTGATCATAGATGTTCTTCTAGGCAATGAGACGATACCCGTTGTTTGTATCTCATTGGTAACCATTATCATCCTCAGATTTAACCTCTTTTTCATTATTGTCTTGGTTTTGAATGCTAGGTTCTGCATTTTGGTAGGGATAAAGATGATTTGTGTTCCTTGACCAACATTTCATACGTTGTTTGCTTTTTGCAGGCAAATGTGGGCACAGGTTCGGTTCAGATAATCGGAAATAGCCTTACTGCTCATTTGAGAATTGATGATTTCACAATGTCGTTAAAATGGAGCAAGATTGGCAGCTTGCACATGTTCCTAATTCAGGTATTTAGTCGATATGCTCATTGTGTTCTCATGATGACATTCAAATTTTAATTCCATAATTTGGGTTGATGTTGTTCTAGACGAGATGAAGGTTAGGGTGCGTTTGTTTGGACTTAATTACCTCTTAAAAACCTATGAAGTCTTAATTTCAGATCTTAACTGAAAATAGATTGTTTGTTACATTTCAGAGTTAAGTGGATTTTATATCTTAAGTCAAAACAGACTGTTTGTTATATTTTAGACTTAAGAGGTTAAAACGTCTAAAAACCACGTCTGAAATTAAGTTGTGGATTTCTGTCTGAAGTCTGAAGTCTTAATTTAAGAGGTTGACGTAAGTTGATATTTTATTTAACTAAAATATTAAAATTAATTTAATTATTTAAAACATTTAAGGTCGGCTCTTAATTTCAGACGTGTCATATCTTAATTTCAGATAGGGTTTTCAGACTTCAGATCTTAAACCCACCTCTTAATTTCAGACGTAGTTTTCAGACTTCAGACGTTTACCTCTTAAAATAACAAACCCAACCTTACTCTTTTGTGACCGGAACTGCAAAAGGTTATGGAAACAATATTTTTGCGAAATGCAGGAGAAATGTTGCTAGAGATTTCTCAGGCATGCTCTTTAATTTGTGATTAGATCATAAATAGCTCGGTTTCTCTATAATATCTATAATTTGTTACATCTGATTATCTGATTCCATTTATTTAATATCACATAATCACTTTCAAAATGACATCCAAACACTCCTACGGACCTACATAATCAATGCAGTTTTAGGATGTTAGATGCATAGACATCCGCTTAAGCATAGTTTCTTAGAACCTTTGGTAGAATTTAAGAGAATGTTGCATAGAAGATGTCTTTACGTCCAATAATAACTCTATTTATAATCTGTTTTGCAGCCAGTGATGTGGACAATCATCGAAACCGTTTTCTTGCCATATGTAAATGCACGCCTTGCGATTGGGTTTCCTTTGCCTATAATCCAAGGTTTTATGCTTCAAAATGCAGAGATAATATCGTCGGGTTCTAAGATCACAGTCTGCAGTGACGTCAGTTATAAAGAACCATTTGATGCTAGCCACCCTCTCATCTATGCTTCGTAGACCTGGAAGCCAGTATCAGGACGTAAATTCATCTTGTACATTGTTGTATATTTAATTGTGTACAGTGACTCAGACCAAGGTACCTTGTTCCTGAAATTAACTTTCGAATTTGTGAATGTCTATTTTTCGATTTAATTGTGTACAGTGACTGAGTCCAAAGTACATTGTTGTCTATTTTTCGATCGATTGACCAGCAGCATCTCCACAAGAAAAGCATTAAAGGGCCTTTGGCCTAGCGGTACCAATGTGGTTATGTAAGTGAGAGGTCACGGGATCGATTCCCGCCGGAGTCAAGTTAAAATTTAGGTGAGATAGCAAGACTTGGGGTTAAAAAGTAGTTTAGGAGTAAGTTTAGGATAGTTTGTCGTTAAAAAAAACAAAAAAAAAAACAAGGCAAATGGCATTGAAACGTAATGTACTTCTAGATAATCTAACTGAGTGTAATATAAAATTGATGATAAACTAATGTTTAAATGTAAATTACCGAAAATATTCCCAAAATATTATTTCCCATTTTCACATCAAAGTTAATTAGTTTTTCAAATTTTGAATCCTTGAAATGTGTATTTTTCAAATTATGATTCATTAAATATAAAATTCAAAAGTATGATTCTTAAAATGAAAATGTTGACCCAAAATACATTACATTTTCATTGCTAGTTGTCCTAAAAAATTGTAAAGGGAAGCTTTAGTTGAGCATATTAGTTGCCGATATCATTTAATTAGACGGTCAAGATGATCCAACAAAACTATGAGACTGTTGGTTAAGCCTTGTATTGAACCAAAAGGCTTCTGGTCTCGATACTAGGTGTCAAGTAGATTCTTAAGATTAGGAGTTCGAGGCTCATTATAAACAAAAATATGTAGATTTAAGAGTAGGTTTAGATATATGTGAGAGTTCTGCTATGAAAAAAAATTATATTTTATCGACCTCCTAGAGTTAAACGAAACCGTGCAAGTTAAACAAGTCACATGTTCACGTTAAATGAAAGTGGTCTGGTCGAAAAACGGGTTGACACGAAAAAATTTTATCGGATCAGAGTCAACATTTTTATGGGTCCAAAAGCTGTTAACCCCAAATAGTTCAGGGGGTAGAAGATCACACAGACACAGTTCAGTCTTGATGGAAAAGCCACAAGGTAATATAGGCTTTAAAAATCAATTCATTACACGATCCGAATTTCCGAATAACAAAACGGACCCAAAACCTTTCTTAAACCCTTTCTTTCTTCACAATACATAAGAATCAAAGATAACCCACATCCGCCATGCGATATTCCATGACAATTACAAGCCCTAACTTCCCATCTCTGCCCCCATTTCACCAATCCACCTCCCACCCAATTTCATACAAACATCCCCATTTGATAACCCTTCAAAAACCAACAAAAACCCATGAGAACTCTGTAAAAAGTTCCGGGTTTTTATCAGCAATTGGGAACGCAATTGAAGAACAAGAGTATAGGAAAGCTAGGGCTGAGGTTATTCGAAAAGGGATAGGGTTAGAAGGTTACGCAATTGAGGGTATTTCAATCGGTGGTCATGAAACTTGTGTTATTATTCCTGAATTGAAGTGTGCATTTGACATCGGAAGGTGTCCTGCTAGAGCTGTTGCCATGAATTTCTTGTTTATTACTCATGCTCACCTTGATCACATTGTAAGTCTTACTTTATGTTGTTAACATGAAATTCTCGATGATTTTGATGATAGCTTGTATCCAGTAAATTTATGTTCTCATTTACAAGTATTTGACTATTGTAATTTGAGTTTGATTATGATATGGGTACGGGGTACCTTGATTCACATCTTGAACTGTAATTGTTAGTTGGTTGTTTTATATTTAGAAGAACATTATAAAGATTAACTAGTTTTCTTTTTCTGTTTTCTTTTTAGTTTCTTGAACCATACTTTGGGGAACCTTATAAAGAGTTTCACATCAGATTTCATATATGGAGTTGTTAGTTGACCTCAAATAGTCAAAATGTAAATCTATATTGGAACCAATAACGTATTTTAACAAACAGTTTATAAAGTTCTTTGCTTTAACAAATATCATAAATCTTCTTACAGTTTTTTCTATGGTTTTAGGGTGGGCTACCGATGTACCTTGCGACTCGTGGTTTATACAGCTTGAGTCCTCCAACTGTATTTGTGCCTCCTTCCATTAAAGAAGATGTCGAGAACTTGATCAACCTTCACCGGAAGATGGGTCAGGTGGAGTTAAATCTCGACTTGGTTGCATTGGATGTAGGTCTGGTTTCTTGGGATGGCTCTTTGTTTTATGAGATTTTAGCACTTGATAGCAAAGCATAACATATGCTTGTTTTTTTTTTCTCCAGGAGAAACATACGAGTTACGAAACGATCTTGTTGTACGCCCATTTAAAACTCACCATGTAATACCGAGTCAGGGTTATGTCATTTACTCAGTTCGCAAGAAGCTGAAAAAACAATACATTCATTTGAAAGGACGAGAGATTGAGAAAAAGAAGAAATCTGGTGTTGAGGTTTGTAGTTATGGCTTCCCACAAGCACGTTTTTTTATCGTTTTCTCAATTCATGATTTCTGTTTGTACTTTTAGATAACAGATATCATATTATCCCCGGAGGTAGCGTTCACTGGAGATACAAGTTCTGATTTTCTACTTGATCCACGAAGTTCTGATGCATTGAGGGCTAAAATTCTCATTACTGAGGTACATGACTTTTTTACGTTTCTGGCATCTATGTAAGGATCATTGGATTATTAATGTGAGGTTAATTGTGGATAGGCTACTTTTTTGGATGACAAATGCAACATCCAGCATGCACGAGAGCACGGTCACATGCATATTGACGAGGTACTGTTTCCATCTGATTTGCACGATACGAAATTTGATATAGGCCCAACATGCATAGTTATATGGAAGAATCAATCTTCAGATTACAGAACATGCAAAGTGGATTCGGAACAAAGCAATTCTTTTGACTCATTTCTCCTCGCGCTACCATATCGAGGTAATCAAACAAGACCCGAAAAGAGATTTTTTTTTCCCCTTGATTGTTTGTTCATTTACATGCATGTATTCCCATTTTCAGGAAATTCGTCAAGCGGTGACAAAGTTGCAGTCAAAGGTTTCAGCAAAAGTGGTTCCCCTTACAGAAGGTTTTAGATCAATGTACTCATCATAACCTTGTAGTTAGGCTCTCGAATTTTGTGGGCATTTGGACAATTCCTGTGCATATGTAGAACTGAAATTCGAGAATTGAAACACAAAATTTTCTCAGAACAACCATTTTAAAAGAGAACATCCTTAAGGAATCAAGATTTCAAGTTATGAACCAGAAAGGGTTTATAGTCAAAATTGACCACAGTGAACTTAACTTTGCTTGAACAATTGAACAAGATTTCTGCCTACAAACTTGGGTCTAAAAGAACATATCTTTCTTGTTCCTAGAGTGTTGCAAACAGAAGTGCAGCATTTGTTCCTCCAAATCCGAAAGCATTTGATAAGGCTGCTTTGACTCGCAAATTCTGTAGAGCAATCAAAGGCATGAAACCCTTCTTTGAAAATGGGATCTAGGTTACTTAGACTGATTGTAATACACAATAAAGATGACCATTTAGCAAACAGATAAGGAACTCAAGCTGCAAAAATGTGACTTTTCAAATACTTGTAACCATTTTACCATTTCATAATAAATCGAGGGAAATTAAATAATTATTAACAATCATATTCATCAATCTTGGCTCTAGCTTCCAATAAAAACATCATAGTTACAAAAATCCTCAAGAAACACTATGCTTTCAAAACTTGAAACATTTGTAGTAGTAATTGGCTTTTAGCTTACATAAAAACCATCGATACAGCATAACCAAAAGAAAAAAGTTTTATCTGTCAGATCCTCGTCTTTGAGCTAAAGTCAAGTGCAATAGTTTGGAATGATGAGCCACTCAAGACTTTCAAGATGACAATGCCAGCGCCTTCTCCGATGATGCTGCATCCAAAAATGTGTCGAATGAGTCATTCTGTTCCTCCAGCCACGATAACATCAGCATCACCAAACTGAATAATCCTTGCTGCATCACCATTAAAAAAGATGTCAAGAACTTGATCAACCTTCACAGGAAGATGGGTCAGGTGGAGTTAAATCTCAACTTGGTTGCATTGGATGTAGTAGGTCTGGTTTCTTAGGCCACTTTGTCTTACGAGATTTAAACCCTCGATATTTGCAAAGCATAACATGCTTGTTTTTTTATTCCCTGGAGAAACATATGACCATACGGTTTACAAAACGATCTTGGGCGCCTGTTTAAAACTCACCAATATTGTGTCATTTACTCGGTTCGCAAGAAGCTGAAACACCAATACATTCATCTGAAAGGACGTGACTCGTGAGATCGAGGAAAAGAAGAAATCTGGTATTGAGGTTTATAAGTTATGGTTTCCACAAGCATGTTTTTGTATGTGTTCCCAATTACTTATTTCTGTTTTCTTTTAGATAACAGGTATAATATTGTCGCCGGAGGTGGCACTCTCTGGAGATACAAATCCTGATTTTTTTTACTTGATCCAAGTTCTGAAGCATCGAGGGCCAAAATTCTCGTAAATGAGGATAGTCGAATCGTGAGATAATCGAGTAAGACTACTTTTTTGGATGACACATGCAACATCAAGCATGCACGAGAGCATGGACACATGCATATTGACGAATGATGAGGTACTGTTTTCTCATGTGATATACATATACGAATTATGAAATTTGAAATAGGTTCACCTGACTTAGTTGGGTTTTCAAATTTCGCAGCCATCTGTTCAATTCTTGTGCAAATGTAGAACTGAAATTCAAGCAATGAGATGTCAAATTTTCTCGGAACGAACTACTGTAAAGGAATACATCCTCAACCTCGAGGAACCAAGATTTCAAGTTTCCAACCAAAAACAGGTTGATCGCCAAATTAGACCCAAAAAAAAAAACTTAAATTTGCTAGGTACTTGAACAAAATTTCTGCCTACAAACATGGGTCCAAAAGAACATATTTTTCTTGTTATGAGAGTGTTGTGAACAGAAGTGCAGCATTTGTTCCTCCAAACCCGAAAGCATTTGATAAGGCTGCTTTGATTTGCATATCCTTTGAAGCAGTCAAAGGCATGAAACCTTCCTTAAAAATGGGATCTGGGTTACTTAGATTGAGCGACAAGGGTGCAATTCCCTGCACCAATAAAGCACAAAAACCGTACCTTATTAACTAAAATGATACAAGACGCAAAAATGATGAAATTTCAAGATTTTGTAGTTACATTATGTATGGCAAGAACTGTAAATATTGCCTCGACAGCTCCAGCAGCCCCAAGAAGATGCCCAATAGCACCCTGAATCGTTTGTGATGGTTTCAATGCAACTTTAGAACGATACAAGAATCAAAACTGGAAGCATCATGTGCTTGCAACATTTTAATTTTAGGTCAATTTAACGATGAAAGTAAATGACTTTTACAGTTTTTATATAGTAAAAACATCACATTCAGAAGTTACCTTTGTGGATGAAAAAGCCAAGGCACCAGACATTGCATGTTTAGAAAATAGAGATTTAATTGCATGTGCTTCCACCATGTCGCCTGATGAATAAATTCTAAATATCTTTAATACTGATTGGTAAGCAGTCCTGCGAGAATTATAATTCGAAAGGCTTCATATACCTAGAGGCGTAGATGTAGCATGTGCATTCACATAGTCCACATGATCAGGGGAAAGTCCCGACTGTAACTCACAAGAAAGATGACTATTGAGCAAACAGATAAGGAACTCAAAGTTCAAAATTGAGCTTTTCATATACTTGTATATCTTTTACGAGTGTATGATAAATCGAGGGAAATTAAATGAGTTTTTAACAAGCATATCCATCAAACTTTGGCTCTAGCTTCCAGTAAAAATATTATAGTTGCAAAAATCCTCATAAATACTATAGTTGCAAAATATGTTTAGTTAACCTATTTTCGGTGAAAATTTTTGTCGAAGACAAGGGTTACCAGAAAACGCATTCAGATCCACTGTTTTGGATGTTTAGAGTTTTCAATTTTCAGTATTCAGTTTTCAATTTATAACTACCTATTGAGAACTCCATTTTTATGTTTTCAGTCTACGTTTTCGTTTTCTAATGAGAGAGGGAGGGTTTTGTAGAGAGAGTGTGTGTGATAGTTGAATGAAAACAAAAAAAAAAAAAACCCTTTTAAACACGTTCTGCTTATAAAATGTGTTTTCAAGAAAACCCTTGTTTTCAGTTTTATTAAAAACTCAAACTGAAAATTTTTTATCAATTAAACAGACCATATGCTTCCAAAACTTGAAACATTTGTAGTCGTTGTAATTCGCTTTACCTTCCAAAAATATCAACGAAGTTTCAGAAACAGAAGCAAAAATATCATATAACCATAGTATCCTCGTTCTTAGCTAAAGTCAACTGCAATAGTTTGGAATGATAAGCGACCGGGGACTTTCTGGGCGGTACCTGTTTTAAAGCACGTGACATGGCCAAAATGGCACCCCTTCCATCCTCATGTGGTTGAGTGATGTGATGTGCATCACCTAAGAAGAAGCACATATGTTAACAATGAAAACACGTAGAAGTAGAAATATGATGACAAAGGTCAAACCTGACATCCCATAACCACGAAGCTCCGCATAAATGTTTGCTCCTCTCTTTTTCGCATGTTCGAGTTCCTATGATAAAGTCTATTGTAAATAAAATGAAGAACGACAGTAACTAGTGAAGGCATGATTACTCACTTCCAGGATAACAACGCCAGCACCTTCTCCAATCCTGCATCCAAAAATGTGTTAAATGACTGATTCTGTTGCTTGTCATACAAAGTTTCATTCGCTACAATTATTTACTAACATACACAAATCCATCTCGATCACTATCAAAAGGACGTGAAGCTTCACGAGGGGTAGAGTTGTACTTCGTAGATAATGCCCTAGACCTGAATCAAATAGGTTGCATCACATCAGTCCTTATAAAAGATCTTTTCCATCGTTTAAACCTTAAAATCAAGATGATGAATTTATTGGTAATGCCTGCAAACAAGATTCTAATGAAAGAATAATTAAAACCCATTGAGAGATCGTATACATTCCTATTCTTTGTTGCCTTAATAAAATGTTAGACTTGTAATCGTTTCTAAATTAGTCAGATGGTGACTCAATTAAGGATTTAATTGTTACCTGCAAAACCCTGCTATAGATAAAGCGTCGATGCTGGCCTCTGTTCCTCCAGCCACCATAACATCAGCATCACCAAACTGAATCATCCTTGCTGCATCACCGATTGAGTTTGCTCCCGTGGCACAAGCTGTCACTGCAGCATGGTTGGGTCCCTAAATGCAAAATTAGTGCTAAAATATGCATCAATCAAACACAAAAAGAAACGGGTCAAAGGTTGGAACACACATCTTCCATTTATATAACAAATGACACATTTATCAACAATGGAAATCACCACATGTAAAAGATTGTAACTGTATATATTGTGCAGATATTTGATAGTTTTATACAAAACGACTTACAGAAGATACACACCTGGAAGCCATATTTCATGCTTACGTGACCAGCTGCCATGTTGATCAAGATCCGAGGGACGAAAAAAGGACTAAGGCGGCGGAGTTTCTGTTAGAAAGCAGATAACAGTTGGTAATTGAAACAAAAGAAGTAATGTGGGCTGAAATATTTGTACAAAGGAAAACCTTTCCACAGATCAATTGTGATGCATCCAGTATATCACCAATGCTTCCAATCCCCCCACCTATAGAAACTCCCTGATTCCTTAAGTTAGAGTCAAAATAAAATAACACAAAGACAGCAAAATAACACGATTGCAAGAAACATATGTAGCATATGTATATTGAAATTTACAGTTTTCTCCTTGTCCTCCTGCTCAGAGGGCATCCAGTCAGCATCTCTAAGTGCTTCGTCCGCAGCACACAGTGCATAGCTTATAAACCTTGCAATCGATTTACCATGCTGCAAAAGGAAATTACCCAAACAATGATTACATGTCCATTTTACTTGGAAACTCACCAACACTGCATTCAGCTTTGAGCAAAGACCATCATTACACGATAGTATAATACCTTAGAATCAAGCCATGATGCCTCATTGAACTCGCCAGGTTTAGTACCACAGGGTACGATAGCAGCCACTTTGGAAGTCAACTGATCATATGTATACAACTGAGTATCTTTATCAAATCCACTCATCTTTAGGTCATCTATAGATAAAGCCCTGATACCACTTTCCCCTTTAATTAAACGTGTCCACGTGGTTTCTACTCCACAACCCAATGGTGTAACCAATCCTAAACCTACAACAAGCAAAAAAGCAAAACTCAAGAAATCCATTAACCCGTTTTGGTTAACCAATCATCATTCGGTTCCACACATTCCCAACTTCAAATGCCCCTTTTGGCCAACTAAGTATCGATATTAGTAGATGAATAATGTACTACATTGAGAATTCACTTAAGTATACTCTCTCCACAGCAATGGAGTGGAATTTGCTTTGGAAAATTAAACCAAATACATCTCCTGTCCAAACTTGACAAATAGTTTTAGCTTTTATAAAACTCCATACCACTTTTTTTCAGTACAATCAAAACATTTCTTCTGAATCCAAAGGTGCAACTCATACTGCATCTAAAAACCAAACAGAACCTTAATCTAGATCGAATGGAATAATTCATAAAAGACTCAAAATTTTGAATCCTGTTCTAGTGAAAAGTGGTACACTTCCTCAATCCCACCACTCACTATCATTCTTAATATTTGCAGATGTTGCACAGGGGATTCTGAGCAATGGAATAAACCCAAGAATTCAAGAAAAATCCGATTGAGGGAGAAGAAATTACCAGTTACGACAACTCTTCTGTGAGGGAGAAAAGGAGGAGGGTTGAAGGATTGACTGGAAGAGGAGAAAGAACGATGACATAATTGTGCAGATTTATACCACCATCGCCTGTTCATAGCAGCTGAGTGTTGTTGATTGAGATTTTTGCAGAGCTTCAACCACAACAGAATCAACAAATCGTTAAACCCCCTTACCCAGCTACCCAGGTTCTAAAAAGATTTAATAACGTTATTTCTAACGTTTTTTTAAGTTAAATATTCATACTTTTTGTTTTAAGATTATTTAATTTTTTAATATAAAAAGAGTGTAAGTTATAAAAAATCATGAAGCCCAGGAAAAAAATCTCATTCATTGATAATTTTTGAAATTGTTGAATGCTATTTTTGTAAGCTTCACAAAAAAGATTGTTTTGTTAAATTAAATGTTTGAATAATAAAAACTGTCTAAATTAGTATGAAAATATGATAATAAATTGAACATGCAATACCAAATAGTATATCAACATATAATAATTGTTAAAGATTATTATTATGAGCAATATGTTTTTTTGAAATTTTTATAAATTTCATTAATGCTAACCTTTTTGTATTATTTTTTTTGCAGATTATATGAAATTCACTATAAAGAGGATCAATTTTATTTTGTTTGGCAAAATATTAGTTTGATCATATATGATTTAATGACTAATATTGAAAATGAATTTTTATTATTTGAACTTGTTATAATGATTTTCTTATGATTTTTAAAGTATATATATATATATATATATATATATATATATATATATATATATATATATATATATAATGTTTGAAGTTTTGTTAAATCGTGAACGTTTAAATTTGAAGTAAATATATAATGTTAAGGTTTTTTTTTACTAAAAACTGTAAAAAATGAGCAAAAAAATGAACAAAGTTTAGGAAAAAATCGAGTGTAAAAAAAATAATGAACAAAATTTTAGTAAGAAATCGAGTGAAAAAAAAAAATATGAAGTTACTATCTTATATAGAAGTAAGTAAAATTAAGTTAGATAAAAAAAAAACACTAAATAAATTAATGAAAAATTTTAATTAACTTAAATCACAATGATCAAGTAAAAAAACTCGAGAAGATATTGCATAGACAAGAGAAGTAATTAGAAGTGAAAAACACATGTTTTTCCGTCTGCAGACAAGGAAAGACATTTGAGATTCTTTTATCTTTTTTCAAACAATCATCTATTTTCACTTATGTCTACCCGGTTATAGAATAAAAGCTAATGAAGTACTTTTAAAAAAAACCAAACGTAACCTTATTGATTTGTTGAAATTGATAATTTTTGAAATTGTTGATTGTGTGATGTTTAAGTTATTAATTTGTGAGTTTAGAAGTTATTAGCTACTTTCTAATTTGTTAGTTAGTGAATTGTGATTGTAAATTGATTTAATTAATTGGTTAAATTATTAGGATATGTTTTTCAGTTAATTTGTTGGAGATTATTAGTTCGTTAAAACGTTAGAATTTGTTATCGTGTTATATTACTAAACTTGTTTGTTGATTAAAGTTTTTCCAGGTTCATTTTAAATAGATTGAAAAGTTGTAAAAGCCAGAACATGGCTTGACATTCATCTTTAGCAATGAATCCGGTATGAGATATACTAAGCCAAGGTCAGATGGGCGATCTACCATTGGCTTAGTTTAATCAATGAATCGAGATGCATAAGATGAAGGAAAGCAAGGGTGAAAAGAAGTTTTTGACTAACTCCTTCTAGAGTGTATGTAGTTCCAAGACTCGGTACAAAACATCACAATCCGACTTTAATATCTTTATACATGAAATAGCGAAAAATAATAATAATAAAACTATTATAACAACTCGTAAGATAGTTACAATAATTAACAGGATGATTATTACATATATTACAAAATTCAAATCAAAAGTCACAAATGATGACCAATGTTTGATGCCCTTAAATGCAACCGAAAAGAATGCCCAATTATCTTTAATGATGTTTTTCAATGGGTATACAATACAAGTAGCCCTCTGTTTGTGATACATGTACAAATTCAAACACATCAGATCAGATGATCTCTGTACAGTAGAATCATGATTTGACCAGATTGCTGATCTTTTAGCAACTGTGTCTAGAAAGCAATGCATGTCTCCAGTGATGATTTGGCCAGCCACAACAAGCCTGGATCATTTCTCTTCAACACCAAATAAGCTTCTGCTCTCCCAATCTCATCTTCAACTACATCTTCACAAAAACCAATCAACAACAGTATCTCCATTGCAGCTGCAACAACATTACCACAAACCATAATTTTAAATGCCGCAAGTTTGGAGGAAAATACGACATCATGTCCACCAAGTTGATGTTAAATGAAATCAGAAACGAACAAAAACGCTCACCGTTGTAACCTGCTATGTTCTTCTGGATTACAGGGTTGGCCTGTAGAGGAAGAATACATTAGAAACATTGTTAGTATACTTGGCAACCATCAACAAGGAATATGAGTGTATGCTTATAATATTGGCAGACTTTTTATGATAATTCTTATCACAAACCTTGCGTAATTTCTTGAACCTTGTTTCATCAGGGTGTTCAATAACGTTCCTGACTATCTTAACGAGGGTCTGAAAAACCTTGGCAGCCTCTGAGGGACTAACTTCAGATTGCAGCGTCTCGATGGACTTCTTTAGACGATTACAAGCAATCATAATGGGATCATGAATTCTTTGTAGTTCTTCATCTTGTAACATGCCATCATCAGGATCTGGCTCTGCAGTTGTCTTTCCGTCCGTCTGAGAATCATCAGGATCAGTTTGGTTGATATCCCTTTTAATAGTATTTTCAGACAAACCAACCAAAGTTCCCTGAAGTTCCTCAGCTTCGCCATGACTGATTTCAGAAGTAATACTGTTTTCCAACATTTCTCCACATGGTTCAGATTCCATAGCTTCACCATATATACTAGCATCAGGGTCAGGCTCGTATTTGATGTTAAGCACTTCATGGTCATCAGGGTCAGGCTCGTATTTGATGTTAAGCATTTCATGTTCATCAGGGTCAGGTTCATAATCTCGTTTTCTCTGACCTTCATTAATTTCCATAGCACCTGGCTTATTCATGGTCACGTCCATGGAATCATCGGGATCAGGTTCTCTGTGTTCTTCGGATTGTACAGATGGATTACTGGATGCAATCACCAAACGTTGGTAAGCAGCAGCAACTGAAGATGCTCGAGCACTAGCCAGTAAATCCGTTGATGGAGCCCCCCCAAGTTTACGAGACAAGCTGCTACTGCTACCATCACCAACATGAAACTCCTGTACATGTTGCATCTTCTGGGCCCCGCTCAACGTGTGCCCTGTGGATCTAGTCCAGTCTAGAGCTTCAGCCTCCTTGTTAAGCTGCTCATAGTGAAATAGGATTCCCGTTAACGCTTTTGATGAAGAGTTTGTTTATAAACAAGAAAAAAACAATGTGCCGGATTGTCTTACCTGTTTATCTAGAGCATAGAACTTCTCATCATGTTCGGAGAAAACCATATGGGCCTAAAGAAAAAAATTTCTTTTATAATTTCCTTAGAGATAAAATGAAAGTGTTCTAATGGAAGTACAGAGTGTGAATCACGGTTACAAGAAATAAAAAGGTTTTGAATGATAAAAATGCTTACAAGTTCATGCAAAAGTGTCTTCTTAATGCTCTGATATTTCCTGAAACCCTTGAGATCATCGGTTCGAAGACGCAAAGATATCTCCTCGCCTTTATTCTGTACCACCAAATTATAACCACCGATGGAAGATCAGAAAAGTGAAAAAAATGAAAACCGGTTTTACTTTTGTTTTTTGTTTCAATGATCAGAAGTGAACTATACCTTGTTAAAACCAAGGATGCACACAGGACTTACGCCAACATAACCCTCTGGAGCCATCTCAGTCATGATTCCCACACGCCATTTATGCTATGTATTAACAACGGAAACACAATTAGAAATATGTTTGCCAACAGTCTATTTAAAATTTAATTAATCGGAACTGTTTCTAGAACAATACCTTATTCATGATAGCGACAATTCCTCGATCAGCAGCAAGAGTGTGCATCAATCTCAGTGCCTCTGAAGCTGGAGGATTTAACTATATGACACATAAGAATCAAGTCATTTTTCAATAAACTGTCATTTTATCCTATCACAGGTTACCATAAAAAATTCCATGACTTTAGAGGCACACAAAATGTTGTTTTCGATAAATGTTAACTTTTTAAGCTTAGTCCTAATGAGCAAGAAATCTGAAAAGCATGGCCTTCACTGATCCTTTATGCTCCATTTTCAGAAAGAATATTTAGACAGTCCTATTTCATAACATGTGGTAACTTCAAACAAGAACGTTAGACAAATCTTGGTGTTACTGTTTACTGATTTCTCACAAACTTATCATAACCACGACCAACAAAATGATGCCCAGGTCTCTCAATACCCCATGTGATAGTAATAATACATCAGCATAAGTATATAAATTTATTCATCTACTTACGAAGAATGCAATCTAAAAGATAATAATTATGTGCATCAAGATTACCCTGTGAAGGTCAAGAAAAAGGAATAAGATTGCAAGAAAACACACACATCTGTCTCTCACAATTATCAGTGCCAATTTCAAATAGACGCACATGCAGAATCACAAGGGTAGAAGCATCTATAGTCATGTGCTCTTGGCACATAAGCTAGATAAAATTACATGCATAGAGTTACTTCATTTGCATAACTACTTCATTGTATGATGAACATATAAATTAACAACATTATCCCAACCAAGCATTGATAATTACCTCAATTCCAGGAAGATCAAGCGTTTTAAAATCACCAATAACATAATTCCCTTGAGGAAGCTTCAATGGGGTATCGAATCCATCTAACGTTCTTTGCCTCATCCGCCTTTCCTCTTCATCAAATCCAGCAATCCTCATGTCTGTCTTTGCACTTTTTAGAACTTGATCAACCTCTTCTTTCGGCACTCCCATCATTCGTATTGGTTTCCCCTAAGAGTAAAAGGTAGGCAACAGATGATTCAAAATCCAAGAGGACCAAGACACTAAACAAAACAAGGACTATGTAATTACAATAAACTACTAGCATAGCAGACAAAAAGAAATTATTGGCACCTCAACAATGGATGCTTCCTGTAAGGTGAGATGAGAGTGCTCATCAGAGAATGGATGTAACAATTTTGATGCTTTACGGGATTGAACAATGAGCTTCAAAGTATCAGCTTTCACTGCAGTCAGTTTCTGTAATTCGTGCCCCAATTCTTGGAGAGTGGCACCTAAATTCATAGTCAAAACATACTTCTTCCCCCTCCATGTGACCGATATTTCATTGGTATTTCTTTCCTGTTCCATTTTTACCTCCTGCAAAAAGTAGGTGGCATTACTAACCACAAAACTTGAATCTAAACCCTAGGTTTTCGTATCTCTTTTCTAAGCGTTACCAGGTTGCTAAAATATAAAATTCATAGAATCCAAATCAAATGTCAAAAAAAAAAAAAACTTTTAAAAGATCCCAAAATTCAAACTATACTAGCCATAAACTATCTAAAAGTGCCACTAAGTTGCATCTCTATTGATGTCAACATCTCATCAATATGAAAGTTTAATCTTAGGGCTCGAAATTGAATAGAAAGTACCTAAATTGGATCACAACTTCATATATTAAATTATCAATCAACTCTTAAGTCAACGTTTCGATCATTATAAAATCATCAAGGACACAATATCCAGAACAATTTAAGAAAGATAATGTTAAAATTTATACATCAATTGAAAAATCTGGAACTCAACAACCTTTAAGCATATAGAAACCGAAAAGACGCAAGGAAAACAAAAGATTATGACTAAATCACTTAAAAAGATAGATACCCAGATGTCTTTAATCATGAAAATCCGAAAGGAGGGTAAAAGTATATCCGTGAAAGGCGTAACGATCATCATGTTTGTTGAAGAAGACAAAGCAAAGTGAAAAAGGGGTGGATTTCAGATTGAAAGTTGAAGAGAAACTTACCTTAAAATTGTGTTATGTTAGAATCAAGACGAATGGTGCGAAGCCGAATTGTAAGGAAAATCGTAGATGGCTAAATTTACGAGATATTTGTATATTTATGTGAGACTGGAAATGTGGAGGAGGAAAGTGACTTGAGGAAGGGGGAAGTATGGCTACGTAAACGCTGACGTAAGCAACCGGAGATGATTCCAGATCGTTTGACCTCCGACGTTCCAACTCGGTAACGCGGGAGGGAAATGAAATTAACACGTGAGACTGCCTTTCTTAGTTTAATATTTTTATTATTTTAATATTTTTTTTAAAGTAGGCCAAATAGGTTTCTGAGAACAAGTGTTTTAGCCCAATTAAAAGCAATAAAGCATAATGTAGAAATCTGTTTGGATATGCTTCTTTCTTTCTTTGTTTTTTAACAGGAACAATGTATTTTAGAAATGCCAAAATCCAATTACATCAAGCTAACTTTTTTCGTAGTTTATGTCTATAATAATTATTAAAAAACCGATCAACTTTGAAGTAGACTTACAGGTTAGTTGTTCATTTGCGTCTTGGATGGAAAAACAATTGAGTTCCTAAGTTTTCAAATAACTCAGTATAAATTGAACATCGATGCACTAAAAACTACGAGACTGTTGTCTTTGAAGCCCTATGCATTCCCCCAACAAATTTTAGTTTAGGATTGATTTTACCACTTTGAGATCCACTTTTACAAAAAAAAAAAAAAAAAAAAATTATATTTTGAACATTTAGTTCATTTTAGATATTAGTGGGTGTAATGACACCATTAGTTTTAAACATAAAATCACCCATGTGAGGCTTATTGGAGTGATGGTGAATTGAAGTAGCAATTGAGAGCAAATGAAAGTGACTAAGGTGGCGTTAGATTCGTGGAATTGAAAATTTACACGTACGGATGTATATACGGTTAGTGTGGGTGTGGGCGCTTGTGTTGGTTGCTCTTGTTCCTTGGAGCCAGTGCTGGTAGTCTCTTAGGTGACGTTTGATTCACATAATAAAATTCAAAGTAATTAGAATTTAAATTTAGTTTGTTATAAAGTTTTGATAACAAAGATAAGTAGTTAAATTGTAGTTATTTGCCATCAATTTATTTGTTTATAGGAATTCGAGATTCCTTCCGGCTCATATATGAATTAGATTCTAACATATACATGAATTAGTATCCTCCATCTATATCGTTAACCAACCATTAAAAACTATCAGTTTTTCGTCATCAGTTCACCACCAAACATATTATAACTAAATTAAATTTCAATTACTTTGAACTCTTATTTTTAATAAGTAAAATTAAGAGCCGAATTTAATACTAACCTCTAATTGAGTTTTTATGGAATTAATAAAGAAGTGAGTGACAAAAACAAGAAACAAGAACCATGCAAGTTAACTAATAAAATTAAAGTTGGTCATCTCAGTCTCCTTTTGAAAGAGTTTCATCCGATTTAAATGCATCTCGTAGACCATTAGTGCATTCAGTCCATGGGTTAGCCGATCCAAGGTTAGACAAGACATATATCAGAAGATCCATATCCATTTAAACAGTTTATGTACCTGTAAATAACTTAAACGGTCGTTTGCACTTAGTTAATAACATCTTTGCATGATTGATGAAGGTAAAGTAATTTGTTTGTAATTGATTTCATTTTGGATGGGTGAAAGTCATTAAAGCTCAATATCAGGCTCAATTGATCTACACGGTATATGTTAAGTTGTAATTTTATATTAAAATTTTTTTTTGATAATCTCTACTAAGAATGTAACATAGAGTAAAAAAAACCCTCAAAATTTCTAGTTTCTAAAGATCTTATTACAATCCTTTGGTCATTTTTCTTTATTTTTATTTTTGTAAGCGATATACCATTATATTTTCTTCTCATAAACACGAAGATACCACTGCATTTTTTTCTCTTAAACAATCTATATCTATAAACTATAAATATCATTACACATCGAGACCTCCTTCAATTTGTCCACGTGTCAACCTCTCTCATCTTTTTTTTTTTTTTGGAAAGACTAAAAATACACATATGTGTCATTTAACTAGATTAATCAAAATCTAATAAAAGTTCATTTCATTTCAAATTTAAATAAATAAATTTTAAAAGTGATACCTTCTAATGCGCTGCATAGTAAGTGTTGATATTCACTTGAACCTATATATATATATATATATATATATATATATATATATATATATATATATATATATATATATATATATATATATATATATATAGAATATGGTTCGTGTGAGTACCTAAAAAATGCAGAGTACCGTGAGTACCTGTGAACACACGGGTTTAAGATGTGAACATGCTCCGAAAAAAAGTTTTTTTTTTAAATTTTTTTCATATTCATTTAGATACAAATAATATAAGCCTATTTGTAAAAGAAATACACGCATTCACACTTCGTAGCATCTTAAAAGTCATGTGAACGTGGAAAAATTCATGTGAACATGCTTAGCTGTGAACATACGTTCACAACAGTGCAGTTCATGTGAACTGCACGTTTCACATAGTTATAGTGTGTGTTTATGTGTGATTTTTTGCAAGTAGTCTTATATTATTAATTTAAATATGATTATGAAAAAAATTTTCAAAAAAAATAATTTTAAGCGAGGTACCTCCGGTACTCCGCAAAACTAGTGGTACTCATTTGAACCCAAATATATATATATATATATATATATATATATATATATATATATATATATATATATAGGGTTAAGGACACCCTTGCCACAACAACCACCAATTACAAAACACCCAGGATTTAATCACCAACATACAAATACATAATGATATGATAACCTATTTTTAAGTGTGGAAGCATTAAAAATACATAAGTAAAATAGTGCAACAGTGTCAGACACCCTACGGTGCTATAAGGTACCAAGTCTAAGTCTACATACCCATTACAATTATTACAATCATCCAGAATATATTACAACATTGTCTCATAACATAATTACCGATTAAATATTACCAAGTCTTCCAAATCTTCCCAAATGACCTAACTAGAAGGTCCGGCAGTAGACTTTCCCTTTCCTGTAATAATGAAGCAACTGAGGTATAAGCAAAGGCTTAGTGAATACAAAGATTACGCATTTTATAAATTTTTATGAAGCCCAAGGATAACACAGATGACCAACATCGGATATCCTCTTCGTACACAAAGTACGGACCAGAGCCGCAGCCCCTTCGAGCCTAGAACTCGGCATTTAAAACATACCATGTGAGACAAACATAACATCGGGGATGACATACTGCCTACCGGACCTGGAGGGATCAGCTCCAGCGTCATATAGAGCAGTAACATCAGAGTAATCGATGCGACCCACCGGTCCATCAATAGATGCACAACAATCGAAAGGACATGCAACAAGTAGGAATGTGCATCTAAATCTACGCAAGTTAGTAGAATTCCAAACAAATAATTGAAGCAACAGGTCTCAGCAGGCAAAGCTTAACATAAAACAGATATAAACATGCGAAATCTATTGTACTCACTGTGGGTGCGTAAATAAAACTTCAATATTATTTCTCTTCGGGCTATCAACCGGATCCACCAAGTACCCCCACTGTGGGTTAAACAACACCACAATGGACCTATTAAGTTAGTTACAACAATACCTCGTGTCAATAACCGTTTAAATCCATAAAACCAAGTTTCGTAAGTTTTGCAATATTTTTCCCCATTTCGGGTCTATGTCCAAATTCGAACTACAACTAAGTTTGAACCCATTTCAAGTTCACACATTGTCCTTTGAATAACTCTTGTTATTTTATGTGTTTCATTCAAAATATTCGAGTTTAGAGAGTGGGTTTTCAATTTTAGGCATCAAATTCGAATTTCGGGGGTTAAATTCGAATTTCCTTCGAATTTAATGACTAAACTCGAAATCCTAATGATAGATTCAAACCATATTCGAATCTAGGGCCTTAGATTCGAATCTATGGTGTCAAACTCGAATTCCTGATCGAATTTAGTACAAAAATCGAGTTTGTTCTTGCATTTCGACTGTGTTCTTGGTATTTTCAAGTTTGTTCATCTTTACAACTTAAATCCTTCATTTCAAAGCCTAAAATCATGAATATATCAAGTATTATACCTAGGTTTGATTCTATTACACATATACTATCATATTCTAGCTAAAACTCAAGCAAAATCGGCTTTAAATCGCATAAAAATGACAGATTCGAACTTATGTTCTTCAAAACCGAAACACAAAATCTTAAAAGAGTCGATTCTTACCTTAATCCGTAGGAAATCAAAAATCCAACCGTAGATTGTTGTTGTACTCCTCGAGATCTTTCCGATGACGTATAAATCTCGATAATCGGACGGTCGGTTTGTGAGATATCTTAGAGAGATGTAGAGAGAATCTAGAGAGAGAAAGTTGTAGAGAGAGAGTGACTTATGGAAAATGAGAGTTTTTATCTTTTTTATTCCCATTTTGACCATTTTGCACATTTTACCCCTCAACTTAACCGGTTCCATAAAATACTGATTTATTCTTAAATTTATCATTACTAACTTTTATAATCTTAATACTCCATAATAATAATTCAGAGTTCAAATTTTCTTAAATTAACATCAAACTTTCTAAATATCCCAAATACATAATAGTTGCTCATAATTTAACTTAATTACAAATTATCCGCCTAAATAGATCCAAATTACCGTAATTGAATTCGAGGATGTTACAGAGTCCCATATTAGATTGGAATCCTGGAGTCCCATATTAAATGAACATGTTCATTACAATAAAATGTTTTGTTTTATGCAAAAGTATAATATACACATGTTAAAAAATGCATTACAATTGACGAGTTCACATCATTTGAAGTTATAACGATAAAAAAAATTCTATATCATGCAAAATTATAATATTTAAACAATATGCACATGTGATCTGATTGTGATCTGATGATGCACTTTGAACATGTGCATATTGTAAATTTGCATGAAATATAACATTTTTATCGTAATGAACTTCAAAATGTGTGAATTGTTCAACAGTAGTACACTTTTGAACATTTATATATTACATTTTTGCATGAAATAAAATATTTTATTGTAATGAACATGTACATTTAATATGGACTCCAGGAATCCAATCTAATATTGGGTGGGTTCAATGGAAAACCACTATGCACATGAAAACTATGGAAACATACGCATACCGTCCGATTTGGTGCATTTCATGAAAAACGCGGTGGCATGATCGTAAATAAGTTGATGCATCACGCGGGAAATTTGATGCATCACGCGGGATTTTGATGCATCACACGGGGGATTTGATGCATTTGTGGTGGTGCAGTGCGGTTTTCACAAGTTTTCAGGTGCATTGTGGTTTTCCATTGAACCTCTCTCTCTCTCTCTCTCTCTCTCTCTCTCTCTCTATATATATATATATATATATATATATATATATATATATATATATATATATATATATATATATATATATATAAACAAGTTGTTGGGGAATGGGGAGATTTGGTGTCTGAGTCTTATGCAATGTGTTGCTTCTCTTTATGGAGTGGGGAATGGATGGCATCTAAAGTCAAAACCATGGCTTTTATATATTAATGACCCGAAATATGAGCCTCCATTTTAGTTGGGATGCAAGCTTTCAATTGCTTCCTGATACTAATTTCAATATTATAACTACTAAACTATATCTATGTGGTAATTATAATTGCAAAATCGTCTCTAATCTTAATTAAGCTCTTTAACCAACTTCAAAAAGTTAAGATGTGATTAGATGCATATATATAATGTCTCTTGCCTCCTTAATTACCAATATATAGACATATAGTTCATCAACATTATTATCATATATCAGTATCATGTGACGTAACGTAAACCCCACCTGGCCACCCATATTAAAAATTCATAAAACCACTGATGGAAACGAATTTGAATGTCGAGATCGATCTTGTTGTAAGAAAATCTTTCCACATTCATTTATATGTTTTACTTTGTAAACTGATATTTCATAATTGATGATATAATCGGCACAAAACTCTTTCCACATTCATTTATATGTTTTACTTTGTAAACTGATATTTCATAATTGATGATATAATCGGCACAAAACACTATTACGATTCTTGTACATAGGTTGTCAAAAGGTTGTCAAAATTTTATTCTGTGAAAATCAAAATGAAAATCCATATCTATATATATTAATAAAAGAAAACTTCTAATGACACATATTGTTTTTCATTGCACTAAACTTTAATTTTCCCGTCTTTTTTTCAATTAATTATTTCATTTAATTAATTTATTTTATTATTAAGAAATAAAATCCATTTAAAATACTTTACTATTTAATTCATAAAATTCAATAAAAGGAACACTTTAATAATTATAAATAATTCAATATTAATTATACAATTATTTTTAATATAAAAACTTATATGTGAACAAGTTTGTAATTAATTTTAGGTATTAATTCTTTTAAAAAATAAATGGTTATTAAAAAAATACACATGTAATACAAGCATAAATTAGCTAATCATCAAATAAAATAATTAAAATTTGTCATAATTGTTCCATGTAATTCACATCCTCCAGTGATGATGTGGTTCCCTTAATAAAATCTGACGTAGATTAAATAATGGATTTATTACATCTTGTGGCCCAATTATCTGATGGCACGTTATATTATATCAGGTGGCACTGCCATGTAAGAGAAAGTATCAATTATGACCGTACATACGAAAGGTATGACAAGAATTCGTTATATAGAATGTCAGGTATCTTATTCTGATTGGTAAGTCACCAACAAAGTCTGAATAGAAATGTATAAAAAGGGCTCTCTCTTCTCTGCAAGGTATGCACAATACAAAAAACCCTAATTTACTCTTCAAATCTAACCATCACCGATTACTGACTTACGCATCGGTGTGTCGACGCAGGACCTTCCTGTTTCGACCTTTACCTAGTGTTTTCTTTTGTTTTGCAGCAACTTGCTCTTGGATTGAGGCACGAACATCTAGTATTGTCAAATGTTTCAATTCTTAACAAGCTTCCTTGTGTATTCTTTATACAAATTTCCATCTTGTCCTCTCTTTTTTTATATAAAAAAATAAGTTAGTGAAAGTTTTAAACCCAGGTTTTAAGTGAGACAATTCAAACATTTCATAACAATGGAACCAATTTTATAAAACTGAGTGGCAATTTCTTTAAAAATATGTTTCAATATATGCTTGGTTGAAAGTTTTACTTTATTTATTTATTTATAAATGAAACTCTGAAAAAGGATCATTAATTGCAACATAAATAATATTATATTCCAACACCTCTTTTTGCGGCCAAGCATAAATGTTAGACTCCAAGGGACCAAAAGGTACCCTACTAGGAATTACATATAAATGTGTATGTTCACACTTGGTTTTCATATTAAAATTCTTGTTAACGGATATTTAGTAACGAGGATGTTTAATTTACACGTTAAAAAGGGATACTAAATGATATTTTCATAAAGATATGAAATTAAAGATTATAACATAAAAACAAACATTTATATACTATATAGATATATTTAATATTAAAGATTTTGTTATTATATATATAGTTTTGACAACAGTTGATTTCATATTGAATGATACATAAAAATAATGTGGTCATAATGAGGTATTTGAGTTTTACAAAACAATGTACATTAAGAGTTATTTAAGAAAAACTATATAGTCACGTAATACAAAAGGATTTTAAAAATATTTTAAAGTTGAAATTTTAAAATAGTTTGTACGATAATACATTTATATATGGATATAAAAACAAGGTATTATGATTTTTGTAAAACAAAATATATTAAAGGTTATAACTTTCAAAACAACCATATGTTGTATAAAAATTTTTGATAGATTGTTTTTCTAATTTACACACGGTAGTGTGTTATATATAAAAATGGTAATCAAAACAAAATGATCATGATGATATGTTTAATGATTTTATATCTATATACTAAATGCTATAAAAAGAAAAACAAATCTGTTATATATTATATAACATAATAAAATAACATTAGCTACCGATCATGTTTCTTATAATGATCGTTATCTGCTTTCGGTCTGAGTTTATAAACAGAAAGAACGTGATTGATTAGTCATAAGAATATTGTCATTTAAAAATAGTTGGGACGAAAAATAATTTATATTGGAATGCAGATAAAAGTAACGTCATTTAACATACATAATATCTGAAGTATCTATATTACATCAAAATCATAATAACATCTAGAAGGGTAACTTATAAACTCTTTCAGCTCTAAGTGTAGCCTACATGGGTCCAGCAGAGTAGCAGACCTACTACTGCTCTAGTCACCTAATATACACACGTTAATTATAAAATATCAGTTAAAGCTGGTAAGAATATAATGCTTAGTTGTACGATTATAAAGCTCACAAGGGTTCAACATTCTCTATTGAAAGTACGTGAGATCACACATAATACCTCGTAAAAATGTACTTATTCCTTGTGGAAGAATCCACGTACCCGATCCCCTAAACCACACAAAATAGCCATAGAGTGCACAAAAGGGAATTAGGAGTGACCTGATCTTTGCCCAGTCGTACAGCTTATCACAGTATCTCAATAATCCATGTGTCTCAGATCTCATATAATTAAAACCTAGTTCTCAATTTAAAATTCAATAATACGTGCATGGTAATAACCCGTAATAAAACTAAGAAATAACTCTTTAGGAAACTCAATAAAAGACCATGCAAGTATATAACATAATACTCGTACATGTATCTTAAAAAAGACTTGCAACTCGCTCCTTAGGTCTCGGTCCCGTCCCGTAACATGATCCTATCAACTCGAGACTCTGGAAACACAATTGAATATCCCAGTAACACTAACACAAATAAACCCAATAGACACATGAATAGTATACTGCACTAACCTTAATACCCAAATGCATGACGACCCGAATACCCCAAACCCTAACCCTTCTACTTGGATAGCGCCCACGCCCCAGGAGTCGTAGTCGCGCTACCCATCGCGCCCATGTTCTCGACCTCGATCGAGCTCTCATGGCAGTCGTACTCAAAAGAACAAGGTCGTTTTCAAAACTAGCTACTTCAAGTATCTTTCACTTTTAAAGCTTTTATTATTTCAAGACAAAAGCTTAAACTCTTCTTGCCAAACAAAACTTTAGATTTTCAAAAGAGCATTTTAAAAGTTCTTTGAACGTTTTTAAAATCTATTTTTCCAAAAAATATTTATAAACTTCCTATTAAACACACTAAAGAAAACACAAGCATAATGGTCAATGGCTTAATGCCATAGGGCTCCCATGCGGCCATGCAGCCTTTGGTTAATTTTGATATCGGAATCCATTTGAAATTTTCTCATTGTAGTTTTAGTTTATATTATTTATAATATGCTATATTAATTTAAATACTTTAACTTTTACATAAGCATTGCCCTGTATAGAGTATTGTTTTCATTTTATTGTTCCTTTCAAATTAATATTTCACTGAAGGGTATCTCAGATTTCACAGTTATTCCATCTAAATCACTTATATATTTTTTTAAAAAAGGTTTGGTCACTCAAAATTTAAATTTTTATTCTGATATTGTAAAATTAGTGTTTAGTGAGATCAATGCATGATGGTCTCTTTGTCGAGATCAATTTAAGATCTTTCCAGTGGATTTCAAGACGGATGGTGAAGTATTCTTTGTCATGGGACGTGTGGAAGTCGAATATGCGAAACAACGCCACATCAATTTACTGGAGAGTATAACGTTTCAAGTTTCTGCTCGTATTTGTGGAGTGTGTCCGTGGTGTACATTACTATAAAAGTCGGCTTTTGATCTTCAATCCGTTCGACCCATTTGTTTTATAAAAGTCGGCTTTTGATCTTCAATCCGTTCGACCCATTTGTTTTATTGGGCCGAAATTGAAACCACTAATTTTGAGATACACATGTATACAATATACATGGCCTAAATATGGAATTTCACTAAATGCTTTCTTACTTTTATCATCTAATTTCTTAATGTTATAATTTTAATTTGGTAATTTAATTAAATCATATTATAAAATGAAATATAAACAAAAAATAATGAAAATTATATTTTATATGCTATATGCATACAGGCACGTACAGCCCAACATTACTCATTTTCAGTAAATTATTTAAAAACACTAAAACTTAACTTATTAAACACTTCAATATAAATGTTCTGGTGTAACAACTTTGAAACTTTAAAATACTATTTAATAGTAATTATTTGTTATTGAAGAAAACAAAAAATTAAATTTCCCGAATCAATATCATTCAAAATATATCACAATAACAAGTAAAAATATAGGATATATATGAAAATGACAATGAGGCTGACTAAGAAATATAGGTTTTGTCTTTATAAAGACATTCAGTGATAAATTAAATAATCAAAATGTTGGTATGTACAGAAATACACATATCGTTGAATATATTAGGAAAAATTATATGAAAAACAACGCGCTTTTGATATTTTTCGATTAAGTCCAAAAATGTACCAAAAAATGTTTCCATATAAAAGTCCTTCAACTTGATATTTTTTACGAATTGTATTATTTTATAGTATTTTTTAAGAATTTTTCAAATGTTTTTCATAAACTTTCGTTAAGTTAAATGACTTTTATAGAAACATTTTATGTGCAGTGATTTTTACGAAAACGTTTTTAAGTTAAGAGACTTTAATGGAAACGTTTTTGTTGCAATGACTTATTCGAAAAAATACTGAAAATACGTTGGTTTTTTACATGATTTTTCCTTGATATTATCTCTACTTTAAAATGTAAATAAATTAATTTCTTATATCTGTTTCTATATGTATTTACACATATAAATTTCCACATAATATAATTAATAAATAGAAACTAACATATTTATTTTTATTAATTGACCTATAACTTCATTTAATTAATTAACCGGATCAAATTGACTTTGATTCAATCTTATTTCGGGTTTTAGTCTCAAAGACTGTCGAATACATAACACTACTACACTAGGTGGTGTGGCACTGTGGTTAGGAGGCAAGCTAGTAACTAGATTAAGTTCTAGTGTACTTGTGTGTGTTTGATTGTCGCTTATTATTTTTGTTGTATTTTCAACTAATGTGTGCAATGCATCGATTTAAAACCGGTCCATACCAAACCTATTTGAAGCTAACGTTAAAACTTTTTTTATATAAAAAAAGTAAGAACCAAACGGGTATTGATTTTTATTATAATCTTTCAGCTTCAAGATCAAAAACCAAAATTGAGAATTCAATAATCAAAATCCAGAACCAAACTATATGATATTGGTATTGTCCAGTTCCAATACATTTACTTAGATTCATGTTCAGTCTTGACATTTTACACACCCATACTAAAAATAGGATTTGATTGACTTGTTCGTTATCATGACATTATACCGCATAATTTTATGCTATCTCTTTAATCACAATCCCAATCAACCTTTTAGTTAAATCTGTTTTTTTAAATGATTAATATCGATACAGATTATCAGTTAAGGAAATTAGTACATTAATATAAACACACCCGTATGCCATAGACATCCCTTAGTGCACCCTCCTTCTCCTCGATCGACCATTAACTCCCATGCGACACACACATGGCGTATATGTACCTCCCGACGAATAGAATATAACTCGCTAGCGACCAAATATAAATGTCACAAACTTACATAGTTACATGCCACAACTATATTTCCCAATTTCCAGTTTGAATATAATCCCTATTGACAATTAATTAGTTTTCCAAAAGGGTCATAAATATTATTTGTCATTAATTGTTCTCAACAAACTCTTTGCTTGCCAACCCCAATCCGCTTTCTTCTTTATTTATATATCTTCATCTTACACTCACTCTTTTCTAAGCATTCCTCACTCATAGAAATGGGGTTTTTCATTGTTGTTTTCGCTTTCCTCTTCATGCAAATCTACACAATCGGAGCCAAGATCCCGGCCGTCATCGTCTTCGGTGACTCATCCGTTGATGCCGGAAACAACAACCAAATCAGAACCATTCTGAAGAGCAATTTCCGGCCTTACGGTCGTGATTTTTTTGGCGGAAAAGCCACCGGAAGATTCTCGAATGGACGAGTTCCTCCTGATTTTATATCGGAGTCGTTTGGTTTGCGGCCGTATGTGCCGGCTTACTTGGATCCGGCGTACGGCATATCGGATTTTGCTACAGGAGTTTGTTTTGCCTCTGCTGGTACCGGTTACGACAATGCTACCTCCGATGTGCTTGTAAGGTTTCTCATATTACTCTTTCAATTAATCACATGAATTCGATGAAAACATCGCCATTGTACGGACGATTGTTGCAAATCTTTCTTTTAGGATTTTCATTATAGCTCACACATGTAAATTTGATATTTATATATATATTAATTGATTAAAATAAATGCCAGTCACTTCACAACAAAATTTTTTCATACACAACAATCTTATTATAAAATTTCTATTATATCCTTAAAAGTAACTTTTAAGTACTTTATGATAAAAATCTATCAATACAATAAAGTCATTTTAAATGTAATTGTTATGCATAACATAATGTTGTTGTGTACAAATCATTCCCATGCTATAAAATGTATGTATAATTTAAGCATAAATAGAATAAATAAATTACTCTGTATTATTACAGGAATTAAATGTATGTATTAAATTACATGCAATACAATTAATTTGAAATAAAGTGAGTATTAATATTGAATAATTTTAAAAAACATAAAGAATGAATTATTTAATACTTTGTTATTGAAAAAAAAATCATTATATTAATTTGGGGAAAGTTTTAATTGTGCCTCTTTATCTGAATTACTTAATATAATCAAACATTGAAACACATATAAGCGCATGAAAAAGTGGATGCACCTGATCACCATTAATTAATTGATTGACTGATAAATTAAGGGGTCTATCATGTGAAGAAAATTTAAAGTATTTGCTACTTTCTTTTTATAACAAAAAATTGATTTTAATTAATCCTCAAAATTTCTTTTAGTTATAAATTTCTAAATATCTTTTTCTTAACTTCCTTCATTTGTTTTAAGGTTTCTATTATAAAATAATAAAATAAAAACTTACCTTTTTATTTATCTCATGATCAAGATGACCCTTACCTTTACCTTTATTTTTATCTTAAATTTTTTGTACTTCAAAAAGTTACATCACTTTTAATCATTTGTAAGAGTTTGCTGACCTGACCTTTGTAAGGACACTTCCACAAAACATATTCAAATTGACTTAAAACTATTTAAAAAAATTCTAATAATCATTTTGTATGAACAAAAACGATAGGGTTGTTTGTTTTTTGCAATAAGCTCTTTTAGAGCACTTAGATCTTCACGTGAAAATATATTTTGTTTAAACTGCAGACATGAAAATGATTTCAGATATTTAATCTCTTAAAAAACAAACAAAACCTAAGTCATCTGGGATAGTGTGGTCATAGGCCCCTGTTTTGCATCTATGGTCTTTTACATTGCATCTCATGATGTAATTAATCTGTAGTACGTTACTTTGTTGTTAGATTGATCGTGTTTTGTAATAGTGATAAAGTTATCGGTTGTTCATTTGTATCAGATATTTCTTGTTTAACAAAAGTATATTGCATTTCAATTTTAAAAAGTAAAAGAACACTAATAACATTGAAACTTCAGGATGTGATCCCTCTGTGGAGAGAGGTGGAGTACTATAAAGACTACCAGAAGAAACTAAAAGATCATTTGGGTGATCAAAAGGCAAATGAAGTCATATCCGAAGCCGTATACCTTATAAGCATGGGCACTAACGATTTCCTCGAAAACTATTATACACTTCCCCGCAGGAGATCTCAATATAACATTAACCAATATCAAGATTTTCTTGCCGGTATTGCTGAATGGCTCATCAAGGATCTGTATAGCCTTGGTGCACGAAAACTGTCCCTCGGAGGCCTTCCTCCGATGGGTTGTTTGCCATTGGAGCGAACCACGAGTTTTTTCACTGGAAATGGAGATACGTGCAATGACGACTACAACAAGGTGGCATTGGTGTTTAATGCCAAGTTAAATGGTATGATAAAGAGGCTGAATGTGGAGCTACCAGGGAGTAAAATCTTGTTTTCTAATCCGTACGCCATTTTCCAGCAAATCGTTCGAAAACCTTCCATGTTTGGTAATGTTTTCTTCTTACTATTTAGTATTTTTGCTAACTTAGAGGGTGTTTGGTTTTGCGTTATAAACATGATTATTAGCTTATCACGTTACAATAACGCAAATAATTGGTTGTTTGGATTGCATACGTTAATAAATGATTATTTGCGTTTAGCGTTTGTCCTACTACACTTTTTCATAAGTTAAAAATTGTAGCTTATTTGCTTAATAAGTGATTATTTGGTCATTTTACAAGTAAAAACGCAAATTCAAACACTTTAAAAACTGATTATTTGATAATTATGATATCAAACATCAGAAGCTAAACCAAACACTACATTTCCTACAGCACTTTTTGTTACAGCAATTATCTGATTATTAGTTTCCAAAACGCTACAGCACTTTTTCAAACATAAATCCAAACACTCTCTTTAAGTTATATGAAAGATGCTTTCAAAGAAAAAACTTATGTGTTATGATAAACTCAAAATTATATTATATGATTACCTTTTTCAACTCATCTTTTATTAATAAGAAGGTGTTTGGTTTTGCGTTATGAACGATATTATTAGCTTATTACGTTCAATAACGCAAATAATTGGTTTAAAGTGTTTGGATTGCATATGTTAATAAGTGATTATTTACGTTTAGAGCTGATCCTACCACTTTTTTTCATAAGTTAAATGCTGCTTATTTGCTTAATAAGTTATTATTTGGTCAATTTATAAGTAAAAACGTAAATCCAAACACTTTAAAAACTGATTATTTGATAACTATGTTATCAAATAGCAGAAGCTAAACCAAACACTACATTTTCGGCAACACTTTTTGTTACAACTATTATCTGATTATTAGTTTCTAAAACGCTACACATTTTTCCAAATGCAAATCCAAACACCCTCTAAGTAAACATGTTTAATTTTCAAATGCAAGCTTACTTTTCAACAAGACAAGTTTAGGATTTATTCGAGTCCATATCTAAAAGTTCGATCAATGAAGTTTTTCACTTCAAATGATACTTAATTAACTATTTTTTTCATATGAAAAATGTATTAGGACTTAATATTAAAAATTTATTTTAAAAAAATCTTGAATCACTTATCTGCGAAAATGGACAGCGAAATGGTTTTTTTCTTTCATTGGAATAACATTTGTGTTTTTTTTTTCTTTTCAAAATGATAAAACTTGACCCTTTTTCATGATATGTGTTTTTTTTTTTCATTTCATTTCTTAGGATAAAGGGTTTTTTTTATTTCCTTATGATAGGGATGCTAATTAAAACCAACAAAGTTAGACGAATTGTTCAATTCGACACCACAACTGATTTATCAAGGGTCGATTTCAATTTTAATTTTTAAAGAATCATGGTTAACTGTACTACACACTAGCTACCATCTTTAATTATGAAGAGCTTTCTTTTTAATTTTTTTTAATCATATTTAAATTAATAAGATGATGTTAATTAAAAAAGCCACATACAACTAAATAATAATATGGAATGCTAGAATTTTGAATTAATTTTTTTTATATTTTTTGGTTGTTGTGTTGAGTATATTAGCGTATTGTTTTAATTTATGGTGAAATAATATTTACACAATTTAATTTCAAAACGAATTAAATTTTATTATTTTATATTACTCCTTTCGTTCTGGTTTAAAATTTTCATATATTCTATTTAAATTGTCTTAAAATAAATATACACAATTATAAATCCTTAAATATAATTTATATGATTCCAATTATATAGTTGATTATGTAGTCAAGATCGTTGACTTTTAAAACATAATCAATAATCAATAATTACAAATAAACTATCATTTTATAGGTTCAAGGTTGTTTGATTTGCTATACCTTTAAGGCATCAAACTACATGGTTTGATGCAGATAAAAATTCCAATTTGGATTTTATAACGTTTCTTGGTTTTAAACATTTTAAAATCCTTTAAAAACTGGTTTGTGAAATTATTTATTTATAATATAAGCTAAATTTTATTTATAATATATCCAATGGAATCCTAAATTCTAAATTTTAAAATCTTACAAAACAGACGACACTTTCAAATGAAATTTTAGGATAATCTACTATTATTTGTTAAAATGTTTATTAATAAACATAGGCTATGTCTTTAAAGTAAGTAATATATATTACTTTGTACCGCCCTCCCCAATAAAAAAAATTTAAATAATAACTTAAGGTTTAAAATCAAATGTGGGGTGCATTCAATATTTGTTGGTGGCAAATGCATGGCACATTATGACAAAAGCTTAGAAACATTAAATTGTGTTGTCAAACAACGTAAGCACAACGTATATATCTATTTACATCCCGGTAACCAAATTTATTGTATGTACAGTAAAACAAATTAAACTACAATATTTATTTCCGAATTATAAACTAAACCCTTAAATAATGAAAATCACAAATTTTAATACAAATAAATAGCTAATTAATAGTTTTAATGAAAATTAATTATTACATACAGGGTTCGAGACGGCAGCTGTTGCATGTTGTTCCACGGGATTGTTCGAGATGGGATATATGTGTGATCAATACAATCCGCTCACTTGTTCTGACGCCAGTAAATACGTATTTTGGGATTCTTTCCATCCCACCGAAAAAACCAACCGTATTATCTCTGAACACTTGTTTAAAACCACTCTTTCTAAATTTCTATCCTAGCTCTTCATTATGTAAAAAAGAAAACAAAATTTTTAATTCGGGTTGCAGGGTATTTAATATTATATAATATATATACTAGTTGTAGTTCTATTTATGATGTTATGTACTATGATTTATAAAGATATGTATGTGTTTGGTTTCTATTTCCAAGTCGATTACTATTTTTTTAAAAATTTTGATTTATGTGCGGGAGAAAGTGGTTCATATTTACGATGAATTTTTTTTAACTTTAATTTTACTATCATCGTCGTCCTCATCATCAACATCTTCATATGTGTAATAATTATTGTTTATTACATAATACATAGATATAACGTAAGTTTAAAAAATATTGTTACAACATAGCCATGTGTTATTAAATGTTAGGCATATATTATAGTTATAATTTTACTATTATTTTGAAACCTGTGAATACCTAAGCATGCAGTCAAACAGCCGAAGCAGACAGACAGACAGACATACAACTGATTTGTTTTATTATTTTATATATAACATATATCTGTTTTGTTTTTAGTTATAACATTTTATATGTTACGTAAAATAAAATTTAAATGTATCATTATGATCGAATTGTTTTTTTTATCTATATTTCAATATAAACTTAATTACTGTCTAAACTATTTTTATAAACAGATGTAGATAGCTAACTTAATTGTTTTTTCCTGTTATATATCTTTGATATATTATGTTGTATGTAAATTCAAATATATCATTATGATCATATTATTTTTATATACATTTCGATATAAATTTTATTATCATCCGAACTATTTTCATAAAACAGTTAGATAGGCAGCTGACTTATCTTATTATTTATGACTACTTTGTTTTTTTGTTATAAAAATTAATATATTTTGTTTTATAAAGATTTAAATATATCCCACCAATTATATTGTATGTTATAAGAAAGTTAAGAAGTTGGGGTTGGAAACTCAAAGTGCATCTTTTTGTCCCCTTGAATCTTCGTATTTTCCCCCTTTTGTAATTTGATTTTGCCAATGTCTTTTTTTGGGGGTCGGTTTTGTGATGTCATTATCTTCCACAAACTTGCGACATGTTCGATAGTTTAAATATTTGATGTCGACCGCCCAACCAACACCCATCACTCTCCTTTTTCTAATAAATATCGACTTTCGTAAAAAAAAAAAAAAAAAATATTCATGTGTATATCACTCGGACACGTGACCACAAACCACCCTCATCCGACACCAACATATTTTACGGTCGAATCTGCCTCTTATTCTAACTCGTTGTAAACAGTCATGGAGTTGTTGCAAGAAATCCAGGGGTTTTTTGTACGGTACCCATCGGCAAATTGAAATTGAAATTAAGAGGCTTTGATCATTTTCATCTGATTGTTACAATGATATTAACTTTTGATTGTAGTAAATGTTTGGCTTTTTATATTTGGTTAGTAAGAGATTCAGGGTCTTACGCAAAGATCATGTTAGATATGTGTTCATTTCTTGTTTTTTAGGACCGATATAGTATGTGATCGACTCAATCTATCTATCCTATTAAAAGAGTAACTATACTCATTTCTGGTGAAGCCACGTGTCGTTAACCATGAATCGACACGTGACATTTATAGATTTTAAAAAGAATAAAGAAATTTAAATCAAATTTATCCAAATCTATAAAATCCAATTTAAAATTCAGATCAAATCAAATCAAATAAAATCTAATACTTTACTAACTTATTAATTAAATCCATCCAAATCTAATATAATCCACTTCTAAATTCGAATCAAATCAAATCAAAAAAAAATTTAATAATCTACTAACTTATTAATTATAAGATAATATAATAAAAGTTTAAAAAAATATATAAGAAAATAATTCATCTTCATATATATTTAGAAATATACAAAATTAATAGGTTATAATAAATAATAATATATATTTTTGTTTAAAAAATAATATTTATATCTTTATCTTTTTATTTATTATATTTTATATATATTAAAGATATCCGCGTAATACGCGGGTAATAAACTAGTAAGTTATTAAAACACTTAAAAAATTGCTAATATATTAAAGTTATTTAATTACTATTAATAATTTAATATGGTTGGTATTATTAAATTTAACAAATGATTTTAGCTTTTTAAAATCACGATTTTGACCATAAAGATATGAAATTGTTTTTTTATAACAACCAATATCTATCTATACACACACGTACAAACAAAAAGAACATTCCGAAGTTCAAAACCCCTCACCACATTTTATAAGAATTAAAAAGAGAAAGAGGAAAAGGCACAAAAATACAAAAGGGAGCTAAAGAATCACGAGCACAAACTACGAAAACTACGAAAAGCAATGCAATTGTCACGAGAACATAAAGAAAACATGCAGAAAGCCAACGATTCCAAGCAGCAGAGATCTTAAAAACCGCTAACCAGCATCAAAATGGGAGCATAACCAACAAGACCAAGAGAGGCCCGCACTTTTTACCCTATTCAAGATCCAAAAAAAAAGGAGCACCTTTGGATCTAAAATATGATGAATCAACCAAGCAGTGATTACGCCCGAAGACCTTATGATTCCCCAACCACCAAATGTGATGAAGACAAAACCAAATTGAAGCTTGCCAGAATTTGAATCGAGCGTAACCACCAAACCCAAGAGCACTCTTCGTTATCAAATCAGATAAGGAAGTCGAATCATCCCAGCGCACATCCCACCATCTGTAAAGGCGTAGCCAGGTAAATCTCGAAACATGACCTCAAACCAAACAATGCTTGATAGTTTCCACTTCATCATCTCAAAAGGGGCATAAAGATAAGTAGATCCAATCCACGGTCCACAAGAGCTTTCTTGACTGGAATTCTGCCGAGCATAACGCGCCAAATAAAGATGCACACCTTCCTTGGGACCTCCTTAAGCCAAAGAGTTGGAGATGTAGAAGAAGGTAGGCTTTTCTTCCACAAGCTTACAACCCCCACCCCACCCCAATTGAAAGATTTGGTATTGATAGGAAATAGAAATAATCAGAAACTAAATAGTTTTTGTGTGAAGAGTAGAACACACTTATTAAACTTTCCCTTAAATCTACATGTTTATCTACAATGAGACTTGAGCTTTCAATGTTAATATCTCTTTTAACACCTGACATTGCAGGTCTAGCTGAAAGCCTTTTGGTTACAAAATAAACAGTTTAGAGTGAAATTTATTCTATTTTAACAGATCCATAAGTAGTTTTCAACAGAATAAGAGATACATTTTGTGAATGTGCTGACTATTTTAGCAAAACTAAAACTTTTTTGGATTGTTTCTGTGAAAAAAAAAATGTAATTTATTACTGATGCTGCTACTATTCATTTACTTTTATTTATATTATTTTTTGATATTATTTTTTAACCAGTTGTCTTTCATAACTAAAAACGGTCATTTACGAAAAAATATAGACAAGTAAATAATAATAACGAAACAAAAAACAGTAATTATAATTCATCGGTTTAATATATTTAAAACATTAAAGTTTCATTTTCTTTCAACCTAATTGTGGCAATCTTAACCCAATGGGCCGAAGTAGGGATGTGTGGAATGACCGGAAAACCGAACCGAAACCGAAACCGAACCGGAACCGGAACCGATTGGAACCGATTTTTGGTATTCGGTTCGGTTATCGGTTCTTATAATTTTTACTTTTCGGTTATCGGTTATTCGGTTAACGGTTCTGCGGGTTTCGGTTATATCGGGTATGGAACCAAGAATTCGAAAAGTCCATGGCATGGATACCAAGAAAATTTAAAAACCTATGATGGAAATTGTGAAAAACAAAAGATTATTTGATGGTTGTCTTCCTCAATCCTCACCATACCTAACACTTGGAAGAATTAATTGCATCGATCAAATCCACTTTGTTCTAAAAAACAAGCAATTTTTAAAATACAATCAATACTTAAGAATATATCACTATAGTTAAAGAAGTAATTCAGAATGATATTTTATCAAGATTTACATTCAATAAAACGTTAACCAAAAGCAATCTAGATTTGAAAATCCATTAGGAATTGTCCAGGTTGAAAATCCATACTTCACGTTGACATTCATAACAAAAATATTTTTTTTTTTTGCAAAAGTATAATAAAACGTTAATCGTGTTTTTTTGTTTATATCTTGTTATAATATATATACATAAAAGTATATATACATTTTTTGCAAATTTTGGTTCTAATCGGTTTCATACCCGAAATACCCGTACCATAACCGAACCGGAACCGGAACCGGAACCGTGTTACAATTATTGGTTCGGTTATCGGTTCTTACAATCTTCAATTTTCGGTTTCGGTTAAATCGGTTCCGGTTCGGTTCGGTCCGGTTCCGGAACCGTTTACATCCCTAGGCCGAAGAGTTAAATGGACCTATTTTAAAAAATAATATAAAACATAACTTTTTTTAAAAAAAGAAAATCTATAAAACGATGTATTAAAAAAAATTGTTCTTTGAGAAAAACTTCGAAATTATGTAAAAAATTTTACTTTTGATCGTCAATCCGTTTGCTTGAATGGACTCAAATTGCCACCCTTACAACCTATATTTAAACAATCTATGATGAATAAATGGCTTAGCAATTCATATATATATATATAGATCATTATGATTGATTAAAAAAAAAAGCTATATGAACGTTAGAAAAGGTAGCTGGATGATTAATATAATCATAAAAAGTAAAAATAGTTACTAGCTATTTTGATTAATTAAAGGAGTTGTATCAAAAATCTCTTGGAGTGAAGGGAGTGGTCATCTTCCCGAAAACCACCTTTATGTACACGTCAGCGCCACATCAGTTTTTCTCTTTCCACATTTTCCCACCTTTTTCCATCTTTCTAAGATGGAAATATTCATCTTTCTATACATTTCCATCCTTCTTAATTTTTTTAAAATAAATTCATTTTAATTAACAAAACAATTAAAACTAAAATAATTAATTTCATAAATATTTAAAAACTAGTACATAACTTAAAATTAAAAATTACCAAATTAAAAATAAAAAATACATAGCAATAAATAAAAGGGTTAACTACATTTTTATGCAACGACGTTTTCATATTTTATCAATTTATGCAACGAAATTGCTTTTATCACAATTTATGCAATGATGTTTATACTTTTTATCAAATAATGCAACAATGTTTTCCATTTATACTAAATGATGCAATAAAATAATATTTAATACGATTTATGCAATAATGTTTGAACGTATTACACAAATATGCAACGTAATTTACCAGGTTATCTATCGATTTATTTTACGTACCGAACACATCTACGTATTAAAAAGTTCACGTCACCAAATTCAATCTATACTATATATAATAAGAAAACCACTTGCAGTTTCTGGATCATTAGATGGAAAGAAATCAATGGCCCAGATTAATGACAACTCATAATTATTTATGAAATGTCTTTTATACCCTTAATTAAAATCAATAATTACACTTATGCCATTTTTTTAATTCATTTTCCAAATTTACTACCTTAACTTAATTACATTAAATTTTGATTTTAATTTTTTTCATTAATGAATTAATATTTACCTAAAATAAATATGTGTCATTATTATCCTTAATGATCATAGTTAAATTCAAATGTAAAAATTTGGATTTAAATGTAGAAGTGTAGTAAATAAAGTTAAAATTTTTTGTTAATTATTTTGCTAACAATATTTAAAATTTAATTGATAAAACTTCAATTGTAAATATGATAAATTTTGATTGTTGATTTTCAGATTTTCTATTTTTATATTTTATCATTTTTAAAATATATACGCATTCACATAATTGAAGTTTTTTGTTTCTTACATTGATATTTCATATTTGAAGTTAATAAAAATTAAAAAAAAAATTACAAACACATATTATCTGTTTTTTAATAATGCAATATAATAATATTATTTTTAATTCAAACAACTATATATTTTTTATCTTTAATTTAACTAGCTTTCAATTTTTTTATTTTAATTATATATAAGTTTTATAATAATTTATTAAAATATAAAAAATGTGTATTTTCTAAATCACCCCATGTAATACATGGGTTGATTAACCTATATATTATAATAAAACAAAACAATTCATGTCACATGTCACTTCTACAATACAAGAAAATTTTATTTTTCCACCTCTTTTTCCAAATTTAACACCTAACTTAATTGCATTAAATTTTGACTATATTTTTTTCATTAATTAATTAATAATAAATTAGATTTTGTAACATTTAAAATTAATGTTTACTTAAAATAAATATCTATCATTATTATCCATAATAATCATAATTAGATCCAAATATAAAAATTTGAATTAGTTGTGGAAATTATTATTATTATGTATAATAAATGAAAACATCAAATGTCACTTGTCACCTCTACGTTCACCAAAAAGATAGTTACAACTTATAAAAAATAAAAGATAAATACAATTTAATATTTTTAAAAAAGATAAATATACTTTATTTTTTAATCTGTAAATAATAAAAAATAAACACAATTATTATTTTTGTATGTTTTTATTTTTACTCATATACATTTTATATAAATAAATTTAATTAAAAATATCCACGTAATACGTGGGTTATAAACTAGTTCCTTCATAAAATAAGGGTTATGCCAAATTCATTATTTGTCACGACTAAAAACTGTAATATTTAATTTATTTCGATAAGAGATAGTAGTGGGTCGGACTGAAAATTTGTCATCTCATCTCTATTTTTGAAAATTCATTATCATCAACTGTAGTTACTTCAATAGAAATCATCGTCAAATAATTTATGATAACCGTGAAGATTAGAAATAACAATTTAATGAGATCAATCTATGTTGTAAAACTTTATCATTTACGTTAAACAATCACCTAATTATGTTGTAAATGTGAACTGTTTATGGTTAACGATAATCAAATTCATACATTAAAAATTAATCATTTGTATTAAACGTTTAATCATGAATCCTCATATTTATCATCAGTCATCTGACAGTAATCATTGTTCAGTATTTGTAGCTTTTAACCAAAAAACGAACAAGACCCTTTTAACCTGGGTACGACTGATCTTTAAATAAACCAATAGAAACAAAATGTCGTATTGAAATCAGATAATTTTTCATCCAACTCATACTATATTAAGAAAGATGGCGATAGAACTTTTTTTATACGTAGTTGTGTCACTTAAGATTCTAATTGATGTACAACAAATTAATATTGTCAGATAAATAAGTAGATTAAATGTTGCATACTTTGATAACAACTTCAAACATTGCTGCATAAATCGTGTTAAAAATAATTTCGTTGCATAAGTCGCTAAAAGAGGGAAAACGTCATTACATTTTCTGATAACAAATTCAAACGTCATTGCATAAATTGTGCTAAAAATGATTTCGTTGCATAAATTGATAAAAATGTGAAAACATCGTTGCATAAATATGTGGTTAACCCTAAATAAAAACTAAAATTACGAATGAACATTAAAAAATACAAACTAACCGTCTAAATTTGATATTTGGGCAAGTGCAATATGTTTCACGAGATCTGATTGAAGGTTATTGTGTGTTTCTCGATTACGAAAGTAAAATACGAAACTGTACGAACGAAACAATTACGAAACTAAAACAAAAAAATACATACATTTACGAAATTATAATAAGAAACAAAAAATAAAAATAAAAAAATTATAAAACTAAAATTATATATGTGTGTGTGTGTGTGTATGTATGTATATAGATATATATATATATATATATATATATATATATATATATGTGTGTGTGTGTGTGTGTGTGTGTGTGTGTGTTTTGACCTTAAACAAAAAAAAGAAGAAAAAAAGTGTTATGTGTGTGGTTTGAGCAGGAAACAAAGGAAGAGAGAGAGAGAGAGCGGGGTCGCGCGAGGAGGGGAAGCCAGGGAGGGGTCGGAATCGGGCGGGGCCGGCCACCGGGGTTGGTGTTCTCGGCGGCTCCAGGCTGAGGTGGCAAGGCCGCGCCACAACGGCTTCACCATACCCTTTGCCCTAAGGCGGTTACAAATTGTTCCTTCTTTATTACAAGATAAAACTAGAAGAAAACTATAACAAATATTCAAATTTGAATTATTTAATCCAAATATTTTTTATTATTAAAAAAAGGTTTACCCAACAATCAATACATTATGCTAATTAAATACACTTGTAATTAAATCGAATTTCTAAACAATCCATTATATATTTGAAGTAGTTGAATATACACTTCAAACATCTTTTAAACCATTTTAACATTAAATGTTAGTGGTTAGTTATTAGAACCAATGTTAGACACCTTGAGGGTGAGGACCAAACGTCACACCTCCACCTAAGAAGAATGCTCTTGGCAAGACTCGAACTCAATACCTCAAACAAGAGAAACCGACCACTTGATTTAAGTCATGGTTACAAGTACGAGTGTGTGTAATTATAAAAAATGATAAATTGTTGTGGAGTTAATTAGTCCATGGACCATGAATTGAATGAAGGGGTCTTTGGTTACAACTTACAAGTACGAGTGTGTGTTGGTCCCTCCACCACATGTCATGTCCTCATGTCAAATTGTGGATGGTATTTAACTTTATTTTTATTAGATAATTATATTGTTTTTGTTTTCAATAAACAAATTTCTAACTTATAGATGAGGTACAACAGCTGTGAAATTATTTTATATTGATATTATAAAAATTAAGAATGTGCGGAACTTAATACTGACTAGGAAAACTGACGAATTACCATTAATTGGATTGGACGGCAGCTGCTTTAGTTGATACAGTCCGTCAATATTTCGATCCAGTCTCGAATCCTGTACATCTCTAATTTTCATAACATTAATATAAATATTTGCATAAAGCTTTTTACCAATTGTATAGTTTTTCCAAGTTAAAGACATTTATTGACAACAAAAAAATATATATATATACTTACCAAATTGAAACAAAAATAAAGTATAACCCACCAAATTGAAACAAAATAAAAATTGTAACTAAGAATAAAATAAAATGTAACTACCATATGAAAAAAAAAATTACCATGATTAAAAAAAACCATAAACAACTATCAACACAAGACAATGAAATTGCAAACGTGGTTGTTTAATTTATTGTAATATTTAACTAAAAAGGAAAATTGTAGATCATCTTTTATAAAATTCTTACAAATATAACAAATGTAACGATGAAATTTTAATATTTCAACTGGAGGGACCGATAATTATATGCTTCGGCTATGTCCTCTCCAAGATCCTAAATTCCTAATATATGGAGTTAATTACAAAAATGGTCCCTGTGGTTTGTCCTAAAATTTGGATATGGTCTCTGAACTTTCAATTTTGCAAAAACGGTCCTTATTTTCATAGTTTGTTTGCAATTTTGGTCCCTCAACTTATTAACTTTTCTAATATGACCAAATTACCCTTATTTTGATGCAAACTATAGGGACCATTTCTACAATTAATTTTTTTTTTACTCTTTTTTATTCTTAATTAAATAAATTATTTTTTAGTGTTACTTAAATTTAATAAACTATAAAAAAAGAAAAAATTATTTAATTATTTATGTTGGTTCATAAATAATTTAGATATTTTTAGTCTTGATTAATTATTTAATTTACTATAATCAAAGTGTAAACCAATCATAATTTATAATAAAAAAAATCATTTATGTTTAGAAACTATTTTCTAGAGGTTTCGTATATAAAATATTATAAAAATATTTGACTCTATAATTATTTATGTTGTTTCATAAATTTATAATAAAAATATGTTTGTTGGTCAAATATAATTTACTTTCTTCTTAAATAAAATCGGCTAAAAGATTCTATTTTATAATCCGTTCACATTTGTATCAAAGCAAGGTGATAATGACAAAGATTTTGATTTAATCAGATTAAAATGAAAAGTCAAATTGAAAGACGAAAAAAGATTAAAAACCTATTTATATTTCTTGATTTTTATGTAAAGGTCTAACAAACCAAAGTTTGATTATTAAAGTTGTTAATCATGAATTTCAAAAATGTTATATGGACCTAAAATTTTAAATCGTTTTTTGTGTCGATTAAAATTAAAACGATAAAATAATTGATACGTTAAATAAAGAAATTTGAGTTGTATAAGACCATTTGGAAGTTTTTTTTAACTCGGTCAAATTAAACGTTGAATTTTTATTTATTTAAGTTCTTTAATATTTTTAACTTTAATTAAACTGTTGGCTCATAAATAAATTTTTTTTAATAATTTGTTAAAGTTAATTAACACTAAAAATAAAGTAGAGTCAATTATATAAATGATCTATGTGGTTTGATCAACATAAATATTTTTTATTATAAATGCATAAACCAATATAAATAATTATAGATAAAAAATTTCTTATTTATGAAACCTTTAAATAATTTTTTTTAAACATAAATGATTTTTTCGATTATAAATTTTGATTGGTTTACATTTTGATTATAGTAAATTAAAAACTAATTAAGAGTAAAAATATCTAAATCATTTATGAACCAACATAAATAGTTAAGTAATTCTTTCTATTTTTATAGTTTATTAAATTTAAGTAACACTAAAAAATAATTTATTTAATTAAGAATATAAAATAGTTAAAACAAATTAATTATAGAAATGGTCCCTATAGTTTGCATCAAAATAAGGGTAATTTGGTCATATTAGAAAAGTTAATAGGTTGAGGGACCAAAATTGCAAACAAACTATGAAAATAAGGACCGTTTTTGCAAAACTAAAAGTTCAGGGACCAAATCTAAATTTTAGGACAAACCACAGGGACCATTTTTGTAATTAACTCTAATATATGTATGTAACCAACATCATATTTATATCATGTTTTGTTTTATTAATATTTTACTAAATTGTAGAGGTGTGCATGGTTCGGTTCGGTTAGTAATTAAAATGTAAAACGTGTTTTCGGTTTTGAGTACCCGATCTCCGATTACCCGTTCAAAGGCAGTTGCCGGCAGTTCGGGCCACAGTTATCCGCTATATGCTAAAAAAGCAATTAAAATCATAGAAATATATCATTTTTAAATTATTTTTAGAGTTAATTACAAAAATGGTCCCTGCGGTTTGTCCTAAAATTTGGATTTGGTCCCTGAACTTTCAAATTTGCAGAAACGGTCCTTATTTTCATAGTTTGTTTGCAATTTTGGTCCTTCAACCTATTAACTTTTCTAATATGACCAATTTACCCTTAATTTGATGGAAACCACAAGGACCATTTCTGCAATTAATTTTTTTTAACTTTTTTTACTCCTAATTAAATGATTTATTTTATAGTGTTAATTAACATTAATGAATTATAAAAAAGAAAAGAATTCTTTTATGTTAGTTCCTAAATGATTTATATATCTTTAGTCTTAATTAAATTTAATTAAAGTGTAAACCTCTAAAAATTTATAATAAAAAATAATTTATGTTTAAAAATTGTTTTTTAAATGTTTCATAAATAAGAAATTTTTTCTCTATAATTATTTATACTGGTTCATACATTTATAATAAACAATATTTATGTTGATCAAACCACAAAGACCATTTATGTAATTGACTCTACTTTATTTTTAGTGTTAATTAACTTTAATAAATTATAAAAAAAATTATTTATGTGCCAACAATTTAATTAAAGTTAAAAATATTAAAGAACTTCAATAAATAAAAATTGAACGTTTAATTTGACCGAGTTAAAAAAACTTCCAAATGGTCTAAGCCAACTCAAATTTTTTATTTAACGTATCACTTATTTTATCGTTTTAATTTTTAATTACACCAAAAACGATTTAAAAATTTAGGTCCATATAACATCTTTGAGATTCATGATTAACAACTTTAATTATCAAACTTTGGTTTGTCAGACCTTTACATAAAAATCGAGAAATATAAATAGGTTTTTAATCTTTTTCGTCTTTCAATTTGACTTTTCATTTTAATCCGATTAAATCAACACCTTAAAAATTTAAACCATTTAGATTTATCACCTTACTTCGATACAAATGTGAATGAATTATAAAATAGAATCTTTGGCCGTTTATTTAAGAAGAAAGTAATATATATTTGACCAACAAACATATTTTTATTATAAATTTATGAACCAACATAAATAATTATAGAATCAAAATATTTTTATAATATTTTATATATGAAACCTCTAGAAAATAGTTTCTAAACATAAATGATTTTTTCGATTATAAAATTTGATTGATTTACACTTTGATTATAGTAAATTAAAATTAATTAAGACTAAAAATATCTAAATCATTTATGAACCAACATAAGTAATTAAATAATTCTTTTCTTTTTTTATATTTTATTAAATTTAAGTAACACTAAAAAATAATTTATTTAATTAAGAATAAAAAAGAGTTAAAAAATTAATTGTAGAAATGGTCCCTATAGTTTGCATCAAAATAAGGGTAATTTGGTCATATTAGAAAAGTTAATAGGTTGAGGGACCAAAATTGCAAACAAACCATGAAAATAAGGACCGTTTCTGCAAAATTGAAAGTTCAGGGACTAAATCCAAATTTTAGGACAAACCACAGGGACCATTTTTGTAATTAACTCTTATTTTTAAGTACAAAGTCATAGTATACTATTTGATTATAAATCTTAAAAGTTACACTAAATGTATTTAACAAAGCAATTAAAATAAAAAAATCATTTAAAAATGTAGTATTTAATGTATTAGAATGACTAATTGAAATTATAAATAGAAACTACTAACTTTTATATTTATATATACATACATAGAATCAGGTTCATCAGCGTACCTATAAGATTCCAGCGTACCGAGCGTACTCTAATGTGAATGATCATTCACACATATTTTTTTTAATAGACATGTATAACACAACATTATAAGACTTTTTTTAAAAATGAGTAACATCATAAATCTTGTGAATGATAAAAAAAGATCATGTGAATGGTCATTCACACCATTCACATAGTGTAAAATGACCATTCACATGGATGACCATTCACATAAATATGCATTGAGCATTCACATAATTTTTAAGGACACAGAAAGTGTGAATCTATGTGAAATTCATATATCATGTGTATAACATTAAATTAAACATGGTTATGTGAAAAAAATTTAAAAAAGTTTTTTAAGGTCGATACCTTCGGATGCACTTGATTTCGAGAGGTACTTATTTGAACCTGAATCTACATATATATATATATATATATATATATATATATATATATATATATATATATATATATATATATATATATATATATATATATATATATATATATATATATATATAGAGATGGGATCATTGCAGAACCTAAATTTAGTGTAGAACTGTAGAACCAATATCGTCCATAGATTAGAATAATCTAATAGTCTTGATTAAAAGAGTTAAGTTTGGAATTAGTGAAAAAAGATTGGTAGTAGTGATATTTTAATTCTTGGAGGGGCAAAAAAGGAAAAGATTGGAAATAGCAAAAAGATTGACATTAGCAAAATAAATATCTTTTTTCTTTAAATTAAAATAACATTAATATTATTAATTTTTAAATCAAAAAAATTATACCATAAAAACGAGAATTTTATACTCTTTAAAACGAGACCGGTCATGATATATTTTTTTCGAAAAAAATTTACGTGTTTATTTTTCGTAAAAAAAAAAATTACCCAGACCACGATGCAATATATCATGGTGAGATAATGAGATCATTCGATATCGAATGAACACTTTGATATCGTATATTTAACGTCAATGCAACACTGCATATACGCTCATTATTAACAGAGCTAAAATAATAGTCACAATTAGTAGTCAAAGTTGGTGGATTTAACGAGAACGGTTATGATATATATTTTTTATTTTTCGTAAAAAAATTTTTACCCAGACCACGATGCAATATATCATGGTGAGATCATGAGATCATTCGATATCGAATGAACACTTTGATATCGTATATTTAACGTCAATGCAACATTGCATATACGTTCATTACTAACAGAGCCAAAATAATAGTCACAATTAGTAGTCAAAGTTGGTGGATTTAACGAGAACGGTTATGATATATATTTTTTTATTTTTCGTAAAAAAAATTTTACCCAGACCACGATGCAATATATCATGGTGAGATCATGAGATCATTCGATATCGAATGAACACTTTGATACCGTATATTTAACGTCGATGCAACACTGCATATACGTTCATTATTAACATAGATAAATAATAGTCAAAATTAGTAGTCAAAGTTGGTGGATTTCACGAGAACGGTCATGAATAAATTTTTTTGAAAAAAAATTTACGTGTTTATTTTTCGTAAATTTTTTTACCCATACGACCATTCGATGTCGAATGAACACTTTGATATTCTATATTTAACGTCGATGCAACACTGCATGTCCATTATATATTAAAAGAGTAAAAAAAAAAAAGTCAAAGTGGACAGTCAAACTTGGTAGACAGATATTAATTCAATGTTAATTGTATAATTACCATCTTATCCCTAGTGTTATATTATAATCTAATGGTTTAGATTGGTTCTATGGTTCTGCACTAAATTAAGGTTCTGCAATGATCCCAACCCTATATATATATATATATATATATATATATATATATATATATATATATATATATATATATATATATATATATATATATATATATATATATATATATATGTATATATATATATGTGTATGTATGTATATGTAATCGGTTCGGTCATCCACGGTTTTCTAAAAATAAAAAACTAAATCACCCCGTGATATTTTGGTTTTTGATCAATCAATTTATCGTTTTTCCGATTTTGTTTGATGACTCAGAAATCTTAATTGAAATGCATAAATAACATGTATATATGATGTTTTATATATTCAACTCTGATCAGTACATATACAAAACATTTGAAACCTTTTTTTAGGTATATTTGATACTTAGAAATCTTAAGAAATTTATACGCTAATTGATCGTCAAGAAAATTATATATATCTTTGATTATTTATTAAACATGCATGTCACTGCATGCCCAAAGTCAATTTTCAAACATTTAAAGATTCTAAACAACTCTTTGACTTGTTCTATTTCAAGAATTCGATACAAAATGAGGTTCGAATTCAACCACAATTTTTGTATTGGATCATGGGAGACAATCTTTTCATAGTATTCACATTGTTACATGATAGGTCAATTAAATTGGTCAAAAAAATGAATAAAATACAATCAATAAGACATTTGTTAGACCCAACTCAATCATATGCGTAAAAGTATCGAATCAAGGTCCAGAAGAATCACACATCGAGCTTTTTTTTATTAAGAACTCAATTATAAGCGTAAAATTACAGTCAATAAGACAGTACGTGAGGTTTAGAAAAACGTGAAGTCCATAAACGACAAGAGATTCACAACAATTTTCATAAACGACAAGAGAATCATATGTTCCTAATTTACGGATCATTGTTTTTTACAATACTTGTTATAAAATGAATTCTTATTCCATCCATTGTCGTGTGTGTTTTCATGTAGGCATGTGTCACGCATAGGTTTCATTGTAGAACACCTTAATTGGAAAATTTGAGAACCATTAAAAAATCAATTTCTTAAAATTTTATTTATCCGGGTATTACGGGAATAGTAAAGCATGTAAATTTAATTATTTCAAAAAACGTACAAAAATAGTATTATTATATATGATAAATTACTACTAAATAAGCTTTTCTAAATAAATATGAATGCTAATAATTTTTTAATCATCATCTAATTTTTCATAAATTATATTTAATAATAATTTAATTTAATTAGTGTGGAGGGAGTGGGAACACCGAGATCCATCAACAAACCGAACACACCTTAAATACCACGTACATTTTAGCTTTCGCCATATTATGATGTTTTTTCTCAAAATATTACGCAAATTTTGAAATTAAATTTGAATAACGTTTTATTATAATTAATTATGCATTAATTTATTATCCAATATTCTTTACGGATAAATTCGGCACAATATCTTTATGTTTCTCTAAATTATAATTAACTAGTTTGTTAACCCATGTATTACATGGGATATATTTTATGAATTGTTATCATCTTAAAACATATATAACTATTAAAACTATTATTATAAAGACATCAAAAGCATATTAATATGAAATAATATAATTTGATTTACAATTGTTATTGTATTAATATAAAATATGCAATTGAAAATGATATGAAATGAAACAGAAATAGCCTTTGAAAAATTCAGTGTATTTAATTTACTCAGGTTCTCTTAGTCTAATATAATTGGTTAATTTAATCAAAAAAATGAACATAAAAAAATTATTATGTAATTTTATGAAGACACATGATGATAAAGACTTTTTATTAATGTAAATAATTTTATTATAACTAAAAAATTTATAAAATATTTATTACTAACACGATATTATTTTTAGTTTTTTAAATTCATTAAATACTAATCTAGTTAGATAAAAGTAAGGTTTAAATTTGAAACTTATTAAAATCATTTAAAAAGAATGTCGTTTATATATTGGATTAATTTAGGTAGTAATTAATTCTATTTTGTAATTAATAAATTAGATAACTAATTTAGGAGAGTTATATTAGGAAATTTAGGCGGGAAAACGAAATCATGAGTGCTTGAGAAATTGACACCTGGCACTACATGTTTTCTTTTATTATAATATACAGATCCTTCTAAAAAAATTAACTGTCTATAATCATATATTTATTTTTTATCAGGTTCATTTTCATATTCTTACTGTCAGTGTATAGCATATTTTATTATTTACGGTTTTACCATTTATGCAAGTGTATTAAATGTGTAAAATAAAAACTCAAATGTCATGTTTTCAACATTTATAATAACAAATTTCTACAAGCTTTTAACATTATAAATATGATTTTTTTTTAATAAATATATTAATACGAATTATTATAAAAAGTATGTTATTTGAATCTTTTTGCTCGTATTGTTTAATTTTTCGTAGGTATCATTACTTTTATTTGGTTGCAGAATACATCTTTATTTCCAATTACTTTAATCAAATATATTAACTAATGGAAACGAATCATGTTCCTAATAAAAATGGGTCATGTACTCATGTTATAGATTTATCAACCAATATTTTTGTTATACTTTACTGATTATTTCAATCTTCCGATTAAATAATTATATTTTTTAGATTTAAGTTTTTCTGTCATCATGACGGTACTACAATAGTTGAGAAAATAAAATTTATAGTGATGGTTTAAGGATCAAACACCAACTCATATTTTTAAGGGGAAATTGTGCAAAAAACCTCTAAGTAGGATCATTTTTGCGATTAAAACCCCCAATCATTTTTCATTGCACAAAAAACCTCCAACCGGTTAAAACTTTGTAAATTTGGGTTTTTTCAAAAATCTGACTTGCAACCGGTTTAGCCGGTTGCAACTTGATGACGTGTAAAATTTTTAAATAGATTTTTGCGTAAAAAACCTCCAACTTGTTTAGTTTTTTCAATTAAAACCCCAAATCATTTTTCATTTGATAAAAAACCTCCAACCAACAAAGATAATTAAAATTGAGTTTTCACTGATTGCATTTTGATGACATGAATATTTATTAAACTTTTATTTATCAAACAAAGAATTCGTTTCCCAATTGAACCTCCACCCTCTAGACTAGCGAATCTCACTTCTCTAGTTGATCATATTCAGAAGCTAAAATGGAAAATAAATAAATGAAATTGAAAATAAAGCTAAACCTAAAAATGCAACTCGTGAACACAAAATGAAATCGTATCCATCGGCACAATTGAACAAGATAAAACGACAAAAGTTAATCGAACATACATACATAAAATAAACAGCACTGGACATAAAGAGGAGATAGAGTAATCTGAGTTGCCGGAGGTAGAGAAGAAGAGAAAAGGTAAATATTGTTGTTGGTTAGAGGTGAGAAAAATATAGTTAAGGGTTTTATTCGAAAAAGCACCAATTTCAGGGTTTTTTATGCAAAAATTCAGTTTAAGAATTATACATGTAGTGCCACGTAGGCGCCACGTAAGTCGGGTTTGCCATGTGGACGGCACATGTGTGCCATGTAAGCATAACAACCTTTATAACCGGTCAAGTCCTAATTTCAAAAGATTTTACTGGTTAGAGGTTTTTTGTGCAACAAAAAATGGTTAGGGGTTTTAATCCCAAAAATGACCCAACTTTAAGGTTTTTTACGCAATTATCCCTATTTTTAACTACATGTTATACAATTTACATCATTCATGTTGACAGTAGAAAATCCTAGATGATCGGTTGCTTTTATATATATCCAAATTTAAAACTTTATGTTTGTTAGGTTCGGTAATACGTGAATTATTACACTTCTATGTGTGTATGTGGAGATATTTGTGCAAAAAAACTTCAAGTTAGATAATTTTTGTGATTAAAAACCCCAACCATTTTTCATTGGACAAAAAACTCTCAATTGACTAAAACTCATTAAAATGAGGTTTTTTTTAAAAGACTAACAACCTCATGAACCGGTTGCAATTTGCTTACCAACCCTTCGTCTTTGATGAATCTTTGGTCCAACGAACTCATTGTCTGTGTTTTATAATTCAAATTCACATTTGTTGTTGAATTCTTTGTTCAAATATGTGTTTATTCTGTTGAAATTTAATTTTTCGACAAAATCCTGGTGATCACTGATGACTTGTCGACGATGGTCTGTGACTTTCAATCGATTACAACCGGTATTATCCCAATTCCGTAAGATTTTGTCAGTTGGAGGTTTCTGTGCAATGAAAAATGATTGAGGGTTTTAATCACGAAAATGATCCAACTAAAGGGTTTTTTTATATATTTTAATTTTTAATTAATTTTATGATCATTTAATATTATATATTTATTTATTTTTATTCATTTAATCTATATATTAAATTTGTAATAATCAAAAGATATATATTTATATATGGACTCGTTAGGCTCACGAGCTCGTTATGTGAATCTTGAGCTCAAACTCGTTTATTAAATGAACTCGAATTTAGGCTCGAGCTCGACTCTGGTTTTTCATTTAACTCGAGCTTTTAACGAGTCGAGCTCGAGTAGTTGGATTCATTTACACCCCTACTTTTATTGAACACATTTATAAAAATTACAAGCTCCAAGTCTTTAAAAGCCCCAACTTTTAAATACTCCAGCTACTGAAAGCTCCAGTTTACAGCTCTAGCTACTTGGGCTCGTTTCAGAGCTATAGATTTTAAGAAAATTTGAATTTTTAGGTTTTATAAATGTGTTTGATAAAAGTACCTGTTAGCTTTTAGTATCAATTGATATAGAATAAAATTAATATTAACGGAAAGTTATAGTTGTTTACTGTTTAATATAACATAAACATTTACGATTGTAAAAATCTATTATCTTTTTATAAAGTTGAACTTTTATCATTTTTTTAAAAATAACTTAATTAATTATTCATAACATATAAGTATTCTTCTATATTTAGTTATTTAAAAAAGGGTTAATATTGAAAAAACTAGCAGGTTTTTGTAGTTCTATCAGTTTGGTCCCTTAATGTTATTTTGTATTATTTTAGTTTTTTTGTTACTTTTTTGTTATTGAAACTGTAAAATTTGTTACCGATAATCTATTGTTTAGGTTAAAAATGGTTTATTATTAAAAAAACCAAAATGTTTTTCACGTTTGCGATTTAATACCTTCGAGTTATTTTTTACCAATAAAATTCTCATGTTATTTTTTTGCTGCTTTGCAAAATTTGTATTTCCTGAGTTTGAGTACTTTTGGGAAAAAAGTGTAAAAATGTTTTTTTTGGGAAAATAATGTTGATTATGGAAAGAAAACCAAACTTTTTCGAATACGAGAAATAAAAAAGATAACCTGAGGATTTTTTTGGGAAAAAAATAATATGAATAGATAAAATCACAAAAAAAACATATTAGTTTTTTCATATTAAACACTAAATAGATGATGTTACATTTTAATTCAAGTTGTGCATTAAAAAACCATTATATTTTCAGTTTTTATTAGCTTAGTCCCTGATAGGCTGATACGTTAAAAAGTCAAAATGATTTACAAAATGGTTAATACCGAAAAAACTCCTTCAACGTTTTCCATTTTTGCGATTAAAATCATAAAGTTTTTTCTAACTGTTTAAGTCTCTAAGCTATTTTTATCTTATTTAAAAGTGCATATCTGACATGTTTGATCGGTTATCAAACAAATAAATTTAGTGTTTTCAATTGATTAATGTTGTAGAATATCCACAATTTTTTTCATATTTTAGTGATATAGTCCCTAGACCTTTTGTTTTACTAGTTGTATTTTACCGATAAATCTGGTGGCCGGTCAAAGATATATATTGAGTAAGACAAACATAGTTTAAGGATTTACGCAATTGAAAAAAAATTTAGGGACTTAATAAAAAAAATAAAAATACTTGATTGAGTTTTTTAATATTAGCCATTTATGAAATCCTAATATAACTCATTGTTTAAATACATGAATTTTATAAGGGATTTCGTATGAAAAAATTTTGTCTCGATGACCAACTTATAAACATAATATTTTTTAATATAATTTTTAAACTAAAATGTCATATTATTTTTTAATCTGAATAGTAAACATCAAGTTACATGTAAGGAATTATTCAATTTCAATAAGAAAAAATTATAACACGGAAATTAACATGATAAAAATAACGTTAAGAAACAAAGTGATAAAACCGTAAAAACATGATTAATTTTGTAATACCAACTCTTTTTGAAAAAACAATTTAGACAAAAATATCTCTAACATCTTTTAATATTTTTTGAATTTCGTTCGTATGTTAATTGCATGAGTCGAACATAAATAAATATACTTCCCCCATGAGTAAGTTAGATTAAAATCACGCTCCTCAAGGCGCGTGATGGATAGTGGAGTGTACGAACATCACCGGCTTATTACTTTATTCCATTATTACCCCCCGCATTTATATATGATATCACCTTTATTATTTATTTTGAATAAGACTTCTTCATTTAACCACAAAAGAATCCCACCACGCCCTTCACGATGAGAAAGCTTTACAACCACAATAAACACAAAATCCACCCCTCGCCACCGCCCACCGCCGCCGCCCCGACCGACCACTTATCTTTACTACCCATCGCCATAGCCACTCTTGCCGCCGCCCTTGCACCGGAAGACAAAGAAGTCTTGGCATACCTTCTCTCTTGCTCTCTAATCATCACCACCGCCACCAAAAATTTCTCCGGCGACTCAAAACCCACCAACAAAATAGTTGTCGGAGACGGAGGCGGTAGGGGTAACCATCCTCCTCAGTTCAACTGCAACTGCTTTACATGTTACACAAGTTACTGGGTTCGTTGGGATGCTTCACCAAATCGACAGTTGATTCATGAAATCATCGATGCTTATGAAGATGAATTGATTCAAAACCAGAAGAATGGGAAGAACAAGAGAGAAAAGAAAAAGAACAAGGCTTCTACGCCTACACCTCCGTCATCGTCTTCTCGTATTCCACACGCGCCGCCTACTGCATCAGCGAAAGTCTCTCACGCGCCACCGAAAGATGAGGAAATCATGATGATTAACAATAGTGATGAGGATGTGGGTCAAGATGATTTGACCATGGAGTCATCTTCATCATCAGAAAAAGGACCAGTGAGAAAATTTGTAAGTTTTATAGGAGGAAGGATTTGGGGTGTTTGGGGAGTTTGAAATTTTTTTTTTTAATAATAATTTTTTAAATTTTGCTATAAAGTTTTAGCTTCAAGAAACCAAATTTCTCCCATTTTTGTAAATTCAGAAATGGTTTTTATTTAATTAAAAGGAGGTTTTTGATTTGTTCTTGAAATGGGATATTAAATTATTAATAAAATAGTTAAGGGCAAATTACGAGATGTTTGTTTTGATCTTGTTATCTGTATGTATAATATATATTCATAATTAAATTAATTATATAAAACCAGATGTAATGTTACACGTAATACAATGTTTATTTATTTTAATATTAGATCATTTTATATGTTCATTATGTCTAAAATAGTTGCAACCAAGTATTTTTAATGTACAACTTTAAACAACCATAATATTATTAAATTGATAATATTTGCAACGCATTATAACCATCATCATTAATAATAAGTTATAACGAATTTTTATTTTCTCATTAATGTTCAAGCAATTGTTATTGTTATTGGTAAGTAAAACATAAATTACCATATAAAATATAATGGAAAATCATGTAAAAAACCAACCGACTTTCAGTATTTTTCGAATAAGTCATTACACAAAAAATGTTTCCATAAAAGTCTATCAACTAAAAAAGGTTTTCGTAAAAATCACTTCATATAAAATGTTTTTATAAAAGTTCTTTAACTTGATGAAAATTTATGTAAACATCTGAAATATCTCATAAAACAACACAATTCGTAAAAAATTTCAAGTAAGGTCATTTATGAATACGTTTTTGATAAGAGGACTTGATCATTAAATATCAAGATTGTGTTGGTTTTTTGTATAATTTTCCAAAACAATATTTAACTTTGTTATTGGCTTGACAATTGTCTTGAAAAAATTATAAATTTTATATAAAAAGTGATTATGAAAAAATTAATTGTTGGATTGGATGTAAATTGTACTCTAAAGTTGTTTTGACGAACTGTTGACTCATGAATGCTTGTGGACGGAAAGTCGGAAACATTACGTCGAACTATTACTGATTTTACATGATTATTTAGAGTAAATTACATAATGAGTCATGATGAGTCTTGACTTAATGTGTTAATTATTTTTCATTAATTATAATTTTTACTTAAAGTTTTATGTGTTACAATTTAATTATTTTAATAAGCTAACACGTGTCAGTTTGTAATTTTTGATCAATATGTAATAACTTAATGTTTTAACGGAATATATCGTTCGGTTTAAGAAAATATATAAACCTGATAAATTTTGATTAACTTCATAATGATAATACATTTTGGTATGATAATATTTTTAAGCAGAATTTAAAACCATAAAGTTCTATTCGTTTTGATTAAATTATTTTGTTAATTTAATATGTTTTGATGCAGTTCTAACTATTGACAAGAACACGTAACTTTAACGATTTAACAAAACATATAAAATTAATCAATTTTGCTTATAAGAGTAAAGAAATATATAAACATAATGTTATATTAAAAGGAATTACATAAAACGTTAAATTTATATACAACACACATACGCACAGTCAAATGTATACGATTTTATTTTATTATGATCGAAAAGAAATACATAAAAGTTTATATAAACTTAATGAAATATTAACTTTAGCAAATATATTATGATTTATTTTGTTAATATGTATGTGTGCATATATACTTAACGTTTTATACGTTTTTGATTAATACTTCATTAATTTATATTTATTTATGTTTATAACTAAATCAAAACGTATCCAGTTTTTATATTTTGTTATATTAAAAAAATATATACTTTTCTTTAAAATGTTAATTCATATGTTTCGATCAAAAGTTATAATTAAATCAAAACATGTTAACTTAACAAAATCTTCAATCAAAACTAATAAAATTATAACTTTATATTTTTCGTTTTTAATATTATAATTAATAGAAACATATTAATATGATGAAATAATTAAATCGAACCTATAAAATTGGAAATGACTAAACATTTTTAAAAATGAAATGTAAGATATATAATATTATTAAGTTAATTAAATAAATAGTAACATGAATAATAAAATTAAATATATAAATTATTTTCAACTAATATTATAATTAATAAACTGTAACTTGTTAATAAAAAATAATGATATAATACGGTAACAATTATAATAAAAACCAATGTTATTTGTTTCGGGACAAAAATTGAAACAATTAAGAAATGACAAAATTGTTATTTTTTAAATTTTGATCAAGTCAAACAAAATTAAGTACTAAATGAGTGATACATTTTAAAATTAAGAACTATTCGTAATACTAAAAGTCATTAAGACGAAAATCATAAGATTGCGTTTGGTAGAGAGATTTGATAAGACAAGAAATGAGGATAAAATTATTTGGTTCTTAGACCATGAATTGAATATCAAGTTATATATTGATACATCTTGATGAATTTATAAAGAATCGATATATATAATTCGAGTCTCCTAACTAATCGTTCGTTTTCATTTTCTGTCTATCGCCTCTCCACCAAATACAACATAATTTTCATAAAACGACAAGGATCGTCAACTTATTTTTTTAAAGCAAGCAAACGAAAAGAATGATTCATCTAAAAGAGTTAGAAAACCATTTTCTGACTAATTAAAATTTAAACTAGTACATTTTCAATCACAAATTAATCAATTATTTGTCTTTTTAACCAAGACATAATGTTAAAAATTAATAATTACATCTTTGTCACGAACGGTTTAATGAGCGTTTGGATTTGTGCTTTAATAAATTACGTGCTTTAGAATGTTTTAAAAAAGGTTATTGTGAAAACTCAAATGTAATTTTAACACAAAAGATTAATGATCATTTTCAGAAAATAAATCCAAACAGATGGATGTCATTTGGTGTTTAGGTTTGTAACAATGATAAAAAGTATATTGGATTTTGTAAAAGTGTTGTGTAATTGTCAAAATAAGTCAAATAAATAAATGATGTTGATGTATGTGAGATAGTCAAACATAAAAGTCAAAACTGGACGATGACTAGAACCTTCTGGTGTACGCGATGGTAGATTAGCATGACCATTTCCGCCGGGTCACACAGTCTAAGATGGACCATTATATATACATACATTTTCCATATCTCCTAAACCAATGGAAGCCTCCCACTTGGCCAACCATCATTGGTTGATGGGTGTTTTTTTAATTTAAACTTTTCCTAATTCTTTTTTTTTTGTTTTGGTTTTTATTTTTAATTTAAAAAGTTTTCATATTTTTTTATTCTTTTTTTTATTTCGGTTTTTTTAATTTTAAGATTTTAACTTTTTTTTTTTTACTTTTAAAATTTTCATAATACACTATTATCTTTATGTTATCTTTTAATTAACGCCTTTATTTTAATATACTTTTTTTACTCCTCTTTTAACATTTATTATTACAATATTTTATTACACATTTAAATTTATGATTTTAATTATACATATGTTGAAGTTATTCATTTGAAACTATTATGTTATGTTTAATTGTATGAAAAAGAATTTAGTATTAAAATGCACAATATAAAATTCTAATGAAAATGTTTTATAATTAAAATATAACTAATTAATATTCAGATTTTGTTGAAACATGACCGATCATGATTCATTGTTTTTTCCTTTTAATTTTAAACTTTTTATAATACATTCTTATCTTTGTGATATCTTTTATTTAATGTCTTTATATTAATAAATTTTTGTTTAATCCTCTTAACATTTATCATTACAAAATTTTCTTACACATTTAAAATTATGATTTTATTTACACATATGTTTAAAGTTATCTTTTAAAACTATTATTTTTTTCTTTTTTTTTTTAAATTTTAAACTTTTCATATTACATCATTTTCTTTGTGTTATATTTTGTTTAATTCCATTATTTAATAATTTTTTGTTTAGTCATCTTTTAACATTTATTATTACAAAATTTTCTTACACATTTAAAATTATAATTTTATTTATGCATATGTTTGAAGTTATCTTTTTAAACTATTATGTTTTGTTTAATTACATAAAAAAGACTTTATTATTCAAATACAGAATACATGATTCTAATGAAATTGATTTATAATTAAAATGTAACTAACTGACATTCAGATTTTGTATTAAATATGATCATGTTTAACATTGAACATTATTATTATAACGTTGGTAAGTCCTAATCGATGTGTTGGAAACATTACCATTATAACTTTATTGATTTGGTCGTAAAACCAACAAATAAAATTGGCGATTAAACTTAATCAATGTCAGAATTTCGAAATATGATTATAAATATTTAATTATTCAATTCTGTTTCCGACCCGATTTAATAAGGCATGCTTTGTAGGTTTAGCATTGCAAAATCTAGCAAACCAATTACAGAAATTAACTAATAGTATCATTTGGCTTGCTTATTGAATATTAGGGGTGAGCGATGGGTACCATTTCCCGAACCCGAACCGGTACCGGTACCGACCGGTACCGAATTAATATATTCGGTTCGGTATTCGGTTTTTAAATTAGCTAAAATTCGGTATTCGGTACTTTCGGTTCCGTATTCGGTTCGGTAATTAGCTAAAATTCGGTATTCGGGACCGAACCGGCACCATATAAAATTATACGGTTCGGTATTCGGTTCTTCCAAAACTAATAATTCGGTTTCGGTATTTTCGGTATCGGTACCGGTTCGGTTCGGTACGGTACCGAGCTCACCCCTATTGAATATATATATTACTATATCAGCTTTCCAGTTTCACTCTTCGATTCTGATTTATTTGGATTTCGTTATTTGAATTGTTTGAAAAATATTTATTCTATTATTTTTTTTATATTTATTTTTGTAATTAGTATTTTAGATTCCGCAGTAACGCGCCGGTATTCAACAATTTGTATATATACATTTATCAAATAGGATCAACCAACCACATTTTTTTTAATATTTAAAATTTTCATAACACATCATTATCTTAGTGTTATCTTTTATTTAACCCTTTTATTAATAAATTTTCGTTTAGTGCTCTTTTAACATTTATTATTACAACATTTTTTTGCGCACTTAAATTTATGATTTTAATTGTACTTATGTTTGGAGTTCTCATTTGAAACTATTATGTTATGTTTAATTGTATGAAAAAGACTTTATTAATTCAAATGCACGATACAAAATTCTAATGCAATTGTTTTATAATTAAAATGGAACTATTTAGCATTGAAATTTTTTAGTAAATATGATCATTTATAACATTGAACGTTCAAACAATTCAAACAAAGATTGCAATTGGAAAGCTGATATTTCAAAAAACAAGACAAATGATATTGTCATATGATTCGTTTTCTAGATTTTGCAATGCTAAAATTATAAACAATGTCTTATTAAATCGGATCAGAACCATAATTAACTAATTAAATATTCATGAAATTTTGACATTGAATCGTTAATTTAATTTGTTGGTTTTCCAACCAAATCAAAAAAATTTGTAACGGTTGGGATCAACCAACCACGTTTTTCCTTTTTTTTTGTTAATTTTAAATTTAAATTTTTCACAACACACCATTATCTTAGTGTTATATTTTATTTAGCTATTTTATTTTAATAAATTTTCATTTAGTACTCTTTTAACATTTATTACTACAACTATTTTTCTTACACACTTAAATTTATGATTTTAATTATACTTATTTTTGGAGTTGTCTTTTGAAAATACTATGATATGTTTAATTGTATGAAAAAAGACTTTATTATTCAAATGCACGATACAAATTCTAATGTAATTTTTTTATAATTAAAAATGTAACTATTTAATATTTACATTTTTTTTATTAAATATGATCATGTATAACATTGAAATTATTATTATAACGTTGACAAACCCTAATCGATGTATTAGAGACATTACCGTTATATTTTTTTTGATTTGATCGTAAAAGCAACAAATTAAATTGACGATTAAATCTAATCAATGTCAAATTTTCATATTATGATTATGAATATTTAAGTAGTTAATTCTGGTTCTGATCTGATTGAATATGACATTGTTTGTAATTTTAGCATTGCAAAATCTAGAGAGTCAATCATAAGAAACAACTAATTGTATCATTTGTCTTGCTTTTTGAAATATCAGCTTTCCAATTTCACTTTTTGTTTAAATTGTTTGAAAAGTATTTTTATTTATTTATTTTTATAATTAATATTTTAGACCCCGCAACAACGTGCGGGTGTCAATACCTCGTTTTATTATCATTATTATCTTTATCCTTGTATACATTTACAGAACGTCGTTTTTGGTACCGTTCCTAAGGGGTAGGAATCTCCTACTCTCCTACATCCATCAAACCATTCCCGCGGTATCGATACTGGGACCGAACCGGTACCGATCAATTGAATTCGGTTCGGTATTCGGTATCCCAAATCGTCATAAAAATATACCCGGTACCAACCGGTCCGGTACCGACCTCATCCCTATTCTTGATTTCTTTCTCATCAAATGTAAATATTGATAGCCCTTGATGAGTTTCTTTTTAGTTATCTTTAATCTACATTCCTTATTCTTAACCCTTCTTTAGTTTATATGATAAGTAGTTTCTCAAAAAAAAAAAACTAATAACAAAAAATGATGATAGCACGTTTTGTTAAAAACCAACATATTTTCACGTTTTTTGCGTTTTCTTCACTTTATTTTTTTTGAACGGCAAACTATCCTACTCCTACTCCTTTAACACCAGACTCACTTACTCCACCTAAATATCAACTTGCGTTTTCTTCACTTTATGTTATTTTTTTCGGGCTAATTACTAAAAATAGCAATAACTTTTAGTTTTTTTTATCGTTTATAACAACATGTTTCATATTTTATCATTAATAACATTAACTTTTTAAGTTTTTTTTATCATTTATAGGAATTGGTGACTTATAAACCTGTTATAACAGGTCAATAGTAACCAAACACCACTGATTTGTAACCAAACAGTCCATATTACCATTAATAACAACTTTTTATTTTTTATCATAACAAAATATTTTAAAATCAGGATATCTTCTAAATTTGTTCTTATTTTGAATCTTCATCCAAAGAACAAAGAACTTAGACGGCGTTTGGTTCGCAGAATGTTTATTTCTAGAATGAAATTTGTCAAGGAATGAAAATCAGGAAGGACTGAAATCTGTCGGAATAGAAGTGGAGGCCGGTGAAGATGAAGTCTAGAGTTTGGTTTTAAAACTGTTAAAACCTTTGGAATGGAATTTCAATTCCATGGCATTAACCAAGGAAAATAAATTCCTTCAAAAGTTGTGTTTTTTTTAAGGAATCTTTATTCCATTCTTTTTTACTGCCAAACAGCACAAATTCCATCAGATTCTATGAACCAAACGCCCCATTAACATATCAATATATTCCAAAAGAACAAGCTCATTCATATTAGGGGTGTTCATGGATGGTTAACCGAAACCGAAAGTGCATTTCGGATGGTTAACCGGAGATATCGGTTCGATGATTTCGTGAACCTAAACCTAAACCGAAAAAAACGGTTGGTTATTTGGTTAACCAATTAATCATTTTTTATTTAATAAATCATTTTTTAAATTAAAAAACCCCAATATCTAGTTTTATAAAAACTTTAAAAGTCCAAGGTAATAAATGCAATGAATAAGACTACTAATCATCTATAAAATATCTTTAAACGATTAAACAATTTCTTTCATAATCTAATAGATACAAAAAAAAATTTATATAATATTTCCTAAATTAGTCGTTCTAATGTTGTTTTGGATTTAAAAATTAATGTGGATTAATAGATAAGCTAAAATATTATATTATTGTTAAGATAAATACTAATATTTATAGGTCTAAACATTAAATTATATAAAATTAAAATTTTTTCGGTTTTTCGGTTAACCGTCCGTCACCAAAATCGTGAACCTAACCAAACCGAAAATAATAGAAAATTCGGTTCGGTTAACCTTAAAATCGGTACGGTTTTTCGTATCGGTTTTTCGGTTTCGGAATATTTTGAACACCCCTAATTCATATGCTGATACAAATCATTCTAAATGAACAAAAAAAAAAAAACAATTAAATGAGTAACTCAACAAAATCAGATTTCTAAATACAAATTTGCATCCAATCAAAATGTAAATAAAACGAGGTTTTGAGAAGATTGAGACCAGACTCTAAACTCATCGAGATCTTGGCACTATATCTAGATTTGAACACCAAACCATAAAAAGACGATAAACATATATGGACGGAAAAGGCAAAGAGTAGAACCTTACACGGAAAGTTAAATTATTTGATGTGAGCACCAAATCCTTCTTTCAAGAAGATCAGATCTGAGCACCAAACGTAATTCGAGACTTAGTGTTTGTTGATTTCACCCACGCCATCATCTAGATCTATTCGTGTTTATTCAGATTAGGAACTTAAACCCTCTTGAGCCTTTGTCGTATCTAGAACCCTAAGTCCTCTTAAGTCTCAGAGATAAAAATATGACGTTTGATTTTACATTTACTTTTCCTCTGATGGCCACCATCTGATTCCTTTCAATTCTCTCGTCTTCAACCTTTTGAGGCTCCGATGACCCTTGGTGGTTCATCTTTTACCCTTCAAAAGAGGCTTTCACTTCTAGACAATGGCTACGATTTCTGGCTTTGAATCTAGGGCGGCGTTTGGTTCGCTGAATGTTTATTTCTGGAATGGAATACGTGAATGAATGGAATTCTGGAAGGAATGGAATCTGTCGGAATAGAAATGGAGGCCGGTGAAGATGAAGTCTAGAGTTTTGTTTTAAAACTGTTAAAATCTTTGGAATGGAATTTAAATTCCATGACACTAACCTAATGAAAATAGATTCCTTCAAAAGTAGTGTTTTTCATAGAAAAAAGAATTTCATTTCATTCCTTTTTACTGCCAATCAGCACATGGAATGAAATCTTCATTCTAATTCCATCAGATTTTGTGAACCAAACGCCCCCTAGATGTTCAAAGCCTCAAAGAAAATAAAAAGGAGGGTTTGAGGATAAAGAAGCAGAACTCCGTGTGAGGAGAGACAATGTTTGGTAACAAAACTAAAGGTGTTTTGTTACAAAGTAGGGGTGTTTGGTTACGAATGACCTGCTATAACAAGTTTATAGGTCATCTATTACTATAAATGATAAAAATACAAAAGTTGATACTGTTATTGACAGAATATAAATAATGTTGCTATAAGTGATAAAAATATCAAAAGTAGTTGTTATTTTCGGTAATTAGCCCTTTTTTCATAAAAAACTCAAGTTTTTTTTTTGTTAGTGGAATTTGGATATTAGACCCCAGTTATAATTTGTGAACTGAGTTTTTAAAAACTGAAAAACCGCTGAAAAACGGGCTCTAATTTCCAAATTTCACTGAACCAAAAAGAAAAAAATAATTTGAGGACTTTTATGGAAGAAAAATAACATGAAGGAACAAAAAAAAATTGAAAACATATTGGTTTTTTTCCTAATAAACCCATATTAATATATCAAAATATGATTGCTATTACTACCATATACATTTCTATAATTATCATACAGTAAATTCTCATTATCATAGACTTTTTTTTAATATGATTCAAAGTGCTCATTTGAGTATTGAACTTATAGAGTTTTTAACATGCATCAATGTTCATCAAATGCTAATATTGAAAAAACTCTACGAACTTTCATTAATTTATCGATTAGGTCACTGTATTTTTTTCCCAAGTGTTTAAGTCCTTAGACAATTTTTGTCTTATCCAAAACTATATATTTGACCTGTTTAGCAGGTTACTAACCGGTAAACGGTACAGTGACCTAAGCAAGAAAAAAGAAAGTCCAGTGACTTAATTGTGAAAATTAGAAAAAAAAAGTTGGTTTTTTTAAAAAATAAACTATTAGAAAAACTAATTGTTTTACTTGTTAAACAGATAGCATGTTAAAAATATATACTTTTGAATAAGACAAACTTTGTTTAGGGACTTAAATACTCGAAGAAAAAGTTAAGTGACTTAATCGATAATTGCATGAAAGTTGATGAAATTTTTTTAATATTAACCCCAAAAAAAAAACTATACAGTTGACTACTTGACTACATGAGTATTGCCATTGGTCTTTAAGAATGGTTTTTAGAGGCCTGTATTATTTTTTAAAATTTTTTTGGCATTGTTATTATTAATGTATAATAATTACTATTATTGTTAAAATTTAAAAACTTATTATTTTTTAAATCAAATGAGTGTTTAGGCTGTGTTTAGTAAACGAAAACTAGTTAATTTCAATTTTTGCTTTCAGTTTATAGTTTTCAAGAAAAAACAATGGCTATAAAAAGTGAAAACTTGTTTAGATTATAAGTTTCAGTTTGGGTTTATTATGAAAAAAACATGTTTTCACGGCTTTTGGGTTTTCGTCCCTCAATTTTATTTTAATTTTAGTTTTGTGAAATTTGACTATTAGACCCCGGTTTTAATTATTAAACCGGATTTTTTAGAGACTGAAAAACCGAGTTCTAATTTTCATTTTTCACTAAACCAAAAAAAAAAAAAATTAACTTGAGGCCTTTTATGAAAAAAAAATAATAATATGGAGGACGAAAATGCAAAAAACGTGAAAACATGTTGGTTTATTTCATAATAAACCTTTGTAGTTTTAAGAAAAATGAGATATGTGATTATAAAATTATAAAAAAAAGATATATGATAGAAAAGTAATAGAGAGAAAGAAAATATTAAAAGCGAATATATGGTAGAACCGGTAGGTAATAGAAAGTAAAAGATTAAGTATGAAAAATGTTATTTTAAAAAGCAAAATTAAAAGTTAAGGAATTGTTATCAAGTAAATGTTGTTTTTAACGGACATATTGTTAAATGATTGAGGGGATCATGAATATAAAAAAAAAATGAGATATATAATATCGTTATTTTAGAAACAAATATCATTATTTCTTTATAAACAACGTAGAGATTTTCATATTTTATTTTTTTAATAATTTATTGTTAGTTTTTTATGTGTTTTAATTGTATTAGTTTATGTATTATTTTAAACAATAACGTATTTGTAAGAATGATTTATATTTAAAAATAAGGTTTTAAAATCTTCAATAAGGTTTTAAATTTTTTCGACGTTGTATTATATAATTGAAGAATTATGTTTCATAATAACCGGTTCAATATATAAAAGTGATCATGAGACATGTGTATAGTACTCGAGGATTATAGTTCTTATGTATATCTCATATAGGTAACAATACCTTTTTTTCGGTTCATTTAGATTATTGAACTATCAAATTTAATCTTACTTAGGTCATTATAAAATATTTACGATTATTACTTTAAATGTTTATATAGACAACTGCTGATTAATATGAAATAAAATAAAATAATAGTTTATATTATAAAATTGTTTATTTTAAAAGTAAACGTTTATATGCTACGAGATCTCCGATCCCTCTATCCTAATCTAAGATATCTGATCGAAGAAGTACCACATCTTCTCTGTCGATATTTTATACAATGAGATTATTTTCCATATGAGATTTTACACGACAAACTCAGTATGCTATATAATTTAACTCCTCAATTTCCGATACTATTTATATAATCATATTTTAAATTAGGGTTGAAGTCGTACAAATGCAACATACTTTTCTCAATTAACCTAAATGACTAATTAACTTTTTTTCTTTTGACCGAATGGTAGTTAACTTGTCGATATGGTACGTGTAACCAGTAACCATGTTGATATGACAGTTTTTGCTGATTCAAATGACAACGTAGCAGATTTTTAATGACATGATGCTTACGTGGATTTATCATATCAACGTAGTTACTGGTTACACGTACCATATCGACAAATTATTTTGGAGTACAACGTGAATTTTGATCTATATAAATAATTTATAAAATCCACATAAGCATATAGATCATTTTCACACTTCTAAAAACACAAATATAATATCATTAACGGTAGAACCGGTAATCAAAATTACCATTTCATCAATAAATTTTAAGTACAAGTACCAATGAGATAAAAAATAACTAGATAAGTCATTTGAGTAAATTCAGTAAAATAATATATATTTGTATGATTTTAACCCCTTAAATTACAACAAATATATGCAACTACAAAACTTGCAATTAGTCGTGTCATATGTGTATGTGTTATACACATTCAAACAAGACCTCTACTCCATCCCACATTGTGTTATTTCTAACTTTGTCATCATCAAATGTTAATCGAACCTATATTTTCTCAATGGATACAATCTGCTCATGGTAAAATTTCATATGGGTTCGATATACATTTATCATCAACAAATGGCCCGACATGCAATGCGGGTCGAATCTTATGAAAGATCTTAAGTCTAGAAGATCTTTAATCCTCATGGTATTGTTTGTAAATACGTTACCAAAATACATTGAAAATGTGAAACCATAAATCAACAAAAACATCTAATTACACGAGTCTATGATGGTTAATCATGATTGAAAACCCAACTTGTCTTTATCTTCTTTAAATTTTACAAAATGTTATCGACTTTATTAATTTTTTTTTGAAGATCATGATGTTAGTTTTTAAGATGAAAGAATGTTAATCCTTTGTTTAGTGAATTTTCATGGTTTTTTGAAGTAATATATGTACAAACACAATCAAGTCAATTGTATCATTATATGTAAGTAAGACAATTTAAGATAGATAGGTAGAAGAGGATAATAGCTTTGGCTTATAAAAAGTTGGTGGGGCCACATTAGGGTTTAAAGGATCTCAATAAATAAGTTTATAGTTAAACAAGACAAAGAGGAAGAAAAAAAACTGAAAAATATGAACATTAAAAACCCTAAAAAAGAAACAATAATTTGTAAATAAATTAAAATTTTATAAAATTCCTAAATATATGAACATCAACAACCAAGATCTAAATCTAAGCACCAAGATCTAAAATCAAAACTGAAACCAACTCCTAAAATCAATTTAATTACCAAATAAGTTGTATAAAAAGCTATGAATTGTATTCATTAAAAAATGATTATTTGCGTTTAGAACTAACCGTACCATATTTCTTCATAAGCTAAAATGTAACGACCCGAATTTTATATAATTAATAATTAATATTTATTGTAACGAAATACGATTCGAGATACTAATTTATCTCAAACACATAAATGAAGGTGTGTGTGTGGGTAATTATGAATATATGCCTTGAATATGTAAAAAGGACTTTAAAAGAAATGCTAATAATTCTAGGGGTAAGTTGGTAAATATATGAAAGTGGTGGGGGGGAAAGAAAAAGAAGAAGAAGTCTTCTTCTTTTTGACTTATAACCTACGCAGACACACACACTTTATGTGTGTGTGTTCATCTTTTTCAAAAACTCCAAATAGAGAGAAAAGAAAAGAGAAGAAGAAGAAGAAGCCAAAAATCAGCCTTTTTGTTGGAAGCTTTGTCGTTTTGAAAGATCCAAGAGGTAACCACTCTTGTTTATAAATCTTGCTATTTTATTTTCTTCTCCTCTTCATCTTCGTATGAAGAAGATGAGAAACCCAAATGGGTTGTTATGAATAATGTGAAGAAACCTTTAGATCTTGAAGTATGATAATGGAATATAGTAAGAAGAATCATTTTAAACGTATTATTCAAGTTTTATGAAGTTTCATGGGTTTTAGCTCAAAAACCCGAAAATGGAGTTTTATAAACTCCCATGGATTTAAAAATGAATGAAATGGTGTTCTTAATGTAAAAATGAGTTTAGAAAAGTATATATATGTTTGGGAATGATTCCAAACCGTTTGTATTAAATGTAAGGAATGTTGGTAGTTTTGAGCATTAAATCCGAAGGGCAAAAAGTGCAGACCTGCACTTGAACTCGGCGAGTTCCCCTTGATTTTTGAAAGAAAAATTTCTAAGTTAAAGGATCCGGATGACTTGGGATCCGAATTCGGATGGGGTGGTCCGAAATTCGGATGTGGTTTGAACCGAGTTCGGACCGTGTTTCGGTTGGAAGGGATCCGAAATTCGGATGGTCCCTGACCCGAATCCGGATGGCTTGAGATTCAGTGTGACCCGAATTCGGATGGGAGAACTCGGTGAGTTCGGTCCCTTACTCGGCGAGTTCGACCCAGTGTTGGCCTGAAATTGTAATTTTAATTAGTCCTCGGGATCGTTTGTCATAATAACTTTTGTCACCAATTGTGAAGAAAAATTAGCCCAAAATAATTATGTAGATTGAGGCCGAAATTAATTAGATCTTACGACTAATATGTCCGAATCAAAGTTGAGAAATTGTAAGCGATGAGACTTATAAATATTATATTATGAACCTACTTGTAGGGGTTTTGACGGGTTAAGTCGCGTGAAGACTATCACTCTTACCTTGACAATTATAACTCGGTTTTGAGGCCGAGAGCGTATTGTATATCACTGTGAGTTCTAGTATTAACGTATTTGCATGCATATCATGAATTGTATGTTACTGCTTTCGTATCATTATTGTCATTTTCATGCGTTGCCATCACATACATCATAATTATTGTTTATCACTCGGTTGATAAGTTGTTGCTCGTTCGTTTGACCTCTCCGCCGAGACGGTAAGCCTGAGTGTGGTAACCCAGCGGAATCATAATGGTAAGCCTGAGTGTGGTAACCATTATTGCCTGTAAAACGATAAGCATGTGGTGGTAATCGTATGACATCATTGTAAACTGCATATCGATAAGCCTATGGTGTGGTAATCGAGCAGTAGATTGTAAACCCATTGTACGGTAAGCTTGTGTATGGTAACCGCAATGTGGTAGCTTATAGCCATTAGTTGGCCTCCAAAATTGTTAGTCGAATTCATGGCATTGCATGGCATCATTCATATATCGCATGGTACTTTAATCTAGAATCTCACTAAACAACTTTGTTGTTTACCCGATAGTTGTTATTTCTTTTCAGGATCTGTTAAGGGCAAAGGCCCGGCTGGCCCGAGTTGTTAAATATCGTATGGAGCTCGGATAGGAGCTCAATATTTTGTGGATAATTGGGGCGGGAGTAGCAGACTTCCATTTTTGGACTTACACGAATTAGTTGCTGTTTATTAATTCGTTTGTAACTAAATTGATAACTTAATCTTGTAACCCCAGTTACCTTGCTCTGTGATTCCCGACACTCTGTTGTGTCTTATGCAAAGTGTTTGGAATCACGATGATGATTATTAATTGCAAAAGTTTTAATTTGATCGTATTTCCGCAAGTACTCTGTATAAATTAACGTATAATGGTATCGAAATACTCGTATTAGTTGTATGGGTGTTTCATAAAACATGTAGCTATTTGTTTAATAATTGATTATTTTACAACTTAAAACATAAATCCAAACACTTTAAAAACTTATTAATTGATATATGTGACACAGACATAAGAAATTAAAACAAACACTAAATTTTCGGTAACACTTTTGTTACAGTTATTATCTGATTATTAGTTTCTAAAACAATGTCCTACTTTTTCAAACGTAAAACCCAACACGTTTAAATATTGTATCAGGCTAGTTAAAAAAATACATTGTCGCCCTCCGGCTTATTCTTCACTAAAGATACACGTACATGATCCAATTTCAGCTAGTCAGCTACATCATTCATCTTAAGTTTTCATGACTAGATTAAACTATTTGATAGTTATGATTAATATATTAAAAAAGTTTAATCAATTAAACAAACTAGTGATATGTAATTATTTGTATTGTAACACAGATAAAAATTATTTTCAATAATTTGTGTGCAATAACCTTTTGTTATTATAATAAATACAAGTATATATATCATATTATAATAATATTGGGATCATGTAATAACAGTTCTTACCATATAAATCTTTAAATACACAAAATTATATAGAAATGCATAAAATTTTACACTTGAAATATGTGAATATTTTTTTACTTATCAATTTTTCTAGAAATTTATATATCTTTTATATAAGTTTTTGTATATAAATCAAACTTTGTTGTTGGGGATGAATAAAGTTTATATTTTTGCGTGCAAAGATATTTTGTTCCAACGGTAGAAATAAAAAGGAAAACTTGTTTAGATTACAATAATTTCATAAATTTTCATTTCACTTTTTAAATATCACTTTTCATATTCTCCCTTTTACTTTTCTTTTACCTACCCTATATTTCTTTATAATACTCTCTTTCTCTCTCTTACTTTTCTATAATCTATCCTATATTTCTTATTTTATAATCACACGTACATCTTATTTTTCTTAAAAATAAAACTTTATCATCTAAATAAGTTTTCACTTTTCATAATAATCCTTATTTTTTTTTCTTCTAAAAACTAAACTTGAAAACTGAAATTAAAAAAATGTCTCGTTTTCGTTAAGTTAGATTAAAAACATCTTGGAAATGAAAACAACTATCGGATTTAGAGCCAAAACCGACATTTTGTAGGTAAAGGAGCACTGGTTTGCATCCCGGTTACTGGGCTAAAAAAAAAGAAAGAAAAGAAAAACCGGCAGGGTTGGCTGCTTGTGTGATTTTGGTTTCTGGGTTTTAAGTTTTGGCTTTTGTTTATGGCCATCTGCTCGCGATTCGTCAACCCACTCCTTCAGAAACACTTTTCTCTGTCGCATTAGCCTCGTCGCTGCCGCTTCTGACTCTCCGTCGCCTGAATCGCGTCAGCCTTCACCGTCGCTTCTTCGGTTTTCTTCTCGTCTCTACCTTCGATTTTCATATAAATTGGTTTATACACTAGTTGATTTATAAAATGACTGGTCTATGAAATTAGGGCTCTTGATAGTGGTTGTGATTGGGAATTGGCGAGTCTTCTGATTCTGAGATTGAAATTCTTTTGATTTTGACGAGTCTTACTTTTGCTTTCTGCTTTTATCCTTTTTTTTTTTCCCGAACAACCTTACATTATTTCTTCTGATTGTGGGATTGGTGTTTGTCTGGAGTACAATTGACTTGAAATGGTTTATAGTTCACTGGATCACGTAAGGATTGAGTTTGAATACACGATCAATACTTGTTTAGCTGCAAATTTTACGGATTGGGTTTTGTCAGCAACTCTTTATGCTTGGTTTTGATTTGCGGTATCTGTCTAAGACATACTGGAAAAGCTATAATAGTCAGTTCATCGTTGTTAATTGGATGCTATCTAGTGAGCACATTGCAAATTTTATAACACGAACATTAGTTTTGATTCGGTATTTGCCTAAGGGATATGGGCTACTGTCATACCTTTGAATGCCATCCTGTTGCATATATGTTTCCTTGCTAAATTTGGATAAATTTGATTCAAAAGCAAAGGCACTAGTCAGCAAAAGTAAAGAGAAATTTGTTCATATACATTGAATATACCATAGAGAGCAAAAAATGTTTTATCTTAATAAACTTGAAAGCTGTGAGTCATGTGTTTAGAGATGACTTTAAATTAGTCTAGTTTTGTTTGGGGGTAATTTGATCAAAACTTGTTATTGTCTAATAGGTATTTGGGATTTAATTTTAGGAGATTAGATTGTAAGTCAATTGTGTTTGCAGAAAGTATTTGCAGTTTTGGGTTGCCATCAAAGGTTCAATTCCAATCTGGGGTTTTAAGTGATTTTCTGAAGCTTTGTTGGGTGTGGTTTGTTGCTTTTATGTGGTTATGGGTTCGGCTTTGTATGGTTTTTTTTTGGATGTTCGTCTGCTGTATTCAATTTTGGGGTCTGTCGTTGATTGAAAGAGATGATAAATTGTGTAGCAATTTATTCACTTGTAGATTTGTTTTTTATTTTTTTGTAAATTAGTTCTGGATATAAATTAAACAGTTTGATATTTTAGGAAGTTTGAAAATTAATATAGATTCAGGCATTTTATACAGTTGTAAAAACAAACTGTCTCAATGATTTAGCTTTCAGTCTTCAAATAAATACTGCAATAATTTTTAGTCACCTGTCACTTTATCTGAAAAAGACCACCTTATGGTTCTGGTTACACAGGCAGTAGTTGCCGCTGCTCGCGTTGCAACTTGCAACAGAGCAGCGCCCTTTCCTCCTTTCTGATTCTGAGACTTTTTAGCTTTTGTCTGATGGATGTACTCTTCAATTCAATCGATGTTCGGGATTTGCTATCGTCACATGATCTAGATGACTCTTCTCCGCTTTCTGCACCCGATCTCCGCCTTCTTATCGACCGTCTCCAAATTCGTTCACTTGACATTAAGTCCAAAGTCCACAATTACATACTCTCTCACCATGATGACTTCTCTGCTCTATTCTCACGCTGCTCCGACGCTGTCATCAACTCTGAGCAGTTATCCAATCAAGTATCCAGCCTGATAAATCTTTTATCATCGGATAGTCAACCGATCGATGTCAAAATCAAAGAAATAGTTGAAGACAGTAGGAGGAAGCGCATTGAATTAAAAGAGAAGCAGGAGACTCTAGATTTAGTTAAGGTAGTGTTGAAGTTGAGCCAAGAGTTGAGTGTCTTGGAGAATTATTTGAGGGAGGGAAAAGTTGTTGAGGCTGCAGAGGCTCTTATGGAGTTGAAATTTGCTTTACGAGTAAGAGATAATGTGGAGGATCGCACGGAGGAACAAGAGCCAATGGTATTTGGTTTGTTAAGGAAGAAGTGGACAGATTTTTTCAACGAGGTAGAAAATTGTATCTACTTCCATTTGTATAGAACTAGAAAGAAAATTGAAATTGGAAAACTTGATGTTAAGAGAACTTAATTGAGAATCTTGATCTTTCTTTCGGTATTACACAATTCCTAAATTGCACAGTAAATAACACAAGATGATTCGTCTTATGAATTAGGACATAATTGTATGTGATTATTTGCATGTTTGTGGTTGTGTTAAGTGAAACTGGATTTGGATATGTAGATACAAGGGGTGCTAGTGAAATACATGGAAAATGCAGTGAGATTCGATCAGCAGTCCAATGCGTTCTTTGTCAAAAATAGAACGGCAATGAACGATATTCAAGGGATTGAGCTTTGTACTGTTTTTAAAGCAATGCATGTAAGTTTAATGCTTGTTTTGTTCCTTTCATTCTCTCTTATTTATTTGATTTTGCTGGTAAAATTGTTGTTGCTCAGTAAGCATAAGATAAATTCTTGTGGGCTAAACTCTAGCAACAAACGAAAAAGAAATTATAAGTTCCTCTATCTGTTATCATCGTATGCAGATCAACTTTTAAATCTTAGCCACAACTCTTGAGCAGTGGCTTTGTTTTCTTTTGTTTCGTTTGGTGTTTGTGTAGGTGGTTGGTATTCTAGATTATGGGCTTGCCAAAGTAGCAGACATGATGATCAGATATGTGATAGCTCCTGCAGTGCAATCTGGTTGTCATAGTTTTTCTGTTGAAGAACAAAGATTAGATTCAGGATATCTAGCTGAGGTAGTTTTGAGGATGACCCCACCTACTGGTTCTCAGGTATATATAGCGTGGAATGAAAATGTTCATTTCTTTCCTATTATATGCATCACCTGTTTCTATAAATTTAAAGGCTAATAGCATCTACTTCAAAAATATATTGAATCTCGTTGAGTACACTTGTTTGAGTGTTAAATATAACGAGTTATTGAACACCTGCGCTTTGCTGTGGGATCTAAAATATACAAAAATAAATATAAAAAACAAATGAATAAATATTTTTCAAACAATTCAAATAACGAAACCCAACTAAACCAGGATCGAAGAGTGAAATCGGAAAGTTGATATAGTGATATATATTCAAGAAACAAACCAAATGATACTATTAGAATTCCTATAATTGATTTGACCGTGCCTTATTAAATCCGATCGGAACCGGAATTGAATAATTAAATATTCATAACCATATTTGAAATTCTGACATTGATTAGGTTTAATCACCAATTTAATTTGTTGGTTTTACGACCAAATCAAATAAAGTTATAATGGTAATGCATCCGATATATCGATTAGGGCTTGCAAACATTATAATAGTAATGTTCATATTTAATACAAAATCTGAATATTAATTAGTTATATTTCAATTATAAAGCAATTTTATTAGAATGTTGTATTGTGCATTTGAATAATAAAGTCTTTTTTATACAATTAAACATAATAGTTTCAAAAGATAACTTCAAACATATGTATAATTAAAATCATAATTTTAAATGTGTAAGAACATTCTGTAATAATAAATGTTAAAAGCGGACTAAACAAAAATTTAGTAAAATAAAGGCGTTAAATAATAAAAAACACAAAGATAAGGGTGTATTATGAAAAGTTTTAAAATTTAAAAAAGAACAGAAAAAAACAACCAATCATGGTTGGCTATGTGTCAAACCTCTATTGGGCTAGCCCATTTGATAAATGTGTGTGTGTGTGTGTGCGTGTGTATATATATATATATATATATGTACATATATATATATATATATATATATATATATATATATATATATATATATATATATATATATATATATATATATATATATATATATATATATATATATATATATATATATATATATAGGGTCGGGTTCAATGAGGTACTATGTTAGACTGGCGAACCAGAGTCCATCCATGTTTGGTTATAAGTTTAAAATGGTAATATAGTCAATTAGGTTTATCTTAGATAATAGATGACAACTAATAAATTAATAGATCCCTTAATTGTAGGGATTTACTTCCATAACATATCTATAATAAATTTCAAAACGGGTTTTAATGAACATGTTCAATGGGATTCGAAAATAGGTTTTAATGAACATGTTCAATCGGATTCGACAATGGGTTTTAGTGAACATGTTCAATTGGATCCGACAATGGGTTTCAGTGAACATGTTCAACTGGATGTGTCAAATAAAGGTATTAATATTTTCTTCAAACCGTTCGTGAAGGTTCAGTTTCATTTGCACGTTATTGAACATGTGCAATCGAGATTTATTGTGTTTTTAGTCGCTGTTAACCGTTTTGGTGATAAACCAATATTGACGATATTGAACATGTTCCAATCGTGGTTTATGGAGTGTCATCATTACGCATGTTCAGTATGGGTGTAAGGAATGATATTAACTGAAATGGAGATTTTCATGGGATACACAGAATCTTTGATTCTAATTTAAACTTTTTAATACCATTTTTACCCCAACATTAATTAATGTGTGAAAGAATTTTAAGCAAAATTTATATTATATTAATGATTTTAATGATAAATGATTGACTATAAATGGTTTTCCGGTACCCCAGTCTAACATGGTACCCCATTTAAAAAAAGTACATTTTCCTTTTTTTAAATGACTTCTATCAAACATGATGGGCTGATGACTACATGTGATTTCCTGTCTCATGTTTAAGTTCTTTGAATATAATATATGTTATTAGTATCTGGTATCTATAGATGAAATTTAGGTAGCCCCATGATGGCTGGTTTTATATCCCCAAACTGGTTATGGTCAAATGCTCGTTATACTAAGGTTTTTAAAACTTATCAAATAAGAGTATACATACCAGGCTGTGTTCAAGCCCAGCTCACTGTTTGACCTGTTATAAAGTGAAGGTACTCGAGGAGGGTTCTGGACAATTTAGAGGTAGACCCGTAGTAAAAAGCTAAGCTTGAACGTAAGTTTTTAAAAAATTGAAATTCTAGAAAACGAGGTAATAAACATATGGCTTTTTGAAAAAAAAATTCAAATGTAAATTTTGTGTCTTTCGGTCGTTAATCTGTTCGACCCGTTTGCTTGAATAGGTCAAAATTGTCACCCCTGCTGGACATCTTGGTTTATATTATTGGTCACTGCCCTATAAACTCGCATCCAAATCCCATTTGTAACCTCCCCCCCTGCGTGATTTAGGTATGACCGTTTGGTGTTAAATCAATGCCTGAATTGCCTCTTTCACTATAATCCTGTAGATCATGTTCATGTCACTAATGAAATTCATGCTTCATATACAGCTTAACTGTTTGTACTTTGTAGCATATAAGAATTTGTATTGGTTATTCTCACAAAGGTGATGCAAGGAAAGTTAAAAAGAAAAGACGCAAGGGTAAAACACTAACGAACTATAGATTCAAGCATCACTCCTAGTAATAGTATACATAGGACCTCTAGGACCCCAACTTAAAAGTATTTCACTTAAGGTGTCTTTTTTCAGCTACCTAATCACCAGTTTTGGAGATCACGTCTCTTCATATAGATTAAAGGAAATCCAGATTGGACTTGTAGAACTAGAAAGCTTACAAACGACCGAAGTGCTCTATTGAACTTGACTACCTGAATGATTAAATATTCCAACAGTTATTAATAACGGATCCCTAGTTACCCAAGTTCCTCCCCAGTTGATCATAAAAGCTAAATACACTACTCACTAGTAAATGAGTAGGATTTCTTTTGGCATGTATGTTTCAAAATTATATTGCACAGAACTCCATTCCAATTCTATCTTTTTGTATTTCTCTTTCTTTAGGCAAAATATCCTACTTGCTTCTGGGTTTTTGTTTTTTGAATCAATGTACTGAGGTGTTAAATGTATTATATTTATTGGATTAATATTTGATGTCTTAATCATTATGTATGCAGATTGAAAACATAGAAGCTAAAACTATTTATTCTGGAATTAGTGTGGTCGTTCAGTTTATTTTCAACAATATTTGCTTTCAAGATTCTTCCTGGATGCGATTATTTGGAAGACTGACATGGCCCCGGATGTCAGAATTGATAATTTCTAACTTCCTTTCCAAGGTTTGTTCCTTTCTACATATTCATTATGACCTTGCACAAGAATAGGCTTACTATGCTGCATTCTATGTCACAAATATATGAATGGAGCCCATTTTGAACAAGTATATTTCTATTCATACGATGTAGCAAAAATCGTTTGAAAGTTTGCATGGTCCCTGCACTATCAGTCATTTTTATTAGTTGGCCATTTTAGCATGACTATGTCTATCGATCCTTTTACTCAAGTGCCCTGTCATCAATTTACTCTTTATTTTGTATGCGAGTAACCACATAAGTGCAGACACCGCTATACCCTGTCATGGATTACAGACGGGGGATGATGTCGCTGATTAAAAAGTTGTGGGTCTTTGGGTATTGCCATCCAGTAACCAACCCAGATCATTGCTATATATGTTGTTTCCAGATTGAGAAATTGAGGTTGGTTTCATGTACCAATGCCGGATTGCCGATTCAGTTTTTCAAGCAGTGACTAGTGCATTTGAATATTTGATGATTCTTCCTTTTCTTAGTTCATTTGGCTGAGTAGTAAAATGATGAGAAGTTCTAATATCTAAATCGTTAGTGGCATACCATATAATCACCTTTAATGCTTTTGATGCCAGATTGTTCCTAATGACGCTTCCAAACTTGCTGACTTCCAAACCACAAGACAACTTACGTCTGAGTTTGAGACATCTCTTAAAGAAGTTATGTTCATCTCCTCTGGCAAAGATGAAAGGTTGAGCAATTTTGCAGACAATGTTGAAATTCACTTTGCAACAAGAAAGAAGGTTGAGATTTTAGCAACAGCCAGGGACCTCCTCCTACATTCAGATTTTAATCTCCCCAAGGTTAGGCGACTGATGGAATTAGAAGATTACTGATACTTAACAGTCTGCATTATTGTATAATTGTTGATTGAATGGCACTTCTTTCACAGGACTATTCAAGGAAAAATGCAGAGTTTAAGAATGGTGGAAACATAGACTTACTTTTCTCGTCTGAGAGGTGTGTCATATCTGGAGCAGCTTCTCAGCTAATGGAAGTTGTTCATCAAACACTGAAGGTTGGTGATATCAAACACTTTGCTGAAAGATATCTACAGAATTTGATATATAATGTATAAGCACCCTTAAGCATATTGCTATACAATTCACAGGATGTTTGTCTGTCCTCCACAACAGTGGCTTTAGAATTCTACCATGCTGCTAGGGATGCTCTGCTTCTGTATGAAGCCGTTATTCCTGTCAAGGTTAGTATATGAAGGCATCGGTGGAACATAGCATCACCAGTTTTTAATAATTTTAAAGCATGGGAGCATTGATTTTGGATTCATTTTTATCACTACACATCTAAATGATATGTATTTATATAATATCTGGCAAGATCCAGTTCAAGGGAGCATTCTTTCTGGAAAGAATTAAGATCTATGATCTTTTTGTTTCTTGAAATGTGCAAGTTTGATTATAACTTTATATCTAAGAAATTACACTAGGATATTATCGGGGTCTTATAAATTATAATCTCTGATTTTGCAATATGAAGCTAGAAAGGCAGCTGGATGGAATCAACCAGGTTGCTGTTCTTATTCATAATGATTGTCTATTCCTATCACAGGAGATTCTTGGCCTTGCATTTGAGGTATGAATATATGATTCTGCACACTTAACTATGATTGGTTGTTCATGGATGGTTAACCGAACCGAAAACGAGTTTCGGATGGTTAACCAAACATATCGGCTCGAGTATTTCGTGAACCTAAACGTAAATCGAAATAGCCAGTTAACCGCTTTTTTTGGTTTAGTTATCTGGTTAACCAATTAAGCGTTTTCTAATTATAATTTTAAAATTTTATTCTTTAAATACTTTCAGAAGTCGAAGATGAGAAAGTTATGGATAAAATTATAAACTATTGATTATATATTGTTAAAAGCTTGGATATTACCTTGTAAATATCTAATAAAAAAATGTTTTGTACTCTATCAAATTAAAATGTAAATATATGGTTTAATTGTTTTAAGTTAAAAAATGTAGTTTAATTAATGAGTCAAAAAATTATATTATTGTTAGGATAAATGAAAATATTGTTAAGGCCTAAAACTAAAATCTATAAAAACACTTTTTTTCTGCTTTTTCGGTTAACCATCCGTTGTTAAAATCGTGAACCGAAACCGAATGTTTTTTTCCGGTTCGGTAGTTATCGAATAAACCAGTACGGTCAACCTCAAAGTCGGAACGGTTTGTCGGTTTTTTGTATCGGTTTTTTGGTTTCAGAATATTTTGAACACCCCTACCTATGAGTTCTTCATCATGCAAGACTGCAAGCTAATGATCTTTGTGTTCTTTTGAGCCCCTTTTCAACTTGTACTCTTATTTTATGTGTAATGAACTTCTAATTCTTCCTATTGGCCTAAAGAATACGGTTGTTTTTTAAGAGATGAAGATCATGCACTTCTTCATTGAGGAAATGGAAGTATTAGATGTATTTTGATAAAGTTATGATCAAGTGTTTTTCCTTTCTCCAAGCTTTAGAAGGGCACACCAAGGGGAATATAGGAACTATCATTTTCAACTCTATAAAAATCAAACATTTTTAGTTAAATTGGATGAAAAGTCTATGCTAGAGGCAGCAACTTATATTTTACTATAGAACAACTATTTGACTGTAGAAACCTTATTGCATACTTCTATTTCAATTCCATATTTCCATGATACTTTTCTTGCTTCTGACAAGATATTGCTTAGTTGACTTTCGACGTGTCTCATTATTGTTCCAGTATAAGTCAGACTTCCCAACTTCTATGAAGGGAGCTGTCTTTATTGATTTGGGTGTAAGATACAAGCTGATGGCAGAAGAGATATTACAAAGACAAATACAGCTTGTCAAACACAACCTGATGGAGGTAATTTTAGTTGATTGTAGGGCAGTTCTGGATTCATCTACACAAGTGATTTTTTTTTAAAAGAGATTACCATTACTGTGTTTTACCAGGCCATTGATGGTGCCAATGGATTTCAGAATACTCACCAACCAAAGCGATATGAATCTGCAAAATTCAGTATTGATCAGGTAAAAACCAGTGGTTGCCTCGTTTATATTTCACATTCCTGATTTGAATTTCTCTTTACGTAAAAACATGTCAACAGGTAGCTTTTATCCTTGAGAAAGTGCACATAATATGGGAGCCACTGTTGCTACCACTGACATACAAGGGAATTATGTGCACGGTCTTGGAGGCTGTATGTTCGAGAATGACCAAAGACATACTCCTTTTAGATGACATTGCAGCAGAAGAAACATTACAGGTGAATTTTGCAGAATCTTCCTGAGCTCATTTTCATGTTTTTTCCCTCTCTGGGATAAAAACTTGAGCTGATACATTAGTGTTTTTTGTTTAGCTTCAAAGGTTAATTCATATGCTGCTGGAAAACCTTTCGTCTTTATTGGAGTCTCTGGTTGCTATCGATCAAACAACGAAGCCACAAGAAGCATCACCAGGCTCTATTGATGATCTGATACCATCACTCCCTCGACTTCGGATATTGGCAGGTATGCTTTTTTTTTTTTTAATTAATAAATGATGTGTCATTGTTGCAACCAAGTTGGTTAAAGATCATTCAGCAAATGTAGCAGTTGATCAGTATAAGTTCCAACTTGGCTCTCAGTGCTTTTCGTATTACATTTTTAGCCCATTATTTCTAAATCTCAACAGATATGTTGGACATGCCTCTGAAGTCCATTACTGCATCTTGGGAAAGCGGGGAGTTGGCTAACTGTGGTTATACTTCGTCCGAGGTATTATTTGTTACTCAAAAACGATCATTACACATGCTTAATATGAACAAGCAATGGCTGGTGAATGTTCTACTGTTCCTGTGGCATATAATCATGATTTCACATGAGTAAAATCATGTCAGACTTATGGCATGTTATGCACCTAATGACTTCCATATGCCTTTTTTGGGTCCTAAAACCTCATTTTAGATGAAGTGATATTGAGAGTTGATATCACCCACCACTCACCATGGTACGGATGGCTCATGCTAACGTGGGATGGAATTTACTGATTTTTATACCATTTTTGTGCAGTTTATGTTGATGGTTTTGTATCATTTTGAATGGCCAATGAGAGAATATAATGCATAAATCTTGCAGGTTAGAGACTTTATCAGAGCGATATTTACCGATTCACCCCTACGGAAAGAATGCTTGTGGAGAATCGAAAACATCAAGTGTTAGGAGCGTTGGAATAGGCTTTTTGCTGCATTGCAAGTCTACATTTATTTTAGACACCACATTCAACTCCAGTAGAAATGTAGGTTTTTTTTCTCTGTTGTACATAGTACCATATCCCTCTTGTTGTACTGTAATCAAAGAAAAAAAATTCTCTGATTATGGCATCTACGTTCTCTTTTGGAAGCTTATAGTGTTTTAAAATGTTTTTTAATTGGGGGTTTTTTGGTTGATCGATAGCCGACTATAAGCACCAAGAAGCCACATCGGCAAAACTATGAACTTCAAAACCACATAATGTATCCTTTTTGTACACAGTGGTGTGGCTGGTGCATCCCTCAGACTCTTGATTGGTCTGGCGGCTCCAGCTAGGCAGTTACAGCTTTGATCAGTATATGATGTGAGATGTTTATTGGAATCGGATGATGAATGCGAGTTGTGACTGAAAGTAACATATACATCACAATTTATAGACTTGAGTGTTGATCAGAATTACAAGTCTATGCAGGTTATTTGGGCACATGTTTGGTGGTGTCTTTGGGCTTTAATTTGTTAGGAATAGAATATGATCTACATCCATCTTAACAAACGCAGGATTCTTGTGTGGCAAGGGATTTGATTGGGGATTAAAAAAACCTATATTCTTTGAGTTTTACCATTTAAATTAATATACTTCATAAAAATTAGTAATATAAAATAATTACCATTTAAAAATTATTTTGTTGATCGATTTCAATGAGATTTTTAATCAATAATAGTAAGATAATAATTGAATTGAATTGCATATGTAATAGTCATAAAATACTATATTTAAATCAATAATTCAAATATTCTGAATCACATTTTAGTCGTCTTCTTTGGCTTAAACATTAACTTAGAGTCATTATTTTTTATCATCGACTCAATGATTTTGCATGCATGTCATCTTTTTATTGGTTTTTATTGTATCTTTAACTTTAATTTTTTTAAAGGTTTTTAAGGGATCTCATCTCTTTATTAAATTTTAATTTATAACAACTCTTTTACATCAATCCATGTATTACATGGGTATTAATCTAGTTACATATACATATAAAACAAACGTCTATATAATTTCCAACAAATCCCAGGGTATCCCAAATGAGCCCACATCATTCATCATCAAGTTGAAGTAATTGCCATGCTATTTTGCTACAATTACCATCGATTTTAGGTCAGATTCCGGTAATCAAACCTTTATTCCAAGGTTAGTAGTATTGAAACTTCAATAAACTCCAAAAAATGAGGTCATGGATTTACATATTATGTCAAAACTGGTTGATTTCATCTACCCTGCATCTTTTGTTGTTTTATCTCTCAAAATTTCAAGCAGTTGTGGCTTCTCCGGGACTATGCACTATCGGAATTGAACTTTCTGATGCTTTGACCGTCGCTTTTGACTTATTTAATCCAATCATTGGTCGTTTCAAGAACTTCAGTTGCCACCTTTTCGGTTTAACTTGCCCCAACAATTTCATCTGTTCCCTTTTGAATTTACGATTTGCATACCATCTGCCGCCTCTCCAACCAAACCCATACCTGCAGTTTCAAACAAAGTTGTAAAACGAAGAAATGTTTAGAAACCGTAAATTACGAAATGAAGCATGACAAAGCGTAAGCGTCAAATTTACTCTACACATTTCAATTTTCATTCTTTAGCTAATCGTCTAGTTTTCATGAAGAAGCTACTAGATTTAAAGGTGTAATAAAAGATGTTAACTTCAGTCGAGATCTTTTGAAGAATATAATGCAGTTCTATAGTTTATATGTATAAAATGTGGGATATGATGAGCAGCTTTTTATGCAAGAAAAGATTTAGAACGAAGATTTTACAAACCCGACAACTAAAGAGACCCCTGCAGTGGCAACACAGGCTGCAGCGTTAGAACTACCAGTATCAACCAGCTTCTTGAATTCCTTACCTTCAAGGTCATAATTTTTTCTCATCTGATGGGAAGTGTATAAATCAAGTAATTAGTGAAATTAAATGGGACCCTGGATCAATGTTCACATGAAAGAGAGCATTCATGTGGGATAGAATGCATATATATAAAACGAAGATCATCTTAAGGCATACAAATATATCTAAAAAATGAATAGCAAATATATTAAAAAAGGTATTAAACTTAGTTGTGAAGTGCAAAGGAGGTAAAATACTAACAGCATTCTCAATCGAATCAAGCCTTTGTTCGACTTTCGTTTCGTGAAGGTGGCGCAACGTATATCCTGCACCATTGCCATACATAAACTTTCGATACTCAAGAACACAGAAACTTCAACAACACATCACAAAAATAACATTCCACAAGTTGTAAATTTATCCATCAATTAAGGAAAATTTACATTCGCACCCATCAAAATTCAAATCGCATATGAAATTAGAATTCTAGCCAATCACAAATCAAAAATTCGCAGCAAGTTATCTAGTAGTAATCAGACGCAACTCAAATCGAATTCTCAGTCGTTCCTACAGTTTTTATTTTCATTTTTAAAATCCAAACCAACATTATACAATCTATCGATCGCATTCAAGCAATGACACGATTTCTCCATGATTGATACAAAAAACCTTATGAATCTGACATTGAAGTAGGTTTGTAAACATACCAGCCCAAGCAGTGCCGATTGACGCCATAGAAGTTAGGATTGTAAACACAACTTTATGCCTCTCAAAAGTATCCTACAGAAATCAAAGATCAGGAAAAGGGAAACATAAGAAGAAACACAATTGAATAAGCATACGAAACCCTAATTACTGAACGCACAATCACAAATGAAACACAGATCAAATACCTTGGTTGATAAAAAAGTATCTTCAACAGCTGACCATGAATTCGAAACTTTTCTTCTGATCTGTGGAACTGAGAAATTGCGTATAACAGAAGAACCCCTCTTTAAACCCTGCATCCTTCTGAAATTCTAACCAGACGTGGGAAAAACCCAACTTTATTCAATTTTATTCGTACTGTGTTTCCCCAAAACCAATATCAAAATTCAAAAAGGGTTGCGTAGTGCGTACCTACGTTTTTCCAAGATGTTAGCTTTAATAAATTTGTGAATTTGACATCTATGTTTACATTTTATTAACCAAAAAACCATTATTTCTTTTATAATTTCATTCGTATAATTAACCGATGTTATTACTATTATTATTATTATTATTATTATTATTATTATTATTATTATTATTATTATTATTATTATAATTTTAGTCATTAGAGGATACCTATCTTTCTTATTATTATTATTTTTTTTAATATTTTCCAACACTTACATCAACATTTGTATCTCCATCTCATTGATAATTCTATGTTGGAAATGTCTATCTTTTCATCCAAATATTTATTACCCATTAAATTAAGTGTGAAAAAGAGGAGGGAGAGGGAGAGAAGGGTGAGACCGTTGAACGGTGAAGAAGCCGATCAATGGTAGAAATGGGCGGGGCAGCTAGGCGGGGAGGTGTGTCTGCCGGCCTTGGTCCGACGTGGTGAACCCACTCACCCTTCGTGGTGAGTATAATGTTTACTCTTATGTTTTAGACTGGAACTGCAAATAATACTAGAGAGAAAAAGAAACCGAAGAGAACGAATAAGGGGAAGGTGACCTTGTGGCTGTTGCCGGGTAATTTGACATATTTTCGCTTATTAACCAAAAAACAGTACTTTTCTTATAATTTCATTCGTATAGTCAATCGATATTATTATTATTTTTTATCATTTTAGTCATTACATTTTAAACTGAAATTGTAAACAATACCAAATGAAAAATTGTTATACTCGGTTGGTGAGAGAGAAAAAAAGAAACTGAAGAGAACGAATAAAAGGGAGGTGACCCTTTGGCTGTTGCTAGTGAATTTGACATATAAGTTTACGCTTACTATTATTTTATCATAATTTCATTTGTATAATCGATCGATATTATGATTATCATTTATCATTTTAGTCATTACGTTTTAGACTGAAACTACACATAATACAAATTGAAATTTGTTATACTCGGTTGGTGAGAGAGAAAAAAAGAAACTGAAGAGAACGAATAAAAGGGAGGTGACCCTTTGGCTGTTGCTGGTGAATTTGACATATAAGTTTACGCTTACTATTATTTTATCATAATTTCATTTGTATAATCGATCGATATTATGATTATCATTTATCATTTTAGTCATTACGTTTTAGACTGAAACTACACATAATACAAATTGAAATTTGTTATACGCGGCTGGTAAGGAAGAGAAAAATAAACCGAAGAGAGCTAATAAGGAATATTTGACCTTTTGGGTTTAGCCGGTGATCGAACAATAATTAGGGTTCTCAATGAACGATGAGGCTCTTGAATCACGAATAGGGCTACAAGCAATAAGGCTTTTGAATTAATCTATTTTTTTAAATGAATTTATATTTTATAATACTGGCTTTTAATTAAGTAAATAATAAATAAGTTTTTTTAATATTAAAATATTTCATAAAAGAAAACATACATAGATTAATTATGATTCCCTAAAAAGATATACAATTTAAACTTTAAAGTATGTAAACTACTAATAAGTTGTTTAAAACTTCATAAAATAATTATAATTTTAAAACATATATTTGGTTGGTATCAAATGTGATGACAGTAATATAATAGCGGGTTTAATATGAAAAAAAAAACCAACATGTTTTTTTTTTACGTTTTTACGGTTTAGTCATTCCGTGTTATTTTTTTACCAATAAAATTCTTAGAGTTATATATTTGTTTGTGATTTCTGGAAATTTTCTTTATCTTTTCGAAAAAGTCTTCAAATATGTGGACTTTTCGATGAAAAACAGTGAAAACATGTTGGTTTTTTGTGGAAAAAATCAGGGTTGATTAAAAAAAAAAAAAAAAAAACAAAACTTTTCTGAAAACCGGATTGAAAACAATAACTTAAAGACTTTTTAGAAAAAAATAACACGGATAGACTAAATCGCAAAAAACATGAAAACATATTGATTTTTTTTTCATATTAAACCCTGTAATAGCAAATAAAAGATAGTATAGAAGAGAATGTAAATATAATTCAGTTTCGCAAATGTTACTTCAATTTATTTTAAATAAAGACTCTTAATTTCACTATTGTATCATTTCACTAAGTTTTATTCCACTTTAATAATAATAGTATTTTATTATTTTTTGTTATTTTATTTTAAGATTGTAAATATTTACAACAATATATATTTACTAAATATATCCGCAATGTCGGTCCTATCGTTTTGGAGGCACGGGGCATATATTTTAAAAGGGTCCTCTATATATAAGCAAATATCGTATAAAAAAGTTACAATTAAATAATATTGATTTTGTTGCACCATTGTTAATGTCATGTTTTTAAAAACTTCTCAATCTGTCATTGCGTAATGGTTTCACGGTGCTTCCATGAATTTTTCCCCAATCCAAAAAAACCGGAAAAAAAATAATACTTAACATCGTATATAAATTGGACAAAAATTGCATACAATATTAAATTATATTTTTATTAGTAAATTGAGAAAAAAAAGTTTAAATTTTAAATGATTCATAATATGAATAGTAAACATATGTGTAAAAAATAAATAACATTTCAAGAAATAAATACATATGTCATTAGTATTTTTGATACTCGTATAATAAATAACATAAACCATGCGTTAAACAAAAGTATAAATATCGAACTTGATGGATATTATATTGATATAAAGCAAATAGAAGATATTTGTGGATGAAAATCCAAATGGTAGTGATGGGATATAAATAAAATAAAAGTGTACACACTAGGAATCAATCCAACGTCATTAGGATTCCAAGATAAAATGACTACCAACTGAACGAACACATTGTTAATGTCTTTTGTTACGCAAAAAACATATAATCTAATACTGGACAGCTGGGTTATATTAACACATAAAATTTTTTTAGGACCCTTATAATAAATTGGGCCCTGGCCGGTAGCCCATGTGCAGCCGGCCCTGTATATCCGTGTAATCAAGCGTCGATAAACGAGTATTATATAAATTTCACCAAGTTTTATTCCACTTTAATAATAATAGTATTTTATTATTTTTTGTTATTTTATTTTAAGATTGTAAATATTTACAACAATGTATATTTTACTAAATATATCTATGTAATCAAGCGTCGATAAACGAGTATTATATAAATTTATATAATTATTAACAAAAAGGTAGCTAATTTCTTATATATTATTAAATTATATATGTTTATCTGGGAAAATAATTATAAATAATATTGTTATATGTTATTTAATTATATATTTTTATGTAATTTAATCTGCTTTGTAATACTATTTAATTATAGAATGTCTATCAATATTATAAGACCAAACAAGAACACATCGAATCTTTTAGACTTGGGGTCTCACATACACAAACCAAAACCGACACTAAGGGGCGTTTGGTTCACATATCTTGAAGGAATATGATGGAAAATGAATGAACATTCCATTCATCTGGCATGTTTGGCTGACAAATTTCATAGAATGATAATTCTCTTTCAAGCAAAACATTTACTCCACTAAAGGATTGTGTTTTCCATTGGAGTTCTCAAAAAATAAACATTTCATTTACATGATATATCTTTTTATTCACTCACACCTACCATATCGATCTGACTACATTCAACCTAACCTAGCTATACCTTACCCTACCTCACCCCACCCACCCACCCCACACATCATAAACTTATTACATCTCTTCCCACCCTTTTATTACACATACCCTATGGTACCCCACTCTACCCACCCATCCCATCCATAGGCCTAACACCTTATCCCACCACCAATCTATCCACCCATTAAATTTACCATATCTTCTCACCCTTATATTAAACATTTTGCGAGCCAAACCCCACCTAATAGTCTCCCTAACATGTTTTCATCTTTGAACTAAATTTCAAGTTATGCTTTATAAACTCAATTAAACTCTAGATTAAGGCATGCAAGTGATTGAAATCAATCTTTATGCAAGTTTCATGCCCCAATTTAAAGTTTAATGGGCAATCCAAGTTCACATATCTTCCTGGAAACGAACACATTTACACATAGCAGACACATGAACAATTGATGAATTCAACATAACTTACCTCAATTTCTTCTTAGAATCTTGATAATGGATGTTAGATGAATGATTTCCAACTTCACTTTCAAAGATTCACCAAGAAACGATCATGAATTCTAAGAGAGAAGTGTAGAAATCTAGAGAGATGACTTTGAGCTATTTTTGGGTGAAATGGATGAAAGCAGAGAAGTTGCATATCGATCTGACTACATTCAACCTAACCTAGCTATACCTTACCCTACCTCACCCCACCCACCCCACACATCATAAACTTATTACATCTCTTCCCATCCTTTTATTACACATACCCTATGGTACCCCACTCTACCCACCCATCCCATCCATAGGCCTAGTACCTTATCCCACCACCAATCTATCCACCCATTAAATTTACCATATCTTCTCACCCTTATATTAAACAAATGGCGAGTCAAACCCCACCTAATAGTCTCCCTAACATGTTTTCATCTTTGAATTAAATTTCAAGTTATGCTTTATAAACTCAATTAAACTCTAGATTAAGGCATGCAAGTGATTGAAATCAATCTTTAATAATAAAAAAATAGATTCACATGATCATGTGTTATTGGTGTACACATTATCTAGCAACATTTTCTAAAACCATTCTTTCATTTTGCTACTAATCTTCTTTATTATAACTGGATCGTTAGGACCATATAACAATCTTTTTTAATGTGATCCTATTTTCCCAAAAAGAATACATAACTCATTCAAATGGTCTAGACCCATGATGCAAAACACTGAAGAATGACACTCGTGACATTAATGATTTCTTTGATTTCGCTCTAGCCTCCAAAATATCCGTCTTAGAGGCCATAGAACGTGTTGTCCATCAAAACATGTAGTATATTCTCCAAAGTCTAATCCGTAATTCCCTCATCTAAAATGTCTCCTTCAAGCCAAAATAAAAATGAGTAAACCTTCTATGTTTCTAATTAAAAGCCATCTATATTAATCTATGTGTTTATCAATATAAGAAACATAAAAGTTGTAGACTTCTTTGTCTTCTTTAATTCTGCTTTTTGAATCACCTCAATCGATTCTGTCATATAATAGTGAAATGTGATCCATATATTGAGAGAGCGCTTCGACATGCTTTTACATCTTATTGGCTCCTAACTTGTGGTTTTGAGCTTGTTTTTGTGCCAATAACATGAAATATACAAATACAAAAAATCTCCACAAACACATATCAAATCACATGAATAAGTGCATACCTACGCACAATTAGATATACATAAATAACGAATAACAACATTATGATTAGCCAGTTGTATATACCACTTCACCTCTTCTCATTAATTACTGTCTCATCCAAATTAGATGCAACAATGTTAAAAAAAATGGTTGATTTGTTAATATGAATTCCTACCAAAACCATTTCTTGACTAAATTTGTTGCTTATAATAAAAACATGGTTACAATATGATAGCTACTAAAGGTCATTTAAGGTGAACAAGATTATAAAGTAATTGCAAAACTGTAAAAGCACAAGACATAATCCTAAGCATTGCATGATATATGTGTATGTAAATGCCAACTAATTTTTTGATTCAGGCATCAAAATAGAAATAACTTAAGAACATAAAAGGATTACCAAAAGAAATAATGACATAAGTAGATAACTTCGACGATACAGTTTCTTTTCTTAATTGTTTTGCGTAAACATGTGTTTATTAACACATGGATTAGATACAATAGTTAAATGATTAAGACGTGATAATAAAATCTATCAATTCCTGGCTCATGTTGACCAATAAATGCTAACATCCATGAAATAAGACTTGCACTTACAAACCTTGAGATAAGATTTTTGTGTTGGAGTTGAATCAATTCATATATGTGATTGAAATATTGTTCACTTCAATTTAATGAACACATCAAATTCAATGACACAATATTTGAAGCACATACATGAACTGATTCAAGTCCAACACAAAATCTTATATCAAGATTTGTCAATGCAAATTGTAATCCACTAATTATCATTATTAGTCTGAACCATGGAATTGATAGACTTTATCAACAAATCATAGCATTTTACTATCGGATACATCTGTATTTTGTAATTTAAACCGGACTAGCTAATCGAACAGATCAAGATATTGGTTCGGTTGTGAATTTGAGAGAAAAAAACAAACAGAATGGTGGGATTATAATCCAATGGATCAAAAAGAAAAAAAACTAGATATAATAGTAAGGCGGTGTCAGTGTCAAGGATAGATGATTTAATAGCGTTGATAACCGAAGACAATTTCAAAGATCTATTGAGAGAGAGAGAGAGAGAGAGAGAGAGGGAGATTAATACAAAGATCTCATCTAGATGAGAAATCTTAAACTAAAAATCTAGATCTAAAACCTCAAATTGAAACCTAAAATCTTAATCTAAATGTGGAATCAGAAACAAAAAAGAAGAGGAAGATGGAGGAGGAAGCGATATGCGGTGGAAAACATTGTAGATAGTGGTGGTGGAAATGATAAATTCTTTCTGTGTGTATGTGACTTCTGAGAGATATCAATAGAAGGTGATAGAGGAGGCGTCAGAGGCGGTGGATAAGGAGGCAGAGGAGAAGGATTTATGGTGGTAGATAAGAATATGGTAGAAGTAGCAGATGAGGATGTGGCATTGCCGAGTGGTAAACGAGATGGCGGTGGAGGAATCGACTGTGAATTAGAAACGAGATAGAAGGATTTATGGCGATGGATAAGGATGTGGTCGAAGTAGCAGATGAGGATTTGGAATTGTCGAGTGATGAAGGAGATGGCAGTGGAGGAACCAATAGTTGATTAGAAACAAGATAAATGGATGGATGGATATATAAGGAGATAGAAGAGGCGTCAGAGGCGGTGGATGAGGAGGCAGAGGATAAGGATTTATGGCGGTGGATAAGGATATGGCGGAAGTAGTAGATGAGGATGTGGCATTGTCGAGTAGTGAACAAGATAGCGGTGGAGGAACCGATAGTGGATTAGAATCGAGATAAAAGGATTTATGGCGGTGGATAAGGATATGGTGGAAGTAGCATATGAGGATGTGGCATTGTTGAGTGGTGAAGGAGATGGCGGTGGAAGAATCGACATTTGATTAGAAACGAGATAGATAGATAGATAAGGCGATAGAGGAGGATGAGGAGGCGGTGGATGAGGAGGCAGAGGAGAAGGATTTATGGCGGTGGATAAGGATATGGAGAAGGATTTATGGCGGTGGATGAGGATATGGAGAAGGATTTATGGCGGTGGATGAGGAGGCAGAGGAGAAGGATTTATGGCGGTGGATAAGGATATGGTGGAAGTAGCATATGAGGATGTGGCATTTGTCCAATGGTGAACAAGATGGCGGTGGAGGAATTGACAGTTAGGGGTGACAATTTCAGCCCATTCAAGCAAATGAGTCTAACAGGTTAACGACTAAAAGTCATAAATTTTACATAATTTTGAAAATTTTTTCTAAAGAACAATTTTTTAATACACAGTTTATAAATTTTCATTTTTTAAAAAAAAGTTATATTCTATGTTACATTTTTTACAATGGGTCCATTTAACTGTTTGGCTCGTTTGGTTAAAATTGCCATCCCTACTGACAGTGGATTAGAAACGACATAGAAGGATTTATGGCGATGGATAAGTATAAGGTGGAAGTAGCAGGTGAGGATGTGGCATTGTCGAGTGGTGAACGAAATGGCGGTGGAGGAACCGACAATGGATTAGAAATGGGATGGATGGATGGATAAAGATAAAAACAGAGATAGATGTAGGTTAATTCAAAGAGTAGAAAAGAAGCACACATTAAAAACATTTTCTCATCACCACCTCAAGTAAACCAATCAAGTCAAGGCGACCGATTACCTGCTGCCGATCAATTTCGTTACTGAATTAATTTGGAAAATATATTACATTTAATAGAAAAAAGAAATATTAATTTGTTATCCAAATTAGAATGGCAATACTGATTTACCTTTTAACACAATTAACTCCATTAAAAATTTTGGTGCATATGTGGAGATAAAAGATAGAAGAGTAGATTACAAAAAGGTCCTTGTGGTTTGGTCAAAGTTATGGATTTGTTCACTGGTCTTTAAAAATTGCATAAATGGTCTTTAAAAACACTACTTACTATAAAAAATGGTCCATGTTGCTCTTAACTTTTTTAAATGACAATTTTGCCATTCTTTTATAATATTTTTTGTCCCTCAAGTATGTAATTTATTTTCAGTTTTAGTCATTATAATAAATTTTTATTGTTTCTTTAAATATTAAATGTAAATTTAAAAAACTAATTATTATTATTATTATTATTATTTATAAATTTTAGTTTTTAAAATATATTTAACTTATTATTAAACTTATCCAATATATGTATTAATATTTTATTTATCTTACATTATATTTGTAAAAATATTTATACATTTTTATCTTGTATACGTTTGTATCTAATTATTTAATTATGTTGATATTTGTTTTATTTAATTATAATTTCTATGAAAAAGAATAAACTTAAGGATAGTTTAATTTAAGTATTTTATTACATATAGTGGAGCTCATGTCATCGTTTTATTCTAATTATTTTGGAATTTTATTCATTTTGATTTAGAATTTTTTTAGTGTAATAGTTTTTACTGTTTTATTCGTTTTATCATGATTATTTTGTTACATTAATATGTTTTGATTTTTATATTGATTATTTTGTTACTTAATATGTTTTGATTTAATTACAAATATACAAACCAAAATGTATCTAACAAAGTATACTATCCAAAACATATACATTTCGTTAAATCAAAACATATAAATGTTTATGTTAAGTTTATATAGTTTAAATATGTTACATAAAACTTACAATTAAGTCAAAATATGTTAACGTTATAAAATATTTTAAAATAAAAAACGAAAAAATATTAAGTTTATATATATTTTTTAAAATAATAATTAAGTCAAAACGTATCAACATAACAAAATATTTAAATAAAAAAGAATAAAATGTTACGTTTATATATTTTTATTAGAAATTATAATTAAATCGAAATGTAATAAGTAACGAAATAGTTTAAACAAATTGAATAAAACACTAAGTTTAAATCGAGACGTATTAATATAACAAAATATTGAAATAGAAATAAATGAATACTAAATTTGAATCCAAACATATTAACAAAAAAACATATTTAAATAAAAATGAATAAAACCTGTAGTTTATGTATTTTCTTAAAAGGTATAACTAAATCAAAGTATATTAACGTAATGAAATAGTTAAATGAAAACATATAAAAGACAAAAATTTGTAAATATTTTATTAAATAAAAAACTGAAAAATAATATTTTAATAACTAAATTGTATATATAAAAGAAACGTATGATAAACAAATTAAATATTCAGGGATATATTTTAATAAATAAAGAATAAATATACTTTAGAAAATAAATATATTTTAAAATATAATGTATAAATAATAATAATAATTAATTTTTAAATTAACCTTTAAAATTTAAACAAAACTAATAATTTAAGAAAATGACTAAAACTGAAAATAATAAATTACATAGTTGAGAGATCAAAATTGTTGTCAAGAAAAGGATGACAAGTAACACCATTAGATAATGACAAAGTACGAATAAAATTATTATTTATTAATATTTATAGATTTCAAAATTAATAAATTATATATTTGTTATTTTATTTTAAATATAATTAAATGTGTTTACTTTTTTTTTTATTAAAACATGAAGGTGAGATGTACCAATTAAATGTTTTTTTTTCATTATATATGAAGATTATTAATTTTAAGTACTCGTTCTATGTTTTATGTTTTAAATTCTTTTCAAATACTACATGCATCTATAAACATTATGATAAAATGTAATATTAAATTAATAAATGATTAGGTCCTTTAACTTTAAAAATTACAGTGACAGTCCTTGTGGTTGAAATTTTGTTACGGATCTGGTCTTTTGGCCATTAAAATTGACCATTTTACCCTTATTAATTTAATAATTAATATCAATGTTGTTTTTATTATTATTTCTATCACTATAAAATAATTCAAAATAATTTTAAAAATCAGTAAAATTAATTTAGTGCTGAACACATGAAAATAAATAATAAAACATTTTTAAAGACATACGAATAATAATAATTATTAATTAAAAACTAAAAAACAACGTTTTGAGTTTAGATTTTTTAAAATAAAATGTAAACCTTTTGTAAATCATAAAGAAATTATTATTATTAAGTATTCATTTTTATCCTTTTTACGTTAAATGACTTTTAATAAGTATTAAAACATCTATAAAAACATATAAATTTTTATTTCATCATTTGATAATTACAAACTAAAATCAAAATAGTATTTTGACTTTAGGTTTCCTTATTGATTTTTTGTTGAAAATTTAAACGTTTTCATGAATAAGAAAACAAAAAAATCAAACATTTTGACGAACAACAAATAAATTTGAAGTTTTTGAATTTTTTGATAGTTTTCTATAACTATTCTGAAAACATTCAAAAAAATAACTTTTTAAAAATTTTAAATTTTTCAAAACAATTAAAGCTTTTAGGTTTTTTAACATTTTTTCAAAATGTTTAAACTATAAAAATGTTTTTAAACGTTTATTGAAAGTGTTAAAAAGTTGTTTATGTAAAAATTTCAAAAATGTTTTTAGTACTTTTTGATTATTTTTGCATTTATTTTTTATTTAAAAAATGTTTACTTTTTCTAAAGTAAAAAAATATAAACTCAAAACGTTAGTTTTAGTTTTTAATTAATAATAATTATTATGAATTTGTCTTTATTAATAATTCATTATTCAAATTTATGTCTTTTATATTAAATTAATTTTAATGGTATTTATAATTTTTTAGATTAGTCTATTATTTAATAACAATAGAAATATCAATAAAAAAACACTAATAATAATTATTAAACAAGGAAGGGCAAATTGGTCATTTTAAATGACCAAAAGACCGTATCCGTAACAAAACTTCAACCATAAGGACTGTTAGTGTAATTTTTAAAGTTAAAGGATTCAATCCATAATTTCTAATAAACCACAGGGATCAAATTTGTAATTTACCCTTTAATTTACTAATATTATGTTTTATAAAAAAATATGAAACTTTATAACAGTTACTATCTTTTATTCTTGTTTATATATTATAAATTTCTGGATTTGAAATTTTATATCATTTTTTTAAATAAATTTTCCGATACAAATACCCAACATTTTTTATAAAATGAAAAAGGAGTGACTCCTTTGAACAACAAAGCACCATTGCAAATCTATTTATACTATTAAAAGAATAATTAAATGTCACATGACATGCTTACATTTAATTTGACATATGTCTCTCTCTCCTTTTGACACGTAATTTACTGATTTTATTTTTAAATTTTAAAGCAAATCAAATTTATGTAAATCTAATATGAATTATTTTAATAACTAACTAACTAAAAGTAAGCAAACTTTATTATTCATATAGTTATTATACTAGGTTAGTACCCGTGTGTTACATGGATTGATATAACAAATTAGTTATAAATTAAATATTTATGAAGATGTGTGATCCCTTAGGAATCCTTTCTTAAATTAAGATACAATAAAAACCAATAAAAATATGACACACAGACAAAATCATTGAGTCAATGGTGGATAATGACGACTCTAAGTCAATGTTTAAGTCAAAAAAGACAGTTAAGATGTTATTCAAAATATTTGAATTATCGATTTAAATATATTATTTTATGGTTATTACATATGTGATCCAATTCAATTGTTATCTTTTTATTACTGATTCAAAAATGTTGAACCTTTACTTTATTTTATTGGGAGAATTTCATATATATCCTTGTAAACCTTCATAATTACACATATATCATTACAAAATTTCTTATTACATATATATCCTTACAAAACTTAATAACTCACTAATATATCCAAATATCTAATTTATAATTATTAAATTATTTTAAAAATATAAAAAAAAACTATTTTTTTGATTAATTTATTTAAAGTTCCTTAAAGACCCCTAATCTTGTTGAATAGGAAATTGAATCTGAATTGAAATTGAATAGGAAATGAATAAGAATTGAAAAGTCACCTTCATCTTCATCCCTTCACGTGACAGTGGCCATTCTTCATGACTGCAGTAGATGGATTGTTCCCCGTGTTCCCAAAAGGCACTAGTTCTCCTTCATAGAAACTCTCACCAAGAGAACATTTCATGATGTACATATAAATCGGTATGCACAGTTTATGAATCCAAACATTTTGGTTTATGTAATTCCAACATTTAACAAGCAATCCAATTTAAGCAGATGGTTGAATGGATTAAACACACGAGTTTATGAAAACAAATTGAATTCCTATATTTATCAAAATAAAAGAATGAAAGTTTCTACAAGATCCTCAAATTCACATTGCAGAACCAAAAATAATATCCCTTGTATTGAAGCTCATGGTTGCTTGAAACCGCCGGCTTTTGCCAGATTCTTCTAGTGTTGGTGACGCATGAGATTTGACTGAATTTAAAGAAGGATGATAATACATACGAGCAGTTTGAGGGCAGTGAGGATGAAATCTAGCCATCATTCTCACCCCTAAATTAAATATCCCCACATATTTCCCCATTACAACCAGAGATCTTCAATTTCCAACACTGATTGTGACCGGTGAAGACAAAATCTTATGAGCTCCAGAAGGATGAATCAATTGACAGAGAAACCAACAATTACAGATTCAATTTCCTATTCAACAAGGTCAGGGGCATTTAAGGAATTTCCAAATAAGTTAATTAAAAAAATGGTTTTTTTATATATTTAAAATATGTTAATGTTTATAAATTAGATATTTGGATATATTAGTGAGTTCTTAAGTTTTCTAAGGATATATATGTAATTAGAAATTTTGTAAGGATATACATGTAATAATGAAGGTTTACAAGGATATACATTAAATTCCCCCTATTTTATTTGTTGTTGTGTTATCATCAATCTTATAGAAATCAACAAAATAAATTTTAAATGGTAATTGTTTTATCTTTTTAATTTTTTTGAAGTATATTAATCTAAATTGTATACATTTGTTAGAGACTATTAAATTAAACTATAAATAAATTTTCTTATTAAGGATGATTTAAATAATAATAAATATTTATTGCTTAAGTGATTAAAACTTGATACAACAATTACAGCGTCAACTTAAAGAATAATCAAGATTATTCAAAATTAAGTTATCTTAAAGTATAAAATTTGAAACTTTAGTTTTGAAGTTTTAGAAAATATTAATACACAATTCTATTAAAGAAAATACATTTGGAAAATTGAATGATTATTTTAATATCATGTGTCATAAAGATGAAAACAATTTTTTTTTTCAAAATAATTATATACTAAAGTTTTTAGTTCTTATTTCATAAAATTATTTATTTTTTTGGACATTTAAATTTGAAGTTTATTATTTTATAGAGCTTTAAAAAAAGTTATTTTAAATTTTAAACTTGAAGTTTTTATTTTATCATTTTTTAAGATTTATTTATTTTTTGAGATATTTTAACTTGAAGTTCATTATTTTATTTATTTTTTTATATTTTTTATTTTACATTGTTAATTTTGAAAACTTTTAATAAGTATTAATTATAGTTTCAATTAGTTTAGGAAACACAAATAATAAATTTCAATCATAAAGTCTAATTAAATCAATTAAACGATATGCATGTTACTTAAATTAATATTAATTTTATATATGGAAAAAGAGCGGGAAAATGAAAATGTAGTGTATTATGAGAATGGCACGTGGCAAGAGTTGTTCTCATTTATTATTATTATTATTTTATATATATATATATATATACATATATATATATATATATATATATATATATATATATTGATTTAGGTTCAAATGAGTACCACTCATTATGCAGCGCACCAGAAGGTACCACTCTTAAAACTAATTTTTTTCATTAACATGTTTTTATTAACATTACATAGATGATATATGAATTCCACGCAAATTCGAACACTCTAAGTGCATGAAATCACGCATCACATAAATGCAAGTTCACATATATTCAAAATTATGTAAATGTGCGTTCACATCATTTTTTAGGAGCTAGGAGATGTGAATGTATGTGAAATTTATATACGATCTTTATAATGTTAATTAAAATATGTTTATTAAAAAAATACTTAGAAAGTTTTTTTTAAAGTTAGTACCTTCTGATTAGCTGCATAAGGGGTGGCACTCTCTCAAACCATATATATATATATATATATATATATATATATATAGGTGGGTTCAACGGAGAACCTTATTCATCGAAAAACCTTGAAGAACCACATTGCATCGCTAGAAATTTGAAATGCATCACGTAGAAATCAATGCATCACGCGGGAATTTGATGCATCACGTGGAAATAATGATGCATTACGGGGGAATTGTGATGTATTGTGGTGGTGCATGGAGGTTCTTAAAGGTTCTCTGATGCATTAAGGTTCTCCATTGAACCCACCTATATATATATATATATATATATATATATATATATATATATATATATATATATATATATATATATATATATATATATATATATATATATATATATATACATATATATATATAGATTCAGGTTCAAAAAGGTCCCTCTTGAAATCAAGTGCACCCGAAGGTACCAACCTTAAAAAACTTTTTTTAAATTTTTTTTCTCTACTATTATATTACAAAGCTTCTTTTACTTATATTCACATTGAAGCATTTTTCAATAATACATATACTCGTTATTAACCCACGTAAATACGTGGATATTTTATAAAAATCTACACGAACATAATTACATATAAAAATGTTTATTTTTATTTTAAAGAAATATGAAAATGGTATAATCTTTTGCTATTAGAAATAATTAAAATTTTCTATTTTTAATAATGTATGAATAGTATTCATCTTTTAAAACTTTTTATTTATATATTTCTATATATAAATAAAAGTTCAAAAATTTATTTACATAGAACACAATATAAACTTTTTATGATTAAAAATATTATAAAATATTTCATAACAAATATATAAAGATTTTTACTTTTTAAAAAAATAATGAATAGTTTGCTAAAATTAGGAGTTAAATTAAAAAGTTAATTAAATCTTTTAAAAAGATTGTTTTCTATTGATAAAAGTTAAATTAGGTAGTTCTTAATTACATTTATACTTAAATTTTTAAAAAAATTAGATAACTAATTAAAAAGACTATATATGGATAATTGGGCGGGAAAACAAAATTTTGGTTAAGCAATGAATCGACACGTGACAATAAACATTTTCTTTTATTAATATATATATATATATATATATATATATATATATATATATATATATATATATATATATATATATAAAATTGATATTTATGATGTTAAAATGCTAAGTAATTGATATAAACATTCTTATTATATTTCGATAATGATTAGGGTTCTCAATCAGATCGTGAACGATGGGACAGAGGATTTAAGCTATGAATTGATGCATACCAATTAGTTATGGCTACAGGCGATGAGGCTCTTGAAAGAAGAATAGTGCTACAAGCAATACAACCAATTAGTCGTAGCAATACAACCAATTAGTCATGCTTTATAAACCCAATTAAACTCTAGATTAAGGCATGCAATACATTGAAATAAATCTTTATGCAAGTTTCATGCCCCAATTTAAAGTTTAATTGGCAATTCAATTCATATATCTTCCTGGAAACAAACACATTCACATGTAGCGCACACAGGAACAATTGATGAATTTAACATAACTTACCTCAATTTCTTCTTAGAATCTTGATAATGGACGTTAGATGAATGATTTCCAACTTCAATTTCAAAGATTCACCAAGAAACGATCATGAATTCTTAGAGAGAAGTATAGAAATCTAGAGAGAGAACTATGATCCGTTTTTGTGTTAAATGGATGAAAGCAGAGAAGTTGCATAATGAATCGTCAATTAGATAATACATGTTTAGTATAAAATTTTGACAAATTAATGGTTTGAACTCATTAACCTTAACTATAAATAAATAGTATAAATAACCTTTAATAAGAACTTTTATTAATTCATCATTAAAGTACATTGCTAAATTAAATAAAAGTTACATTAAGAGACTAAATTATGTTAAACTAGTCGAGGGATGTTACAGTATATATTTCAAAAATATTAACATCTATTAATAAAAAAAACTAGATTCACATGATCATGTGTTCTTGGTGTACACAATATCTAGCAACATTTTCTAAAACCATTCTTTCATTTTGCTACTAGTCTTCTTTATTATAATTGGATCGTTAATTAGGACCATAAAACAATCTTTTTAAATGCGATGTTGTTTTCCCGGAATGAATACATAACTCGTTCAAATGGTCCAGACCCATGATGCAAAACACCGAAGAATGACACTCGTGACATTTATGATTTCTTTGATTTCACTCTAGCCTCTAAAATATTTGTCTTAGAGGCCATAGAACGTGTTCTCCATCAAACATGTAGTATATTCTCCAAAGTCTAATCCGTAATTTCCTTATCTAAAATGTCTCCATCAAGCCAAAATAAATATGAGTAAACCTTCTATATTTCTAATTAAAAACCATCTATATCGATCTATGTGTTTATCAAAATGAGAAACATAAAAGTTGTAGACTTCTTTGTCTTCTTTAATTCTGCTTTTTGAATCACCTCAATCGATTCTGTCATATATGAGTGAAATGTGATGCATATATTGAGAGAGCGCTTCGACATGCTTTTACATCTTATTGGCTCCTAACTTGTGGTTTTGATCTTGTTTTTGTGCCAATAACCTGAAATATACAAATACACAAAATCTCCACAAACACATATCAAATCACATGAATAAGTGCATACCTACGCACAATTAGATACACATAAATAATGAATAACAATATGATTAGCGAGTTGTATATACCATTTCACCTCTTCTCATTAATTACTGTCTCATCCAAATCAGATGCAACAATGTTTAAAAAAATGGTTGATTTGTTAATATAAATTCCTACCAAAACCATTTCTTGACTAAATTTGTTGCTTATAATAAAAACATGGTTACAATATGGTAGCATACTAAATACCATTTTAGGTGAACAAGATTATAAAGTAATTGAAAAACTATAAAAGCACAAGACATAATCCTAAACATTGCATGATATATGTGTATGTAAATACCAACTAATTTCTTGATTCGGGCATCAAAATAGAAATAACAAGAACATAAAAGGATTACCAAAGAAATAATGGCATAAGTGGATAACTTCGACGATACAGTTTCTTTTCTTAATTGTTTCGCATGAACATGTGTTTATTAACACATGGATTAGATACAATAGTTGAATGATTAAGACGTGATCATAAAATTTATCAATTCCTGGCTCATGTTGACCAATAAATGCTAACATCCATGAAATAAGACTTGCACTTACAAACCTTGAGATAAGATTTTTGTGTTGCACTTGAATCCATTCATATATGTTATTCAAATATTGTTCACTTCAATTTAATGAACACATCAAATTCAATGACACAATGTTTGAATCACATACTTGAACGGATTCAAGTCCAACACAAAATCTTATATCAAGATTTGTCAATGCAAATTGTAATCCACTAACTTTATCATTATTAGTCTGAACCATGGAATTGATAAACTTTATCACCAAATCATAGCATTTTACTGTCAAATACATCCGTATTTTGTAATTTAAACCGGACTAGCTAATCAAACAGATCAAGATATTGGTTCGGTTGTGAATTTGTGAAAAAAACAAACAGAATGGTGGGATTATAATCCAATGGATCAAAAAGAAAAAAAAAAGTAGATATAAAAATAATGCGAAAGCGGTGGCGGTGACAAGAAAAGATGATTTAATAGCGTTGATAACCGAAGACGATTTCTTAGATCTATTGAGAGAGAGAGAGAGAGAGACCGGGAGTTTAATACAAAGATCTCATCTAGATGATAAATCTTAAACAAAAAATCTAGATCTAAAACCTCAAATTGAAACCTAAAATTTTAATCTAAATCTGGAATCAGAAACAAAAAAGAAGAGGAAGATGGAGATGGAGGAGGAAGCAATATGTGGTGTCAAACGTTGTAGATAGTGGTGGTGGAAATGAGAAATTCTTTTTGTGTATGTATGTGACGTCCGAGAGACAGAGGAGAAGGATTTATGGTGGTAGATAAGGATATGGTGGATGTAACATATGAGGATGTGGCATTGCTGAGTGGTAAACGAGATAGAAAGATTTATGGCGGTGAATAAGGATGTGCTCGAAGTAGGAGATGGGGATGTGGAATTGTCGAGTGGTGAAGGAGATGGCAGTGGAGGAACCGATAGTTGATTAGAAACGAGATAGATAGATGGATGGATGGATTGATTGATATATAAGGCGATAGAGGAGGCGTCAGAGGCGGTGGATGAGGACTCAGAGGATAAGGCTTTATGGCGGTGGATAAGGATATGGTGGAAGTAGCATATGAAGATGTGGCATTGTCGAGTAGTGAACAAGATGGCGGTGGAGGAACCGACAGTGGATTAGAAATGAGATAGAAGGATTTATGGCGGTGGATAAGGATATGCTGGAAGTAGCATATGAGGATGTGGCATTGTTGAGTGTGAAGGAGATGGCGGTGGAAGAACCGACATTTGATTAGAAACGAGATAGATAGAGGAGGCGATAGAGGAGGCGTCAAAGGCGGTGGATGAGGAGGCAGAGGAGAAGGATTTATGGCGGTGGATAAGGATATGGTGGAAGTAGTAGATGAGGATGTGGCATTTTCAGTCCATTCAAGCAAACGGATCTAACGGGTTGACGACCAAAAGTTATAGAGATAATTTATATATTTTTATTAGAAATTATAATTAAATCAAAATGTAGTAAGTAACCGAATAGTTTAAACAAAATGAATAAAACACTAAGTTTAAATCGAGACATATTAATAACAAAATATTGAAATAGAAATAAATGAATATTAAATTTGAATCCAAACATATTAACAAAAAAATATATTTAAATAAAATGAATAAACCCTGTAGCTTATATATTTTCTTAAAAAGTATAACTAAATCAAAGTATATTAACGTAATGAAATAGTTAGATGAAAACATATAAAATAAAAAAAAATTATAAATATTGTATTAAATAAAATATACAAGAAATAATTTTTTAATAACTAAATTGAAAATATAAAAGAAACATAACATAAACAAATTAAATATTCTAGCAGGGATATATTTTAATAAATACAGAATAAATATATTTAAGAAAATAAATATATTTTATAAAATAAAAATGTATAAATAATAATAATTAATTATTTAAATTAACCTTTAAAATTTAAGCAAAACTGATAATTTAAGAAAATGACTAAAACTGAAAATAAATTAAATAGTTGAGGGAACAAAATTGTTGTTGAGAAAAGGATGACAAATAACACCATTAGATAATGACAAAGTACGAATAAAATTATTATTTATTAATATTTATAGATTTCAAATTAATAAATTATAATTACTTTTTATTTTATTTTAACTATGATAAAACCATCTTTTTTGTTAAAACATGAAGGTGAGATGTGTCATTTAAATGTTCTTTTTTATTATATACGAAGATTATTAAATTTAAGTAATTGCCCTATGTTTTATGTTTTAAATTCTTTTCACATACTACATGCATCTATAAACATTATGAAAAATATAATATTAAATTAATAATTGATATTATTTTTTTTTTTGTAATTTATTCTATTAATTATGTTTAGTATATATTAATAAATGAGTTTAATATGAACTTTATTTCTCACGTTTCTTATTAACATGAATAAATAAAAAATATGAAAAGAAATATATTTTTATAGTGTTATTCTTTATATTTTATATCAACCTTTTATTTATATATAACAATGATCTGATTAAAAACTTACATATGTAAACAATTCCATTTAATTATATTCCATTGTTTAATTTGAGTTAATTGAGTAGCTATCATTTGTGTTGATTGTTGTCTTAACTGTGGTTGTGGTTGTGCTTGCTTACTGGCTGTCATTTGTTATTTTTGAAGAATTACATATATCAAGTTAATTTGTGTTATAATAGTGAATTTATAGTTTGATGAAATTGACATTATCTTATGGAAAACATGAACTTGTTAGCTACTTAATTAATAATTGGTTTTTTATTCTTTAATTTTTAGGAGTTGATTGTTGTCTCTTGGTTGAGTAACAAGAAGAAAAGAATAGAAATGATCAAACAAAAGACAATTAGGTGTTATCTTTCTATGCTTATAACTTGTTTACTTATTTTATATTTTATTTCATTGTAGTCTGTAATATTGATTAGCGTGTTTCCACGTTCACAGCTTTCGAGTGCTCAAAATAGAAAAAGAAAGTAAAGACAACAAGAACTTGCACAATCTTTACATGGAATTTTAACTAGACTTCTAGATAGACATAAAAGATATACTGAAGTAAATGAAAATAATAAAAATTTTGATCATGAAGTTAAACTTTTATTTGGATTTTCTATTTATTAATAATAATATTAATCGGCGTGGGGATGAACCTTCTAGATTGACTAGGTTCCAAACCCCTTTACAAAGATAGTATAATTTATGTTCAAAATTCTAAAGGGCATTATTCGTTTATCTCGCTCTGGACATAAAAATTCTCAAAACCGGCCCTGAGTGTCATACGACACTTCCTATCTTTATTAGGGAATTCTTCCTTATTGGAACCTTCTAATTGAAAATCGAAATTGTCATGCAACACAAAATCAAAACATAACAAATCTACCAGATGAATTCAACAAACCATAAACCCTAGGTTAAGATTTAGGTGCAAAGAATGGGGGGTTTATACTTTATAGAGGAGAGGAGGGTTTATGAAGTTAAGTGTAACCCTCAGCCCATAACAGTTTGCTTTTAGTTCATTCTAAGCCCACTCATATCTTGTATTGGGCTTTGGTTAGTTTTTACTGTTTTAAGAATTATGATGTACCAATTTTGTCATGTCTTTTTTTTGGTTTGTAAATATAATGTTTTTATAACTTATTTTGAAGTTAAAAAAAATATTTAAAACTATTATTAGTACATTATCAACTATAATATAAAAACACTCCATAAATTGTTATTTGGACTAAAAAAATTATCTAAACTAGCTTTTTTTTTGTTAATATTGAAAAAACTCTATAAACTTTTCTTAGTTTTGTGGTTAAGTCCCTCAATTTTTATTCTGATTGTTTAAGTCCCTTACTATTTTTGTCTTATTCAAAAAACTCACTATCTTTAAATGTTTTAGCGATTAAGTCCCTAAACTTTTTGTTTTATTGGTTGTGTTTTACATACTCATCCGGTAGCCGATCAAAAGTATATACTTTTGAATAATACAAAAATAGTTTAAGGACTTAACAATCGGAAAAAAGTTTAGGAACTTAATCGTGAAAATGATAAAAGTTTATAGGATTTTTTTCAATATTAACCTCTTTTTTTTGTGAAAATGATAAATTCATGAAAAAATAATTTGAAAACTTAACCGTTTAATTTTAGAATATGATAGCCATAATGAAAAAAATTAAATACAATGACTGGACTATTATCATTCAGTCATTTCCCATATATTCATACAGGGCCGGCCCATTGGGGTGTGCAACATGGGCTACTGCCCAGGGCCCAACAGCCAATGGGGCCCAAAAATTTTTTTTCCACTAATACCTAGACTAATACTAGTAGCTTACTTGTTTTGCTAGTTGTTTGATTGTGATATTTACGTACATATTTACATGATTGTTTCCTTTAATCTTTAAATGTTATATATACATACATGTTTAGAGGGTCTTTTATAAATTTTTGCCCCGGGCCCCAAAAACGATAGGAACGACCCTGTATTCATAATCCCAACCAAGTACCTTTTATATACAAAAAGAACAAGTATGGTTGTAGCTTTCTTACAAAACCCCTTTTTATTTAAATATATTTATTTTTGGTAACATTTGAAATTCAAAATTGGTCTGGTAATATTTATCTATTAACCCACAAGCCTGATGAAATATCTAAAATAACACCTTATAATGAAATATATTTTTATTTGTGATTTTCTCTAATAACTGAAATCAAGAGGTATAGATCGATTCTTATACAAAACTAAAAATTAAATATTTTTATGAAGAATTGTGTAACTAACAACTTAAATATATAAATGTTATTTATAGACTTATTTGAAATATTAATTTCATTCATTAATAAATTATATGATAATATCATGAAAAGTTTATCAAAATCTCATAAAAGAAGAGATGAAAGTTATTAACGAGAAATCATGAAAAAATAGAACACATAATCTAATGATATTTTGATGAGAAACCATGATAATTTATAATAAATAATTATCTTTTTATATGCCGATTGACATAAGGTATAATATTTTCATTCACCATAATTTTAAATTAAAAACAACGTATTGTTTTGAAGTTCATCATGAAGAAAAAACCCGATTACATGTTACTCAATACTCATATAGTCATATAGGTCAGATCGTCCTTTCATCAAAGTTGGTGAAAGTAATACTTTTTCCACCCACAACTATGTTTATTTCTAGGATAATTACTAAATAGCAAAAAATCTTTAGTCAAATAATATCAATCTAACCAAGATAGTCACATTTTACATTACCACATTTACGTGATAGACATCATTTACGTGATCTGTACCTTTTATTAATATTTTAATGCATTACGTTACAAAAGGTGTTTGTTAACGTAAAGTATTTGTTAACGTAAAGTAATGATACTTTACGTTACCAAAAGGTATTTACCATGAAATGACAAGTCACCTACTTTTTATTGGGAATGAACAACATTTAAATTTGGTAACGTAAAACACTATTACTTTACGTTACCAATTACCTTTTGTAACGTAATGCATTAAAATATTAATAAAAAGTACACATCACGTAAATGATGGCTATCACGTAAATGTGGTAACGTAAAGTATGACTATTTTGGTTAGATTGATATTATTTGATTAAAACTTGATAATGAGATGTGATTTTGGCTATTTTAATAGTTTCCCCTTATTTCTATGTATTTTTGTATTGATCTAATGATCTATGTTTTGACTTAATGATAAACTAATTGACAAGGGATTTAACTTCTAGTGTAGATTTAAAAAAATGGAATTTAAAAAATATTCATTTACCGTTAAATAAAGTTCTAGTTTGTCAATATTTAACCTAGGACGGTGCAATTAGGCCTGACCCTAAGGCTAGTTGGGCCACTGCTTAGGACCCAAAAACCTTAGGGTCAATGACATTCTAGGTTTGCATCTTTGTTCGACCCATAATACCGATCCACACTTCATCGTCAACATGTTAGTGTGTTATGAAATTGATTTGGATTTTAATTTTTAAGATAAAAGAATTTGATTTCCAAAATTATGAAATTGTTATAATATGTTTCTAAACTCAGTAAGAATTTCAACATTTAGTAGAGACGTTTAAAAGTTTATATAACAACCTTGAGTTGTAAAAGGAAAACTAATGAAAATATCAGATGAATGCATTGATTGGAAAGTGCAAACAATGTTTATTTCGATCGTCCCTGAAAATGTGTCTAACAATGCTTGTAATTTGGTGGAGCATTGTTGCTTTAGGTTCTTGCTTAGATTGCATATAGTATTACTTCTTATTATTGTAACAAAATCGTTAAAATATTTTATTTGAAAAAAAAAATGTAATCTCTAGGACCATGCATTTGTGTGATTTTGATGATATGTTATGCTTATTAACATTTGTAACTGATTTATAGGATTATGCATTTCTCTATACACAAAAAGTAAAAATAAAATAGTCTATTCACATGAAATTGTTGTGTATTACAATATCCTCTTACTATAGAATTTGTCAATATTGAATAATTTTGAGGCGCCAAAAATGTTATCATGACACATGCCACATGGTTTACAATTATTTGTAGTGTCTTTTAGTTCCCCCACTTATACTCGGAATTATTTTAATACAACAATTTGAATATAGTTTGTTTTACACTTTTAAATTATATAATATAATAAGTCTATTGTGTGACTAGGGATTGTTTGTTATTGTTAATTTATTAATGATTTGTGCGCATGTAACTAAAGATCACAAGAGACAACTTTTGGTGGGGTTTGGACCATGAGAAAACATTTATAATATTTAATAACAATAGAGAATATTTAAATATTGTAAATTATCATATCATATAAGCTTTTATAGTACGTTTAACTACATAACTATGCAATGACGTTTTCACATTTTACAATTTATACAACGAAACGACTTTTAGCACAATTTATGCAATGACATTTGAACTTGTTATCAAAAAATGCAGCGGCGTTTTCCCTCTTTTACCAACTTATGTAATAAATTATTTTTAACACAATTTATACGATATTGTTGAAGTTGTTATCAAAATATGCAATATTTAATCAACTTATTTATATGGTAATATTAATTTGCTGTACATCACTTAAAAACCTAAGTGACACAACTACTTGTAAAAAAAACTCATATTATCATCTTTGTTAATATAGTATGGGTTATATGAAACCATCTTTGTCAATAAGACATTTTGTTTCTATTGATTTGTCATAAATTTATTCATATACGGGTTAAAATGTCAAATGATTGATGATAAATAGGAGGATTCATGAGTAAATGTTTAATATAAATGATTAAATTTCACTGTACAAATTTGATTATTGTTAACCATAAGCAGTTAATACTCACCACATGTAACACCCCTCCCGATCCCGGAAAAGCCACGTCAAAATACTATCATATGTGGCAATAACGCAACGGATCTATAACATACATGTCATAGGATAATGCAGATTACGACTAATTTAAAACTTTAAACTTCATACATAAGGTTAAACACAATACAGTCATAATCCCAGATTAACAAAGCATAATAATTCTGGTCACTGGATACACTGTTCCCAAAACACAGAATTATAACGAGTCTTCACTCAACCTCGAATCTATCTCGGCGGCGGCTGAGATCCCTTCTGATTCCCTGAACATGTTAGACTCGAATACATGAGCTATAAAGCCCATGAGCACACGAGGGTTGACACTGCACAGAACACATAACACGCAACCCCTATCCCTGTCCCGATAGCCCAACACGCATCATCTCAGGTATATAAACATAAGTATGAGATCGGAATAACACATAGCCCTGTGGGGATCCCTCCCCAGTGGACACATCGCACACAGCAATGGTCGGTAATACCCTGTAGCACGGAAGCTACCCGGCTACAGGCCCTGCCGTATATATACGCCCCAAGGACTGTAAGGGACAGTCAACCCACGCGATTCCCCTTCGCGACTTATCGTCCGTATGGAACTCATCACGGACCCCTGAACTGATCTCACATCTCATACATAACACGTATAAGGAATAGAGTATACCTGAGGTTCACGTCCCTGTCTCATATATATAAACACGCACAATATAGCTATTCAACTATAACGTAAAAGATGGCGCGCGTTTAGAAAACGTCTCGAGTACTCACCTGACTGATTCCCTGTAGTCTGAACGCCCTGATCGAATCCGACTCGAGATCCGCTAGTCCCTGTAACATATAGATATCCCAACGATCAAACACAATCCGAGTAACATTAATCACATAATCACAAAGATCCGAACTCAATTCAATCCGACAATCCCACGAAACCGAAACCCGATCAATACCCGAAACCCGACCCAACTCAACTCAAAGCAACCCTAAACGAGACCCCAAATATACAAAACCCATCCCGAGCAATCCCGAAGGAAACCCGACAATAGCCCGACCCAAACCCTTAATTAAGGCTCAATTCGGATTTTCACTGCAGGCTGTTAGTCGCGCCGCGACACCGCGAAAACCTGAATCCTTGACCTGCGATTTCCAGCTTTGCCCAGGAGGTTAAACCTCCTTTCAATCTGATTCCCAGTTCAAGTAACACATACAACCAGCATATAACTATCTCTAATAACACAGAAACTAATTTCCACAAGAACAACACACATAACACAATTTAAACCACTAAATGGAAGTTCTCTCGCCTCCTTGAAGCCTCAAGAACACAACTAAGAGGAAGAAGATGAAGAAAATCAGTTAACTTCAAGGTTTCCCAATCAAATTGAAGCTCAATTCAATCGTTGCTGCTGGAGCTTTTCACAAACACACACATACACCTTTTTAGGTTTCTTTCTAAATGAGGAAAGGAAAGGGATAAGCACGTACATATATTTATCTCATTTTAACCGGTCCCGAACCCATTAACCCGAACCCGATATCACATTTTCACTATTTATGCCCATTTAATCCCGCGATCCCAAAAACATAATCTGTTCATTAAAATTATAACCCGATGAGACGCAAGCCCCAATCCCGACACGTATCAATCCACGAAACGGGATTTAATTGGACCAACCCAATATTAATAGAATATTTATCCACTAAAATAATTCCACGTACCAGGTCCAAATGACGGATGTTACACCACATGATTGGATGATTGTTTTACGTAAATGGTAAAGTTTTACTGCATAGGTTAATTAATTTTTCATTAAATTGTTATTTCTACTCTTCACAGTTATCACCAATTAGTGGTGAGCATGGAGCAGTTCGGTTTTTAGTCAAAATCGAACCCAAACCGAAAATTTCAGTTTTTTGAATGGCGGAACCGTTCGTTTTCGGTTTAAACATGTGTGTTTTTTGGTTTTTCGGAATCAATTTGGTTTTTGGGTTTAAACCCAAAAAATTCTGGATATTTTTTACTAAAATTGAATTTTGCGTTACTAAACATTTGATTTTATTTATTGAAAGTAAACACTATTTGATAAATTATCAAAAAATAATTGCTTATGTTTAGATTCTTAATCGACATGTGTCTTAGTTTGATACTTTGATTTACTAAGCTTGGATATTAATTATTAATTTGATTAGTTTAATACTTTAAGTTATTAATTTTACTAATTTAGACTTTGAATTGATATTTTAGTAAGTTCATCATGTAGAAATATGATAAAAATATTTGTTGCAATTAATTAGCATTTACTACATCACATATAATTAAAATAAAAATGGATAATTACGCAAAAACCCCTAAGTTGTCAGTTTTTTTTGTGATTAAAACCCAAACAATTTTTCTTTGCATTAAAAACCTCGAACTAACTAAAAATTAGTGAATTAAGGTTTTTATATGGGTAACCGGTTGAAATCGGTTATTAATCCTACGTGTACCGGTAAATAACCTACGTGGAATAAATTTTAATTGTTGAAACCGGTTTCTAAGTATTACACATCATTTAAACTTCCGTTGATGATGTAATCCCGTTTAAAAATTACAATTAAAAATGATCAACAAGGGTTTAAATGATGTGTAATACTTGACAACCGGTTTCAACAATTAAATGATGTCCCTAAAATCGGAAAGTTGTAACATTTTGGTCCCTGAAACTAACGGCAGTTAACTTGAGCCGTTAGTTTCAGGGGCATTTTGGTCTTTTTGAATTTCAAGGACCATTTATGTAATTTTCAAACTTTCAGGGACCATTTATATAACTTTCATACTTTTCATATATATTTAGTATTTCTTTCTTTTTTATAGTTTAATTATCCAAATATAACATTATATTTTTTTTATTCCTTTTGCTTTAATCATTAATTTTTATTTGTCTGTTTATTGTTATTATTAATGTTAGTTTTTTTAATATATTACTATAATTATTTATTTAAGATTATTATATGATATAACTGGTTATTTTTTTTCAATTATTTATTGAGAATCCAAATCTTTCTCTATCATTTTTTTCATTTAAGAAAAATAAAAATAAAAGCTAGTTGTAGTTTTTTTCGTTCGGAAAAACTAAAATCGAAATGATTTATTTTTTTCTCCATTAAAAAAATTAAAAATAACGACGTGTTGAACTTTTTTCGTTTGGAAAAAGTATATAATCAAAATGCTTCGTTTGTATTGATTTTTTTATCTATGTTTAATTAAAATCAGAATGGTTCTTTTGTTTTAAAAAAATCAAAAATCATAATTGTTTACCGTTTTTTGATCAAAAATAATAAATTAAAATCAAAATGGTTCGTCATTTTTTTAATGGAAAAAAATCAATATCAGATGGTTATCGTTGTTTGAAAAAATCAAAAATCATATTGGTTCATCATTTTTTGATCAAAAAAATTATCGAAAGGGTTCATCGTTTATTTGATCCAAAAAATCAATAATGGTTCATCATTTTTTTTAATTAAATGTAGATGAAAAAATCAATACAATTACAATTTTTTAAATAAAATACAACAAACCATTTGAAATTTATTTTTTTAACTAAAAAGTGATGAATCATTTCAATTCTTGATTTTTTTTTTCAAATGAAAAAGGCTTCAAAACGTCGTTATTTTGAATTTTTTTGAATGGAGAAAAGAAATAAATTATTTCGGTTTTAGATTTTCCGAACGAAAAAACTACAACTAGTTTTTATTTTTATTTTTCTTAAATGAAAAAAATAATAGAGAAAGATTTGGATTCTCAATAAATAGTTGAAAAAAAATGAGCCAATTATACCATATAATAATCTTAAATAAATAATTATAGTAATATATAAAAAAAACTAACATTAATAATAACAATAAACATACAAATAAAAATTAATGATTAAAACAAAAGGAATAAAAATATAATATTATATTTGGATAATTAAATTATAAAAAAGAAAGAAATACTAAATATATATATATGAAAAGTATGAAAGTTACATAAATGGTTCCTGAAAGTTTGAAAATTACATAAATGGTCCTTGAAATTCAAAAAGACCAAAATGCTCCTGAAACTAACGGCTCAAGTTAACTGCCGTTAGTTTCAGGGGCTAAAATGTTACAACTTTTCGATTTTAGGGACTTATGGTGTAATAAAATCTTTCAGGGATTAAAACCGTAATTTCATATAAACCACAGGGATCATTTATGTAATTTAGTCTAAATTTATTTTATGAATATTGCGTGGAGTATATTGTGAGTCAGTTGGGTTGGATTGCCAAATCGAGATTCATTAAAGCATTGCCAATTTATTCACACAAATATCACATTTACACGCCTCGCCTGCTATTAGTTATAATTGCACTTAAGCCCCTTTTTATTATGACCCCTTTACCTTTTACACCCTCGTGTTATCACATGTTGCCATCAAACAAGTTGCCTTGTTGTTTATGTAAATCTAATTCCTAATTTCCTCCTAATGTAGCTAATACTTTGTTAAGTATATAATTAAATGTCTCAATAATCATGCCAAAAGTTTCTAATACACAAATCTCGAAATTATAACAAATAAATTAATATCTTCCATCAATTTAAATGTTAAAATATCATACTTATTCAATAAGTATCATTATAAAAAACAAAATTAACAAGTTCTTGACTAATATCTATTATAATGATTGGTTACATGTTATTTATATAATCTCAATAATATGTAACCATGGAATAACATATCTATAAATCTATATAATATATACTAATAAATAAGTATAAAAGTGTCATTTGTCGTCTTCTATTTTAATTTGTCACTTGTCGTTTTCTCGATTTGTCATGTCATTAATACAAATCTTATTTGAATTTCAAATCAAATAAACCAAATAGCTTAACTAAATTAATAATTACTTGACCAAAATTTTATAAACTCTAATGTATTTATTATTATTTTTGACATCTTATACATATTTATTTTTTAAATATTTTTAAAGTCAACCCATGTATTACATGAGTATTGACCAAGTATACTTTATATATGTATTGATTGATTCACAATTTCAATAATATGTAACTTATTCTATACTGTTCGGTTATCAGTTTTGGTTAAATCTGATTTTCGGTTTTGGTTCGTTTTTCGACTTTGCACACCCCAACTTTTGATACTTATTTACTTGTTGAATATCTATATTTATACACGGTGAAAAAATAAAACTGATTAGCATGGCTATTTTTTAAAAACAAAGCTTAAAATAATAAAGTTGAAAAATTGATTTGTGTTTTTAGAATAAATTTTGAAAATTACATGGTCAAGTTTACAATTTGTAGTTTTTATTTATAAATGAAGTCTTATAATTTGATTTTAGTTTTATAATAATATGAGAGAGTTTATTATGAAAAAAACCAACATATTTTTACGTTTTTTGCGTTTTCGTCCCTCCATGTTATTTTTTTCCATAAAAAACCTCAGCTTATTCTTTTCTTAATAGTTTAGTGAAATTTGGACATTAGAACCCGGTTTTTCAAGTTTTTAAAACCCGCTTCACAAATTATAACCGGGGTCTAATGTCCAAAATTTCACTAAACCAATAAGAAAAGAATAACTTGAGGTTTTTTTTATGGAAAAAATAACATGGAGGGACGAAAACGCAAAAAACGTGAAAACATGTTGGTTTTTTTTTTCATAATAAACCCTTAAAAAATTATTTTTTATTTTCTAAATCATATAACAATAAATAAAAGTTGAAACTATTGCTAACAAAGACAAAAAGGGTGTTTATCTTTACGTTTTCAAACATACTATATGCTTTTAATGCATGATAAAACATAAATAAGGTTATATACGTTTTAATTTAATATCTTAATCTAAACATACTATTTAGATGGTAGCACTAGTTTTATGTTTTATGGCAAGATACGCTTCAAGAATGCACTAGAAAAGTAATGTATTTCAACAAAATACTGTGAAACGCCCTTAACGCTAATACAATGCATGATGGGTCTGTTTTACAAAAACCAACTGAGCTGGAACTAAAACTTTTGTTAATAGATATGTTTGATAATAAGTTTTTAGAAACAAATTCAGGTAAATATAGCTTATAAATAAAAGAGACTTGGACCTTATAAAAGTTATAAGTTCTTTGTATAAGTTCTTGTAAGCTATGCGTCAATCAGACATGTTTAGGGTGTGTTTAGTTATCAAAATTTTTTAAAATTTCCATCTCATTTTTTAATAATGAAAACTTGTTTACGTAACAGCAATTTCATAAATTTTCATTTCACTTTTTATAGAATCCCTTGATTTTTTTTTTCCGAAAACTATAACTTGAAAACTGAAATTGAAAAATAATTAGTTTTCGTAAACTAAATACAACGTTATTTTTTTATCAAAAAACAAGAGGTTTATTTGGCCAACTTTCTAAACGAGGGGTTAATATGACAACTAGACCATAAAGCTAGGGATCAAAGCGGAACCATGAGATACGATGGATACGAGTCGCACGCTAGCATTTCCTACCATTGACTCGCGAATCCTGCCCGGGTTTATTCGGTGGGCATCTTTTAGCATATGTACCCATTTACTCGTTTCTCCGGCGTCGCTCTCAGACGGCTATGGCGGCAGAAGTCTCTCAGACAACTGACTGAATTTACGGTTTTGCCCCTGATCTCTCCGCTTTACCACAAAGCAGTCATTGAACCTTGCTTCGTCTCTTACGTATGGTTGACGAAGATCCAAACCCATAAGTCTTCATCTCGAAGTTATTCGATTTTTTCTTACACCTTCTCAATTTTGATAGCGACAGATACACACAGATAATGGTGTTTTTTTTTTTTTTATTATTGAGAGAGGCTTAAAGGGAGTAATACTTTTGTGCATGTCGAATTGATTGATTTATAAACAAATTTGAATTCAGATATACATCATCAGCGTCATATATGATTTGATTACTTATGGATGCTTCTATTTGTTTGGCGGATTGGTGATCCCTCTATTTGTTATGAAGTTCGGTAGTGCTTCTTTCTTCTATCCTTCTAGTTCGTTGCAATATTCATGGCGTTACGGGCTTAATCAAGCATTTTCAGGTCCGAATTTACTTTTACATTCTTTATGTGCGTGCATTGAATCTGTATGTTATAACGCTTAATTGGTTTCTATTAAAAGCTTATGAGATCTTGTTTCATTGATTTATGTGATTGAGTTAAGCAGGGTTTAGAGCGTCGGTTACATGAGGAAATGCGATAATTCTCCACATTTTTTCCCTTTAACCAGTTTCCAGATAGGGTATGAACTTTTTCTCTTTTAGCAAATGCACTTGATTTAGCAATTTTGAGTATTAAAATGTCATTTTGGTGTAATTCTAGAATCATCTGTATCAAGTACGACATTCCTGAAAAAATATATATAATATAGTAAAGAGGTCGTCAGATTTAAAGCTCCGATGTCTAATTTGGTTTTTTAAGAGCAAATTGATAATGCTTTTGTTACAAATTCATAAAAAAATTGTTTATATCTGCAGTGATGGTACAAAGCTCATTGTTAAAAAGGGGTATGCAGTGTACCACTTGAATTCATATTTCTTGACTTAATTGTGCATTTTTTCCTCACAGGGATTTGCAGTCTTATCTTTCGGAGCTTAGCATTTTCTTGGCCCCTGATAGTAAGACGTTTTATGTGTTGGTGGATAATAGGCCATGGCTTGAAGATTTGACCTCACGGCCTGCACACCTATGGCAGTTGATGGTTACCAAGGTCCAATAGAATTCTGAATCATCTGAACAGTTATCTGATGTTATAATGCAAGCTACGATTATGTTATACGATCATAACTTTCTTCTTGATTATGTTTTCAGTCAAGGATGTCTCCTTTTGCGAACACAAGAGGGCGGCGAAAGGGAAGGAAAGAGACCACAGAGTTCACCGACCAGAAGGTCTGTTCTAAAACTTCAAGCAGATCCCAAAACATGAAAAAATGGTTCTCAGTGGTTGATGCTGCTACACTATCGAAAAAGAGGGCCTTGCTACCTGTAAAGAAACTCAGAAGTTCCTTGCTTGCAAATAGTAAACTGCACAGAACCTTGTATGGGTTCATCATCTTTCAGGTGGCATGGAAAGTAGTTCGTGGTATCAATTACTTGAATGAGCTTCAGGTATTTCTTGCATTATTTATGTATATACTTACTTGATGGTGGCTTAGTGTCTGAATGACTTCATTCTTGGAGCAGACTGATACATCTCTTGCAATAGAGGCTAAATACATGAGGAGATGGGAATTCGATAGCATATCTCAAGCAGCTAAGTGCATAACTTCATGGTTTCCAGGGACACCACGTGAACGATATCTCTTAGAAGAGCATCTCAACTCTATGTCAGGTGTGCACTTGTTACATAAAGCGTTTTCTTTTATCTATGGTCAGTAAATCTGTTTTTATGTTACTTCTCCTGAATCTATAGGATGTTGGAGATGACAATTCATTTCTTCCTTATGTACATAATGAATAATTTACTTCATTTGCTTGTTGAGTTACCAAAAGGCCTTTGGCCTGGCGGTAAGAGTGGTGAGTTGTAAGCGAGAGGTCACGGGTTCGATCCCCGTCGGAGGCAAGTTGATATTTAGATGGAGTAAGTAAGTCTGGTGGTAAAGGAGTAGTTTAGGAGTAGGAGTAGGATAGTTTGCCGTTCAAAAAAATTTGCTTGTTGAGTTGGTTGTGTTTAAGAAGTTTTTTACATGGACACATCAGGAGTCATTGTCTAGTTTGTAGTTTTAACAGCAGTCAGCATGAAGGTACTATTTAAGTAGAGAATGCAGTTTGTTTGAAGGTAATTTTATTTCAATAGGAGCATAAAAACTATAGTCTATTGCAGAAAGGAACCAAACAAAATGTATACAAACAGGTAAAAATTGAAATTTCTGTTATTGCAGATTTGCAGATAATGGCAGAGAAAGGGTCCTTTAATAATTTATACAGGACATTCTAATTTTAACAGGTTCTACCAAGTTTCAAAATGAAATTGGACTCGAATAATTAGAATACAATACCTTAGATTTCATGGGAGTAATGCAAATCTTTATTTCACTAGAGTTGCATAAAACACAGGCATAAAGCGGAAAACATTGAAATTTGTGGTAAATTAGAAAATGAAGCCTCAAATGATGGGGTTTGTGTCGGAACATTGCACCAAAACACGTAGGCAGTTTGCCCGTGCACCCGGCCTGTTGAGACCCTTCAGTGGGCTGCTCACAGTTATTACTGTTGAAACTTGGAAGTTGACCCTCTTTCCCATGCATTTCCACTTTCCCACTACTCCATGTGTAAGTTGCGACCAATTGGGTTATGTGTTCCTTATCTCTCTCACTCACACACACACACACATATATTACTTTTGTTGTTTTTTAACAATTCAAACAGCTACTACATATTCCAATTTGAAGGTACAAACTTTTCATGCCTTTATATTTTTTGTAGAGTTAAATAGGTGAACTGCAGGCATCATAAATTCTGGTTTATGTTATTGAGCAAATTTTAGTCAGGACGGACCTTGAGTTGATTTGACATTGATTAAAAATTGAGAAATCATCTCCTGGCTCTCATTAGGGTTTAAATATTTTAAACAAACATTTTGCTGCTATGTGATTTGAGATGTGTAGGGGTTCAACTTGGGTGACTATGAGATGTGCAGTGATTCATATTGTTAGAATATAACATGCATTGTAGGATTTATGAATCAGTGTTTTGGGGCATAGCCGCTTAGGTACTATTAAGCTCTTGTATCATGCCTGATCATAAAATGAATCATTTTTGTGATCATGATCATATGGAGTGTGTGCTAATGCCATTTCTCTCTTGGTTACCAGTTAGTAATAAACTAGGCTAATTGCATGTCTACCCTTGTGTTTCAATTGTTATTTTAATGGGATTAAAAACGCTTGCTAATTGCATCAAGATTTCTTTTTAATCCTTGATGCATGCAAATTGCATGATACATGAGTGTTAGGTCTGAAGCACGACCTTCCTTTGTGCCTTATTGACCTTACATGGAGCACAAAAGAAAGGAAGTGTTTCAATTATATATATATATATATATATATATATATATATATATATATATATATATATATATATATATATATATATATATATATATATATATATATATATATATATATATATATATATATATGATTGATGCTAGTTAATTAGATGATTTATCTATGACTTGCCAATTTCTTGACCTATGGCTTGGTATTTTTGTTTGTGATCTCTACAGGAGATGTGTTCCATGATGCTCCCAAAGAATTTTCTGACTGCTGCCGTACAAATGATGATGAAAATATCTCGAATGTTAATGAGCGATGGGAGACTGGATCTCCCTGCAGTCCTTGTTGTAATCTTGGTGAAATATTAGAAAGTTTAAAAGATGACACACATATATTACATACACCTCCTCCGGATGGACCCTATAAGAGAAGGAAACTAATGAATCCTACAGGAATTACTGTTGAGGCCAATTTTTATACTGAAGTAGCTCATGGTGGAAGTGTTCAGACACAAATGCCCTCCTCGTTTACAAGCGATTGTGAGGAAACAGCTGAATCTACCGAGTACAGGGATGTGTTGCTTTTGTTCCGGTTCAATGACCGTGACCTCCCTTTTGAATTAAAAGAGATAATAGTATCTGATCTGCGATTACTTACTCTGCTTGAGGCTGGTCTTCCATCTTGGGTTATTTTCTTTCAGTCTTATCCTGTATTTTGTCATATCTATCGTCCATGGATGTGCCCTCTAGCTAGAGCTCTATATGTGGTAATTTCTGTTGTTACGGTTGTCATTGGTTTCTACGATTTGTACAAAAACGTCCCTGTTCTTAAGGCAACTGCTTCCCGCTTATGTGGGCCGCTTTTTGATTGGATAGAAACATGGGAGATGGTATCAAGGATCAAGTACTTGGGAACTATGCTGTTTTTGCACAACTCTGAGAAAGCTGTTATGTGGTTCTTGACGATGACACGCACTGTTCGATCATTTGTTTCAATTACCACACAACCTTTAGCTGGGCCATTTCTGGATTTTCTGGAGGTTCTCCTTCCTTTTTGGAACTTATTTGTTGAGATGGGACAGTATTTATGCTCGTTCATATGGATTCTGATGGAGGCTTCTTGGGTCTTGGTGGAAAATCTAATAGAGGTCATATTGCTGCCTGTGTGGTTCATCACATCAATTATATGGACAATTGGTAAGTGAATTATTTTGTAAGAAGTTGTTAGTTTTTCAATATGTTTTAGGACCAGTATTCAGCTAATAGTTTAAATATTATCAATATGTGATAATTGCAGTAACAACTGTGATGTACCCTATCCTTTGGTTCCTTTGGGGAATACTGTATGCTCCAATTAGTCTCATTCTCGGTCTATCCAATTTCGTGGGATTTACATATAACCAAATATATGACCTTGTTCGAGATATATGGCTGTTTGTGAGCGGCATTTTTAAGTTAGCTTCAAATGCGGAGGCAACAGTGAGTACTTACGAGGTTTCTATCTGGCGTTCTCTTTGGAATGACCTCTTTTCCCAGGTGATTGGAGTTATAATGTCTTCCTTCTTTTTACATTTGCTTTGTCCTTGTTACATTTCATTTTGTCATGTTTTTCAAGGCCTCATATGCAGTTCCTGTTCTTACAAAAGTTCATTCTTATTTTAGGTTTTTCGTGCTGTTCGGAGTATTTTGAATGGATTTGTTGCATTCTTTGCAGCTTGCAATAGACATCGATTAAGGTTAGATTGGTCATTCATATGTGATTTTATGGAAAAACATTGTACACTACCAACAGATTGCATTCCACTTAACTGGGTGGGTCGGTCAATAACCTTTACTAAAGTCTTGCTGCTCCAAGAAAATTAGTGGCAGCTTTACTGGCTGTTTTTCTGGTTAATTCTCTATTTAGATTTTTTATGAGATTAAGGTGATGAGACACTTTCAAGGTAGTGTTTTTCCTTCTTTTTCTAGGGGGTGGTGTAAAAAGAGAAGGATGAGATACAATTAAAGCATCAATGAACTTTTATGGAAGAGCACTACGACCCCACTTGTCATGAAGAGCCCATTTCTGTAATGTTTTAGGAAATTGGTCCCTAAAATAGCAGTGCATGTAAAAAAAGTATCATTCAAGCAACTAATTCAATGGGACAACTAATATTTCTTGAAAACTAATGAAATTTGATTTTCCTAAATAGTTGTAAAGCCTAAGGCATGTTTGGTGGGGAAAAGTGCAGAGAATGAAATGGACTAGAGAAATATAAATTCAACTCTTTGGTATAAACAAAGAATTTGGCCTGAAAAATGATCTGGGAATCCGTGATTTCGTTCTGTTGCGTGGTGAAAATCAGAGATTAGACTCGTTTGTTGATTAAAATAATACCCTCATCAGTCGGTTTTGTAAATACTCTCTCTCTATCTCTCTCTCTCTCACACACACACACAAGCACAGTCTCTCCCCACCATCACAAAAGAATTCTACGTTGTAATAGCTCACTAGCTGTTCATGTGGTTTATTGAGAAATGGTAGATCTAGTTTGTTGTGTGACTCTGCCTAGATATTCATGTGATATTCCGAACTATAACTGAAAATCTTCAAACTCTTTGAATTTGCAGCATATATAATCACTTACAGGAGTTCATCCGAACACTTAATCAGCCAGCCGTGAGGTCACATCCAGTGAATTCTAGACATGGATCACCAAGATCTGGTAGTCGATTACTGGTAAGTTGCTGGAATTCAGCATCAGTTCATCCATTCATATTCTATATCCCTTGATTTACAAGCTCATTTAATCCTAGTTTAGTTTGCCCTCAAACTACTATGTCAAAAAGGTTAAATGCACACTGATACACCAATGTTTACCACTTTTACCCATCTATGCAATGAAACTGTTTTCTATGGGTCTATGCAGTCAGTTTGTAATTCTTTACCATTCTACTTTTCTATGTATTTTGCCTGTTATTGTAGGTAAACTAATCAGTTAAATACAACCAATTACTTTTAAAACGGGTGAAAACCATTAATATCTAACGTACTTCATCAAATTCATTAATCGATTTGTTTATCAATCAATGCAACCAACTTAGGGCATTAAGGTTCCGTGTGTGCCTTTCATCTTATATATCCTAATTTTTTTTTTCAAAGTTAGTTTTATTATTGTGTATTTGTATAATCTCTTTTGTTCCACCATGTTTGATAAAAATTTAATGTCTTTTTAATTGGTAGGTTTTAGTTACTTAAATAATATCATAATTTCTATTTTTAAAGAGTTTCTTTAACATAACTTCTTTAAATGTATTTCATTATTGTTTATAGAATTATTGCATCATGTTTGACAAAACTCATTATTATCTATTTATAGGTTTTCCTCACTCAATTTTATTATTGATTTTCACTATTACATAATGTATATAGAACTTGAACCATTTTTTTTTTCTAATTATATATGTGTAAAACATGTATTAAAAAAAGGAAAATTACCAAGAAATGTAACACAAAATACAAAAATTGACAATAAGGGTAATGTGAAAAATTTTAGACCAAGAAAAATAAGATAATATTTACAATCTTTGGAATATCAAACCTAACTTGCATAATATTAATAGATAAAGTTTCACATTGAAATTTGACTTTTTATTTATTATAACTGATTTGTCCTTAACTTGCATACTATGATTATTTAACTTTAAGGACTTAAAGTTTTAAACCCAGTTACATAATTTGTTCTTAATTATTTTTCATATTTTATAACAATTTTGTGTAAGTAAAAATATTTATCATATCATTTAAGTAATAAAAACAAATACACAAGTTATATTAAATCCTGGTAGAATATTTCAAAATTTTTCATATAATAAATAAATTTAAGTTTTGGAAAAAAGAAATATGGATTTATATGAAGAAAACACATACTAGATCCTAAAATATGCGTTTAAGTTGATTGTAAATTAAACACGACCTTAGATTGCTAAAATTTGGTAAATTCATAGCATAAAAATGCATCTAATCGTTTTTAGTAGTAATTGTTAAAAGCTTATTTGAGTTTGAGCCGGATATATCCGAGCCCAAATGTCATGCTACATTTCTACTCGACTCATTAACACATTAGATTCATCGTTTAGTATGATTTATGAAGTATACTTACTTTCTTTTTTTTTTCCCCCTTTTTTACAGGCAGAAGACAAGGAACAAAAGCAGCGTAGGAGAAACACGAAACAGAGTTGATTCCCAGTGTAGGAGAAGAGTATGTTTTGTTCGTTTGCAAAGCGTATATATTGATTATTTTCTGCTAACCAACCAACCAACCAACCGAGAATCGTATAGAAGCATTAGACTAGTATGTATGTTATGTTCATAGCCATCAGTTATCAGTAGTTGAAGAAACCAAAGTCACCCATCTTTGTATTTCTTCATGTGTCTTTTTTCATTTATTTGTTATTCAAAAATCTTATAAATTCTTCATTTTTGATATGTAAATAGCTCCAGGAAAATGGTATTCAAACTGATGCTGTTTGGGTAAAAGGTAGACCAATTGGTTACTAATTTCTCAGGAGTTATACCATACTGGTCATATACTATTCACAAGGTTCACAAACATACTGTAGATATGGACCAGTGTACGTACTTGGATATCACATCATCAGGGCCGTCCCGTGAATTTTGGTGGCCCTGTTCGATAATTACATAGTAGGCCCTTAAAATGTGACAATTTTTGAATTTATTAAAAAAAACATTTAAAACAATGATATTAAGACATGTTCATATAACTTGAACAAAATAATTAATTTCAAAACTATGTTTATCTGAAAGGGCATTGCTATACGTTTATTGTTACTAATCATACATCCTCATACTCACATATTTTTTTTGTTAATGACGTGAGACTCAGTGATTAAACTTAAGTAGACTTTAACTTTTCACCATTTTTTCTGGTCACCAGTCAATTTTCCGATGAAGCCCTATCAAACTTGGGGCCCTGAGCGGTCGCACTTACTGCACACCCTCAGGGCCGGTCCTGCACATCATGTTCAAGTATACATCAATGTGTTACGATCCATGCTGTTTCTAAAGACCTAAGAAGGGTACACTTTATACCAAGTTGGCTTTATATCGCATCTCCTTATCGTTCATGAACCTGTAGTTTGTGCCAACATAAAACGAGCATCAGCTTAACGAGTGCAGCTGTGGTGCAGGTGGTTATACTGCAATCTTAAGAAGGTTATTAGTTTCGACTTTCGGCCATAAAACAACAATAAGCGTTCGCACCGCATGCTAGCGAACACATCATGCCATCTCTCGTGAAGCATGCTAAACACGTCAAACGTGATCATTAACATATTCCAACTCCACATAATTGGATTATACTCTAATGTTGCTCTCGTAGACATAAACCGACACTCGTAACAACCATTCCATTGTTGAGATATACAAAAATGCAACAGTTGATGAAACAAAACCCTAGTAAATATAGTAATGTACTATTTGTACTTCCATGCCAAGCACAGTGGGTTGACTGGATTCAGTTATGAAATAGGCACAGACCATAGTAAAATCAAACAAATATTCACCAAGATTAACCGAATTACCTTTCGCGTGATCTTGTCTTGGAATGCTTTAAACCACTCTCTAATCATCGTCTCGCCATCGACTAACCTTCTCTTTGGCTCGTTGTCAGTGCTTCCTCATCACCAGTGCTCGTCATCATTCTCTCTCATCTCTAGTGTGGCGTTTGGTTCGTAAATATTTAAATTTAGCTTGTTTAGAATTTTTGATAACTAAGACAAAATGTTAAATTTCATGTAGTTTCCATCAAATCTCTTTGTTTATAGGAATTTGACATTCCTCGTAACTCATACATGAATTAAATTACAACCCGTATATGAATTAGATTCCAATCTACATCCCTAACTTATACTAAAAACTATCTTCTACCATGACCATCAACCATATTAATAACTAAAATTCAAATTCCAATTCCTTCGAATTACATTCCGTAAACCAAACACCATCTAAGGTTTTTTCCTTGATTTTTATAGTTCGATTTATGCCTTGTCCATAATCAGAAAATTTGTTGATTGTTGATGGTAATCTAAAATTTCTCCCTTTGATTGTTGATGACAAGTTTTTTTTGGTTTGATTAAGCTCCAAGTTCTTTATTATTCATGCTGCACACTGTCATGTAATTGAGGTTACAGTGCTTTATAAAATTCAAGCTTCACAGGTGGGTTTTTCTTTGTTTTCAATTGGTGTTGGGCAATAGTTAGTGATGGAATGCACCAATTTGGGGCTGATGTGCCTTTAGAGTTCTTTGGTTTGGTAATCTGCTATTTATTTTTTCAAGTTATATAAGTTGTTTGTTCAATGGAATGTGGTTGCTGATTGCCTGATTGTTGTGTTGGTTAATTAGTGGGAGCCATTTGTGAATTCAATTTGCAATGATATTTTCTTGGATTTGGTTGCAAACTCATGCAAGTTGTTGTATTCAAGAATGCCATTTGGGGTCGGGTCGACATGCGTATCGACCTTTTTATATACTCTTTGTTATAATCTAACATATTTAGATTTCAAGAAACCATTTGGGGTCGGGTCGACATGTGTTCTCCATTTGTATGATAAGTGAATGAGTCTATTTATTTATATACAAAATTGCACTATTTGTAACTAAAGAAAGCAATGTATTGTGTTGCTTCTCTACTTTGGTAAAATATATTAAATTTATCTCAATTAGAAAATTTTTAAGATCACAAAACAAACAATTTTCTACTACTTTCAGATTTTTTTTAAAATGATACATTATATAAAATTCATCAATAAAAAGTATCTTTGAAAAGAAGCTCAAACAAGAAATGTATTTATAAAAAAAGAGAAACCAGCCCCATCACCAGATTACTTCCAGATGGGCCTAAAAGGCTGAAAATACAGGACTTTAATTTCTTGTTAAATTTGACACCAACTTATTTGTATTTTCTTAGGCAAATTACAAGAAAGTTAATATACAATTCAAAAACAGCCAATAAAGGTAAAGTAAAATTTTTTCGGTCAAGAAAGATGACATAAAATTTAAATTTAACAAAAAAGGTATTGATGACAAATTAAGAAGTTGATTTTTTTAATTTTATGCTCCTTTTTTTGGTAAGGGAATAATATTTGATTATCTTTCTTGGCCTAAATTTTGAATTTCATGTTTTTTCTTGGCTAAAATAAAATTTTGTATTACTTTTCTTGATAAAATTTTTTTTACAATATCTTTATTGTCAAATTTAATATTTTATATTATATTTCTTGATAATTTTTGTTGTTTTAACATGAAAGACATAAATATGTTTTTAAGATGGGCCGCAAAACATTGGTCCACGTTAGTATCACCATACAAATCCAACGGCCCTGATTCAATAACTCAGGAACATGGTCAGATGATTGATTCATCAACCCATAAAATGATAAAACTGCTTTTCCCCCTCTCCCGTTTTCCCAGTAAAATGGCACCACCACTTTTCTCCTCCATTTTTCTCTTCTTCTTCTTCGTCACCATTTTCTCATTTGCAGGTTCACATTTCCATTTCTATTCAACTTTTATTTTTTCTTTCAGTCGTTTGTAAGATTAAATGATGAAAAGTGCTATTAATTTACACTTGCAGACGGTGGTTCCATTGGCGTCAACTATGGGCGAAAGGGCGACAATCTACCATCACCTTCGAAGGTTGTCAAGCTCCTCAAATCTCAAGGAATCAGTCGGGTTAAAGTCTACGATACTGACCCGGCTGTACTCAAGTCGTTAGCCGGATCCGGTATTAAGGTCACGGTGGACCTCCCCAATGAGCTCCTCCACGCCGCCGCTAAGAAAAAGTCGTTTGCTACTGGATGGGTGGAACGAAACGTCGCCGCTTACCACCCACACACGCAAATCGAAGCCATTGCCGTTGGTAATGAAGTTTTTGTCGACCCGAAAAACACGACCGGGTTTTTGGTACCTGCCATGAAAAACCTCCATCAAGCCCTCGTTAAATTTAATCTACATTCCGATATCAAAATCTCGTCGCCGGTTGCATTGAGTGCTTTACAGAACTCCTACCCGTCGTCAGCCGGATCATTCCGACCGGAGCTAATCGAACCGGTTTTCAAACCCATGTTCGAACTCCTGCGTCAAACCGGGTCTTACCTAATGGTCAATGCTTACCCCTTTTTCGCTTACGAGTCAAACTCCGACGTTATTTCTCTCGACTATGCACTTTTCCGTGAAAACCCAGGCGTACCGGACGCCGGCAACGGTTTGCGTTACTTCAGCCTCTTCGATGCTCAAATCGACGCCGTTTTCGCGGCAATGTCGGCGATGAAGTATGATGACATTCCGTTGGTTGTGACGGAGACTGGTTGGCCGTCTAAAGGTGACGAAAACGAGATCGGAGCTAGCATCGAACACGCCGCTGCTTACAATGGTAACCTAGTGAAACGCATTCTGACCGGTGCTGGTACACCTCTCCGACCGAAAGCAGATCTCACCGTTTTCCTGTTCGCTCTATTTAACGAGAACAATAAAGACGGACCGTCGTCGGAAAGGAATTACGGTCTGTTTTACCCGAACCAGGAAAAGGTTTACAATGTACCTTTCACGACGGAGGATTTGAAAGATTACCGAGACAAACAAGGTCCGGCCACCGGTGATATTGGTGGAGGTCAAGTAAGGGTTTCAGCACCAAGGTCCGGGTCGGGTCAGACGTGGTGTGTAGCAAGTGATGTGGGAAAGGATAGGGTGCAGATGGCTCTAGATTATGCGTGTGGGGAAGGAGGTGCTGATTGCCGTCCGATACAACCAGGGGCCACGTGTTACGATCCTAACACGCTAGAGGCACACGCATCGTTCGCTTTCAATAGCTATTACCAGAAGAATGGACGTGCAGCTGGATCGTGTTATTTTGGTGGGGCCGCACACACTGTTACACAACCACCTAGTACGTACTCTCTCCTTCTCTCTGTGTTTTTTCTTTTTTAAGTTTTTATATTTATTTATACACAAAAGCATTTTTAGCATTGGGTAAAATCATAAATTTCAATTGGAAAATTGTTTGTGAAACCTAAAACAGCTGCTAATTACTTGGTATTTAATTCGTGAATTTCTTGGGATTTATTAGGACTTGCATTTAAATCCAATGTTTGGTTTGCAGATTTCAGTATGAATTTAAAATCCCGGTTTTCTTAAATCCATTTCTTATTTGTTATTTAAAAATTTAGTCTCCCTTGAGATTTTAAATCTCAGCTACCTTGCATTTCTCAGATTAACAAAATTTTTCTATAAAATAACGTAAATTCTTTGACAAAATCCTGACAAATGCAAATTCTGCACAATGCAAATTATTTGACAAGATGGAAATTCTAGTGAAAAAAATCTGCGAACCAAACGCCCCTTAGATTGTGTTTAGTAACGAAAACTAGTCATTTTTCAATTTTAATTTTCAGTTTATAGTTTTCAAGAAAAAAAAAACATGGATTTTTATGAAAAGTGAAAACTTGTTTAGATTATGAAGTTTTGGTTTTAAAGAAAATGAGATAGCTTATTATAAAGTAAGAAAAATAAAATAAGTGATAGAAAAATAAAAGAGTGAAATAAAGAAGGCTCGGTGTACAAATAAATAGGAGATCGAGGACAAATTTATTCTTGAGGTCGTCTTACCAAAGTACATTATGTTATACTATCTAGATGCATCTTATTCTACAAATAAATAGGAAAGTACAAGCAAGAATGACCCCTTTAAGGGAGTTTTTAAGAAACTCTACCATCTTTAGCTACTAAAAGCTTTTTTTCTTGTTTAGAACTTGGTAAATAAATCTTTGTGAATTGTATCTTGAACTAAGTAGGTCATGATGACATTATGATTTTGAAACGAGATATGGTGGTGTAATATTACTTATTATAATACGTTTCAGGGTTTTCATTATTCTAAAGCTAGTCTTGTGGGTTAAGAATATGAAATCTATAATGGAATTTTTTTATAAATGTTATTCCTAAACTACTCATTTTCTCCAAATGGAGACTTCAGTCATTACCTTCACCACCTAAATTCTACTTGACCTCCGACCAGAGTCGAACCCGTGACCTCTCATTTACATATCACCCTCGTACTGAATAGGTTAAACCTTATTGGTATCTATAATGGAGTTTTAGAATTCAAATCCTTCAGATATCTTTTAACCATTGGTTACGGTATTTAATTTGTTCATGTTGACCATGAGACCGGTCGGTAGAGTCGTTAGAGGATGGTTTACCCTTAAAAAAAATTCTACGGCTAATACTAAATTGGAATACAGGAACAGGATTATACTCTTTGGACCCCTTGCCCCCCACACACATCTTTTTAACAACCACCACACACATCCATGGGGTCCAACGAGGGGTCCAATTAGACCAACCCAGGAACACGGCGGGTTGAGCATAAAATGGTTTACTTTTTAATGGTTTTCCTAATTTTGAGAACATAGAAGACCGTGATTACTTTGGGAATTACTAGATTTTATGCCTGAAGGGCATTGACTAACGTGCGCACCTGGGCTGGAGGTGATTGACTGTGTCCGTCCCTTGTCTGACATGATGTTTATAAATTAAAAGTACGGCTACAAGATGCTTTATAGATAGAAGATTATGGGCCAATGAGTTGTTTATAGTGTTCTTTTCCTCCATAATAAATATGATGGATGAACTCATTCATTCAGTGGTAGTTACTTTTCACTTTTCAGTGGTCAAAGTTTAAATAACAAATCTTTCTCCCCTGAATTGCTACAGAACTGAAATGTACCAAGATTACAACTTTGATAGCATAAGTTACAACTCTTGGCTGCATAATTTTGTTGGTGGGTTTCATCCTTTGTGAAAAAGGAAGACAGAGTTGGTCGGAGCCAAGTATAACTAATCACATGAAATTTTACAAGTGACTAAAGTTTTATTTCATAAATGTTGTGTTCTTATTGTAATAATTAGGTTGTTTGTAATCATATTTAACTCATTAATTAATGACTTATAATTTTGAAGAAATTGTACAAAGAAATGTTTCGTAGGTCAATCCCGCATGAATATTGAAATAATTACATGTTTTAACCCGTCTATTTTTACCATCTCTAGTTTACCGTATGCTAAGTTAATGTTTTGGTAGTGTGTAACCCAAAAGTTAAAGAAATATGAACTGTTTTGAAGTAAAAAAGTAGTCAAGATTTGTAGATAAAGGGTATCTAATCTTTTAATTTGAAGACTAACCATAAAGAAAACATTTCATACTTGTAAACCCCTTTGCTTTTACTGTTGCTATTCTTTGCATTTTTTTTTTCTAATTAAATTCATTTACTAATTTTCTTTTGCAGAATTTGGGAAATGTGAATTCCCTACTGGATACTGAAATAGGTGAAGCAGTTGAAGATATTTTAGTATTTGTTGTAGATTTTGTAACTTTTCTTTTGCAATGTTTAATATGTTGACTAGAATTTGTAATGCATAATATAGTTAATTCATTTTGGAACTTGTCATTTTGCTATATTATAACAATGTTATCGTATTATCACAACAAGAAAATCATATTCGTATGTTGTACGTAGGTCAAGAAAAGTGTATCTGGATTAGATTCTGAACATACATCAATAAACTTATTCAAAAAAACACTATTAGATTCCGAAAACTTCTTAAAAAAAATTAAATAGGAATCCAATTGTGAGTGACATAGAGGATGATATGATACCCTATCAAAAGGTGGAATTAGAGTTGGTCCATGACCTAAAAAGCTTGAGGCAAAATATAAAGTATGAATGGTCAATTTGTTTACACTCCTATGCTATCTAGTGGAATCAAAGTTGGCCCCATGAGTTGTAAACTTTAGACATATTTTAAGCTTGTATGGTCAACTTGAATGCACCCTAATACTACTAAAGTTAAAAAGAGGTATTAACTCAACTATTTGCGTAGGATCCTTTTATTGTAAATTATTACATTGAGTTTTGACACAAGGGAATTTTACTTTTTTCTATGTACATTGAGTATTCATAAACTAATATTAAGAATTACTAACCAATTGTTCAAGCTTATACCAAAATAGATACGTCAAAACCAAGTAATGAAAAACAAAGTGTTTTGGAATCCATCGACAAGTATTCCAAGTAAAAAGTTGTTGTTTGAAGTCCATGATGAATTGATGATGAAAACTAATGCTTGATAGCATAGTGTTATAGTGTATTAGATTAAGTCTTAATTTAGTCAGGTTTTAATGCGTGATAGTTGATACAATACATTACTTTGTCTAAAATTTACAAACCTCTTCTATGACACATAGTATCTTTGTGTGTGTATAGTGTATGCATATTTCACAATATTACATCAAAATGCCTGGTTAACCTATCCTAACCCTAATTGGCACACATCTCTTTCTTCTTTATGTTCGTCCCTTCTTCAACACAATGGTTTTGCGATCAACTTCTAATCAGGAGTTTATACAACACTTTCTCTATCAGCGAAAAACCATATTTATTGACATTGTCATTACACATGAGTTGCTATTGATGCTGTACATTTTGCGAATGGTTTTTTCATGTTTGTTTTCTCTTTTAAGATCTCACATGTTTACCTTACAATAGCATATATAGCTCCCCATATGTCCATATCAATTTCTACTAATTTATATTCTACCACACAAGTATCCCAAACCATTATCTTGAATCGTGCTATGTGTACATCCATTTTCTTTATTTTTACTAATTATATATCCCTTCCTCACATGTTTTTTTGCTAATGATATAAGACTTACTGATTAAACTTAATCTCTCTTCTTACATTAAGAGGGAGTGTGTGCTTAGTAAGTAGAAAGAAAGGTGTACACCGTACATTACATTCAAAATCTTTTTTTTAAAAAAAATTAAGAGAGGTGAACATGGGTCAGTTTGAGTCAGTTTCTGGTTCAAACTAAACCCAAACCATTTTCTTGGTTTTTGGGTTTTAGAAACCATTTGGTTTTAGTTTCATCTAGGTTTAGTTTTTCGGGTTGAATAGTTTAATTTTTAACTGGAACGGAACCGGTAAGTCTTTGATTCAATACTTACGGTTAAATCACGAAATAATGTATTGATTCAACATATATCTTCTTCGATTCAACGTTTATCACATTTTTTACAAATATATAATTTCTCACGAGATCATCAAAATGTGAACTCCTCTAGTTACCTGGATTAATATTTGAACCTCTAGTTAAAGATTTTGATGGTATCAGTATCAGGTTTATGACTATCAATTTGGATGAAAAATCTGAAGCCGTTATATTTATTTATGAATCGTTTTTTGGTTTCATATATTATCAAAAGTTGTAAAAAATTATAATAAATAAATGTTTTAGAAAATAATATTTTGTAATGAAAAGTAAGTGATATAGACACCGACAGAAACATAGATTGATAAAATCTGAGACACGGCAGAGATTCCCGTTGCCTCCCTCCCACTTGCCTCTAAATTTCCATTATTGCTCACTCTTGTCCTCACTCCCTCTCTTTACATTCTTACTCTCATCAATGTGTGTGTCTATACGTATGTATGTGTATATATATACACACACATGGGTTCAAGTGAGTACCATTAGTTTTACGAAGTATCGAAGATACCCTACTTAAAATCTTTTTTTTTTTTTTGAAATTTTTTCATAATTATGTTTAAATTAATAATACAAGACTACTTGTAAAATATCACACATAAACACATAATAAAACTATGTGAAACGTGTATGATATAAACACATACTAAAACTATGTGGAACGTGCATGTTCACATGAATTGCGTTGTTGTACACGTATGTTCACATTAAGCATGTTCACATAAATTTTTTCATATTTACATGATTTTTAAGATGTTAGAAAGTGTAAATTTGTGTAATTTTTTTACAAATAACCTTATATTATTTGTATCCAAATGAATACGTAAAAAAAATTAAAATTTTTTTTTCAAAGTATGTTCACATCCGAAACCCGTGTGTTTACAGACACTCACAGTATTCTGCACTTTTTAGATACTCACACAAACCATATTCTATACACACATCTTCATATAAGCTAACATTATATATGTTACAATACTATATAAATCTAATGCACCATGCTCTATAAATTAAATTTACAAGTTCATCATGTAAATGTATGAAAAAGAATATAATTGATTGATCCTTTTATATACATTCTCTCAATCCTTTTATTATTTTGATTTATATAATGGTGGGTTCCATATACTTTTATGATTTAGTTTATACATTCATATATGAAAAATAAAAAAAGTTTTGATATTTATTTAGAGTGGTACCCTCCCTATCTATCTATATATATATATATATATATATATATATATATATATATATATATATATATATATATATATATATATATATATATATATATATATATGTGTGTGTGTTAAATTCCTTCTTCAAAGTCAAATGAGGCTCGGGATGAGCCTCTTTAAGACCAACATGTATGTAGCTATATATTTTTGTTTCTGTTAAATAATGTATAGTGTAGGGGTCTCCTTTGTAAATATGTAATCTATTTATATGAGATGAATGCAATACACTCATCACAGGTTTCCACATATGATAACATGGTATCAAGCTTAACCCTATTTTATTAAAATATTGGTTTTTTCTTTCCTGGTCCCGTCGCCTCCGGCCGCCACCTTGCCGCCGCCGGTATTGCTTCCGCCGCCCACAGCCGCCTGCTGCTCAGCCGTGTTCTTCTTCGGTGATGTGCTCCTCCTGCGCCGCAGAAACCCTAGGCGACGTCGAAACCCTAGCCGCTGCTGTGAACCTCCTTGCGCCGTCTCCATAGGCGCTGCTGTGAACCGCCGCCGCCGTAACCCTATGCGCTGCCGTGAACCGCCGCCGCCGTAACCCTAGACGCGGCTGTTTCCTTCCTGCGCTGCACCTCCGCGCCGCAACCCTTAGGCGCCGCCGTGGTCTCTCCATCTCCTTTCTGCTGCGCCGCTGTTCACCGAGGCTACCATCTGCGGCCGCTCGCCGCTGCTGCTGTCTGCTACGCCACCTGCTGCCTACCGCCGATCACCGCTGCTGCTGATCTGCTCCGGCCCCTGCTGCCGGCCACCAAACCTGCCGGCCATCACCACAAATATTTCCGGCTGCCTCTCCCTTCTACCCACTGTGAGCACGTTCCTGTTTTACTTTTCACGATTAATTTTATTTTTCGCATTTTGCATTATAATTAGTAATGACAGGAAATCCCTCACTTACACCCAATCCCACTGCCTCCCAACTAGTTTTTGCCATTGGAAATGTTTACCCGCAGTTTAGTTTCAAATTAACCACCGATGGATCTCGCTATAAACTGTGGCGTAGAATATTTACTGATGTGTGTAAAGGTGCGAAAGTCATGGGTCACATAAATGGAAAATCAAAACCCACTAGTACTGATGATGAGGATTGGGAAGCCATAGATTCTCGTATTAAGTCCTGGTTTTATTCCACCTGTGAACCCAACTTACTCAATATTATCACCAAAGACAATTGCACTGCACATGACCTTTGGGAGGCCCTTGATGCTCATTTTTTGAACAACAAATTATCTCGCAGTCTTCAGCTTCAAACTCTTTTTCGTAACACTAAAAAGGGTGATCTTTCCATCACTGATTATTGTCACACCTTAAAAGATATTGCTGATTCTCTAGCCGATGTTGACACTAAAATCACTGATCAGGATCTTGTCTTGCAGATTCTGCAAAATTTACCCTCTTCCTACCAAAGTTTAATTGATGTTATCACACACACTAAACCTTTTCCCTCCTTTCTTGAGGCCAAGAACATGTTACTTTTACATGAGTCACGAGAAGACCAACCTGAGCCCACCATTGAACCCCAACCCTCACTTAGTTCGACACTTTATTCCTCGTCTACTACTAATCATAATGGGAAATGGAAACATAAAAATAATCGGGGAAACAAAACCATGAGTCGGGTTGCATCTAAGGGTAACACGGGAGGGGGGTCTTTTAATGGTCCTGCTTCTTTTACAGGTAATTCTCGGGACGCAGGTCAGTTAAGTGCCCCACCGGCTTTCAACGCTCAGCTTCTTCAACTTCTTCAAAACGCCTTGCATCAACAATCTCATGCATCTCAGCATGGAGGCAACTATCGTCAGCAACTCCCAAATCATACAGGGACACACCCTCCAGCTGCTTTATACGCCGCGCCTCCTCAAGTCTCTCCCGCTTCGGCTGTTCCGCCTCAATTCACTGATCTAGCATCCCTCTTCAGCTCGATGTCCATTCAGCAACCACAACAAAATCCGGATAACAACTACTACATGGATACTGGTGCAAGCTCTCACGTGTCCTTCAACCAAGGTAACCTTCTATCTCTTAAACATTGTGGCAAGTCAAAAGTAATCATGGTAGGTAATGGTGCTCTACTTCCGGTTTCTTGTACTGGTGATACATTTCTTCCCTTATCACAAAACACTTTGGCACTGAAAAATGTACTTGTTTCTGATCATATGGTTAAGAATCTTATTTATGTGCGCAAATTCACTCTTGATAACTGGGTTTCTGTTGAATTTGATCCTTTTGGTTTCTCCATAAAGGATCTTAATACAGGACGCCTTCTTCACCGTTCTGATAGTATTGGTGATCTCTATCATGTTCTTCAGCCTTCTCCGCCATCTGAGTCATCTGCCACCGCCATGGTCTCCTCGTCGCCTCATGTGTGGCATCTACCTACATGTCACGCTTGTCAATTAGGAAAACATTGTCGTTTGTCTTTTTCCAAGTCTACAACTAAGACTTCAAGAATTTTTGAATTGGTTCATTCAGATTTATGGACATCCCCTGTATCCAGCTTGAGTGGTTTTAAATACTATATACTTTTTTTGGATGATTATTCTCACTTTTTATGGGTGTTCCCTATGCGTGCCAAATCTGATGTATTTCATGTGTTTACCACTTTTCGTGCTTATGTTACAAACCAGTTTAAAACCACCATACAATCATTTCAGTGTGATAATGGACGAGAATTTAATAATAATAAATTGCTTGAACTTTTTCAAAAACATGGAATTAAAGTTCGATTCTCTTGTCCTTACACATCGCAACAAAATGGTAAAGCTGAACGTGTCATTCGCACAATTAACAATGTGGTCCGCATTTTTCTGTTTCAAGCATCTCTTCCACCTAAATTCTGGGTTGAAGCTCTCCACATGTCTGTTCATCTTCTGAATATTCTTCCTACTACCACTTTAGACTCTAAGACACCCTGTGAGATACTATACGGTACTTTTCCGATATTCACTCACTTACGTGTTTTTGGATGCCTCTGCTATCCTAATCTCTCCTCTACAGCCCCAAACAAGCTCTCTCCTGGCTCCACAGCTTGTGTTTACCTGGGTCCCTCCTCGTGCCATCGGGGTCATCGATGTTATGATCTAGTAACACATCGCATACTCATATCCCGTCATGTAGTTTTCGATGAAGATCACTTCTCGTATGCATCATTTAACGTCCCTCCCTCTCTATCTGATTATGATGCTTTCATTGATGATGTCACCACACCCACTCTAATGACAGGTGATTCTACTGCATCTACATCCGCTACTCCTTCTGGTTCTACTACTCGTACGACTCCCAATGAAGATTTGACCATCTCCACCGGTGACTCTCTTACAGACAATGCTCAAACCAATTCGTCTGCTGAGCCTCACCCTCCGCCTGACTCTTTTGTGGACACAGCTCCAGCAGTTTCCACTTCGTCTCCAACACCAGCTCCTACTTCCACTCATCCCATGACTACTCGCTCACGTACTGGGAGTCTCAAACCTCGCCAAATTTTAAATCTCTCTGCCGTTGATTCTCTCTCTCCAATTCCCAAATCAACTGCACAGGCGATTCGTGATCCCAATTGGAAGGCAGCCATGGACGCTGAGATGTCTGTCCTTCTCTCCAATCACACGTGGGATCTTGTCCCCCCTCCACCAAAAGTCAACATTGTTGGTTGCCGTTGGTTATATCGCCATAAGTTCGATAGTCAGGGTCGCCTTGAGCGTTACAAGGGTCGTCTGGTGGCTCAAGGTTTCTCTCAAATGCCTGGCTTTGACTATGACGAAACTTTCAGCCCTGTTGTCAAACCAGTTACTGTCAGAATGGTCCTAAGCATTGCTCTCTCCCTAAACTGGCCGATTCATCAGCTTGATGTTAAAAATGCTTTTCTCAATGGCGAATTAACGGAGGAAGTCTATATGAAACAACCTCCTGGCTATGTTCATTCCTCCTTCCCACAGCATGTCTGTCGCCTTCGAAAAGCCCTGTACGGTCTCAAACAGGCTCCCCGTGCTTGGTTTCATCGATTCGCTGTCTTCATTACTTCTCTCGGTTTCCATTCAAGTAAATCTGACAGTTCTCTCTTTGTTTATCATCGTGGTCGTGATACAATCTACCTACTACTATATGTAGATGATATCATTCTGACAGCTTCCTCCCAATCTCTGGTCAATCATGTCATCTCTCGTCTGTCATCTGAGTTCAAAATGACTGACCTTGGCGCTCTCTCCTTCTTTCTAGGGGTCTCCGCTATACGCTCTTCTTCGGGCCTTTTTCTGTCTCAATCAGTTTTTGCCCAATAAATCATTTCTCGTGCTGGCATGGACACTTGTCATCCTTGCTCGTCACCGGCTGAGACAAAGTCTAAACTTCCCTCCTCTGGCAAACCAGTCGATGATCCGACTCTCTATCGGAGCCTTGCGGGTGCGTTACAGTACCTCACGATCACTTGTCCGGAAATCGCATATGCTGTACAGCAAATATGTCTGTATATGCACGATCCTCGCCAACCACATCTGAATGCCCTCAAACGCATTCTTCGTTATGTGAAGGGTACCCTTACTCATGATCTTTTTCTCCGCCCATCCTCTATTAATCGTTTGGTCTGTTACACTGACGCTGACTGGGCCGGTTGTCCTGAAACACGCCGGTCCACCTTTGGGTTCTGCATCTTCCTGGGTGACAATCTTGTGTCTTGGTCATCTAAACGCCAACATGTTGTGTCCCGTTCAAGTGCCGAAACTGAATATCGTGGTATTGCTAACGTTTTTGCGAATTTGCCTGGCTTCGTAATCTTTTGATTGAGTTACATCTACCTCTTTTACGTGCCACAGTTGTTTTTTGTGATAATGTAAGTGCCATGTATTTAGCTACTAACCCAGTACAGCATCAACGAACCAAACATGTGGAAATTGACTTACACTTTGTACGAGAACGTGTTGCTTTGGGGCAAGTGCGTGTGTCGCATGTGCCTTCCTCTCATCAGTTAGCAGATATATTTACTAAAGGTCTTCCTACACAGCTGTTTTTACAATTTAAGTCCAGTCTTAGCATTAGTCCTCCTCCAGCTACGACCGAGGGGAGTGTGTTAAATAATGTATAGTGTAGGGGTCTCCTTTGTAAATATGTAATCTATTTATATGAGATGAATGCAATACACCCATCACGGGTTTCCACATATGATAAAAGTTTCTTGGAACTTAAGTGTTTTTAAATCCCCCTGATGAATTGACTTTCTGTTGCAAACATGTCCCTTTTCCAGAATGAAAAAAATATATATATATTGCACTCAACAAGAAAGAGTTATTTTGATGCTGCTGTTTTGCTGTTTTTTTAGTGTTGAATCAGTTGTTTTTGCTGCAATTTGTTGCTGTTTTGCTGTTTTTTAGTGTTGAATTTGTTGCTGTTTTTCCTGCAATTTTATTGCATTTTTGCTGTATTTTTGGTGTTGAATTGGGCCTGCTGATTTGGTGATGTTTTGCTGCTGCTGCTTCTTCTTTTTTATTTTTTTTTAATATTTTTTTTGTAATGTCAAATTGTCAATCTGTTTTTGCTGCAACAGTTATGGATTTAGAATTTCAGGGGCTTGCTGATTTGGTGATGTTTTGCTTCATCATCTTCTTTTTATTTTTGTAATTTCAATCTGTTTTGCTGCAACACTCGTGGAATTCAGAATTTAGGGGCCTGCTGATTTGGTGATGTTTTGTCAAAAAGGAATTGATTTGCTGCTTCAAAGAAGGGGGCTGCACAATGGACATGATTGTTTTTTTTACATGATTGGTTATTGAGTTCTTAACCACGTGTTTAGTTTCAGAAACTTTTTAAAATTTTCTTTTCACTTTTTAAGAAAAATGAAAACTTGTTAACAACAATTTTTAAATTTTCATTTCATTCTTTGAAATACTACTTTTTATACTTTCTCTCTTACTTTTTAATCACCTACCTATATTTCTATTAATTTTTTACTTTTTTATCATATATGTCATCTAAACAAGTTTTCATTTCTTAAGAAAACTTTTGTTTTTTTTTTCTTAAAAACTATATAAATTGAAAACTGAAATGAAAAATGACTAGTTTTCGTTAATCAACAAGACTGCAAGATAGCAACCTGATTCATATTTTTTCCAACCTTTTCCCATGTTAATTGTTGCTGGTGCTGCTTTGATTTGTTACATATTGTATTGCTGGTCCAATTTTAGTATTGATCTAGCATGTTTTGGAGCAAAAGTGATGTTTAGAGTTGGTAGTAAACTAGGTTGCTTTTTTTTTTTAATTACATAATTTATTCATGTATTGTAATTTTTTGGAAGATGATGTCTTTGGGTAATACACTTTCCATTCTGTAATGAAAAAATAATCAAATTCCCTTCTTTAAATCACTTCGCTTTCTCTACAATTTCATTCTATATGTCCATTCTCTTCACTAATAATCCACTATCTACAATTTTATTCTCTGTAAACTTTCTCTACAATCTGATTCTCTATTTCCATTCTCCAAACTAAATTACTCTCTACAATTTCATTCCCTACTACTAAATCTCCATAATTCCATTCTCTATACCCAACACATCCTAATGAAATGTAAAAAAGTATTTATTCATTCCTCTTGTATTCCAAAATTCCAAAAAAATTATAATTAAATCTCGATTCCTCTAAATTTCATGACTATCTTAAAGTCAATGTTTTTCTCTATAACCTTTCACGTCTTTTTCTTAATATTGGGTTGTATTTGCTCGATTTGGTTTATGCTCTGCTCCACACATAAATTGAAATCTTCTTCCACCTTGTTGGGTTTATGCATATGATCAACCCTTTGATTGTTTTTGTCCTTTTCTTGTATTCAGGTTCTAAAATCCAAGAATTCTAGAGAAAACCAACACAATACTATAGTCGTTGCAAATTATGAGAATAGATACAGAATTTCTAAGAACACAAATAACTAAATATAAAAAAATCCATGGATGATTGATAGTGTTGTAACTTGCAAGTCAATAACTAAATATAAAATCCAAAATTTCATCACAAGAGATCAACGAAGGAAAGATAAATAAAATAACCCACAAAGCTACTGACCAAATAAGAAAGAATCTAGTTCATTCTCCTGATGAGCTCGTTGATATAATCTTCACGATTCCCAGCATCTCCGCCTTCGACATAGTGGTTCCGCTTCTTCTTCAGCCCACCCAATGGCGCCTTCAGTTTGAATGGCCACAGGAAGTTGTTGGCTTCCTTAAAGTGAGGACCGGCAGTCAAGATCTCATGGATAAGGTCCTCAACACATATCAAACCAAATTTACCCAAAGCCTGTCATTCCAAAATAAGTGTCAATTATAATTAAAAACCCACATGAAAATGATTGAAATAATAATAAACAAGTAATGAAAAGAATGAAAACAGACTTGTTCAACAACTGAATTATCTGTCAGCGCAATTCTTTGTTTGTTGAGCTTGCCATAACCCCTCTTGTAGATCAACTCCTTGACGCTCTTCAAGTTAGGGTACCTGAGAAAAAATGAATTCAATAAACAAGGGGAAGTCGTAGGGGATCAGATATTTATTCATTCTGCTTGTAAAGACATGTACCCGTAAGTAACGTATGGCTCCACCCTGTGCAGCATATTCAATGTCGCTTTGTTGACTTTCAAGAAGACCCCATTGAATATCTTGTGATAAGAAAAAATAATATTAAACATGCATACAAAGAACGATCATACCACGAATAATATGTTTCATTATGTCATGTTGCTTCAAGCTGGGACATTTTCGAGTACATATGCTAAGCAATGGGATATATGAAACCACAAAGAAGGTTTTAGACCTCTGTTCCATTTAACAAAATCAAACAAGACAACATAGAGCATGTAATTTAGGCTTGGAAAATCACCTGTCTCAATCGCAAGAGCTGCAAAATCTTCTTTGACTTTGGGTCCATAGCATTGATACTGAAAGTTGAACATAAGTAAAACAAAACAAAAGGTTGATACAGATACATCATTTGCAAAAAAAGATTAATAAGGGAACCAACCGTTATAAAAATTAAAATTAGAAGGCAATGCCTACCCACGGATACGAATGATGAACAACATCTTGGCTTCAGGATTCACATAGAACCCACCCTTCAACCTTGCTTCTCGCTTCAACTGAATTAGCTCCTTTTGCTATATTTAAAAACAAAATCCAGGTATAATCAGCATCGAAAACAAAACACTCGCCTTAAACCAAGATATTAGAGCACAGAAAAATGACATAAAAGCAAAAAAGCAGCACAAATAACCATACCTGATCATCATACTCTTTGCTGTACTGTTTGGCCCTATTGAAAATCAATTTCCTGTTAGCAGCATTCTTCTTCTTCAAAACTTCAGCTTCTTGCTTCTTTGCCAAAGCCCATTCCTCGTTTCTCTTCTGCTTCTTCAATACAGACTCAGGAACCACTTGTCCTGCCTTGGTAACATCAACCATTTCTTCACACTGGAACACACAAACATTCCAAAATAAACATTTGGCCAACGTATGTTTAACCAAATACTAGTTCTCAATGATTTCAAATCATATTTCAACCAGATTATACCTCAAAAGTCATTAAAACAGATATACAAGTATACAACTGCAATATAGAGTATAGACATTCTCCAAGGATTATTATTGAATAACAAATCCATCTCCTCAGCAACAAAAATACAGAGTTAACATTCACTCGGTTACAAACAAATAATTTCGAGCTGAAAATGAACTCTTTTTATGTCGGATTCTGATGGTATGATAAAATTTTCACCAGCTACACAAAACATGATATCAAGAACATCACATAACTTATATGAATTTACAAAACAGAGTCCATGCAAATTTTAGATTTGACATCAACTAGAAATCTAAAAAAACTAACAATTCTTCTTTGTTAAGATAAATGTACGGTTTATTCTCAACTCTATACCGAGAAAATTTTCGAGTATACAGAATCTCAAATGCATTAAGCAATTTGCCGCGCATCATTCGTATTAAACTCATTTATGTTTTCAAATATACAGAACATTGCAAATCGAGTACTAAAGAATATATATTATAACTCAAGGAAATGATGCATAAACTGAATTAAACGTAAAACGCACCATGAATGTTAGAATAAAAAATGTATCTAACAAGAATATGACGATGCGATAAGGAACCGAGAAACTTACAGTGACGAAAGTACGTTTTAGACAAGTTTGATAAACGGAAACGACACCGGCGGTAAAGAGCCGTCTCTTCTCTGTAAAACGATCAAGCACGCTGAGAATGAAATGCCAAATTAGGGTTATGTAGGGTAAGTTTGTTCATAGGTTCAGTCTGGGCTTCAGACTTATGTTACGTAATGTAAAAGGGCCTAATTATCCAATAAAAATGGGCCAGCGTCTTTCCATTTATTGGGCCCATTTTACTTTTTTAAGGAACCAAAAAAGTGAAAAGACCATTTCGTAATTTACTCTATATTTTCCGATCAAGAAATCAATTCAAAATAAAGAATTTTCTGATAAGTAACTTACTAATGAATAGTTAATATAATTATATTTTAATTCTAATAAATAGTTTAATTAATAAATTATTTATTCATGATACATTTTGTAAATGAAAAAAAACTACAAACAACAAGTCAACCATCAACAATTAATTCAACATTCTACCAATATCATCAACTTAAATAAATTATCAAAAGATTGCATAGCAATATTCCTTATAACCAAAGTGTATGTTACTACCAAGTTCACTGGTTTAAAATAAGAACCCAAAATAATTCACCAAAAGACTACATACTAAGATGATGCTTCTACCAAATGCATAGAGTTATTGCTCAAACAATTTAAACGAGAAGGTTGACTGCGTCTCTCAAAATCCCAAGGAACAAAGCTTTGATCTATCCAGCACATTGCTAGAGAAAGAAGCAGCAAAAGAACAATGCACTCAATATTCTATTTGACAAAAAAATGAAACTATATGCAGGTATAAAGATTTCGGCCAAGATTAAAAGCCATAAAAGCAGTATATGCTAATGCCAATTATGGTCCGGCTACAACATAAGTTACACTTTACATGAGTATGTAGTATATTTAGTTTTTGCAATTACGTATCCTGTGTTAGAAACTGAGTGCGTAAAAGAGATCAATCTTGCGAATCACTTGGATTTTTTGTGATCGTGTATATCCACTTTCATATAACATTTATTTTTCATAATTGGGTATCCAAATATCGTTATGGGATGATCACAAGAAAAATGTGTTAGTTTCAACTGATGAATTCGTTTGTATATATATACTACTGTAACCAACGATTTCATGTGGATAAGATAGTTTAATTTCACATTCAATCAAATAAAGTGATTGAAACTGCATTTTTATTACAATGATATTATCTTAACAACACTAAAGTTGTTTAAGATAGCAAGTTTCATAAGACAACTGTCTTACCTAAACAACACCAAGACTGTTTAATAGCACCAAAGCTGTTAAGATAAGCTGTCTTATCTTAACTACTCTTGTCTTAACAACATTAACTTAATACCAACTAAACTGTTAAGCTTTATCAATGAAATTTACACACCAAGAAATAAATGTAACATCAAACCATATTAAAAATTTGTATTTGTTTCTTATGTGATAATCACAAGAAATAAATTCACAATGAATGGCCGCTCCGCCCCTAGAACCCTGCAAGGGGGCGCAACCCCCCTTGACCCCCATTATAACGTCCAGGTCTTGACTTTGGTCAAATTTATACGAGTATGCACTTCGCACCTCCTAAACTCGTTCTAGTTTCAATCAAAGCCAATAAACTTGGTCAAGGAATTACACTAAATAACATCCTGTGATACTTTTTTTTTGTAAAACCTAAACTCCATTGAGTTAATAATGCTAATCAAGATATACCAATTTTATATATGTTAATTCAATTAAATTATATTTATCCAACATATTATCTATTTTTTTTTATTTGAGCATGAACTTGATGACTTGATCTACTACTTCTTTTACTCAAACCAACAATTCAACCGGAATAAACCTCCATGTGAAAAGCACATGCTTTTATAATAGCAACAACAAAAGACGAATATCCAAAACTCAAAAGGGGAACAAAGTATAAGGGAATTTCAACGAATGGACCTAGATAATAATAAAGTAAGGATAGCAAGAGAACATGGTGGCAATCTTCACCCAACGGGCCAAAGAGTTAAATGGACTTATTGTCAAGAACTAATATAGAACATAATTTTTTTTAAGATGAAAATTTATAAAATGGTGTATTAAAAATTTGTTCTTTGTAAAAAATTTCAAAATTATTTAAAAGTTATGACTTTTGGTCGCGTTTGACTCATTTGCTTGAATGGGCTCAAATTGCCACCAAGATCCCCTTATCTCTTGACCAGATGAATATAGCTGCAACTGCCCTAGCTGCAAGCACCAAAATGAAAAGCAAAAGCATTATATAAAGCAAGCACATGTGATACCATGGAATACATATGTTGAAAACTTGCATATCCACAAGTGATAATCTCTTCCTAAAAGGTGTCTGTGCAAGTATTAATAGGTGGTGCATGTCTTTGTAAGGTAAAAAGGCTTTAGAAACCATGAATTAAACCAGATGTGGAGGATGTTGTGATCCGAAGGATTAGAAGATAAAAAAGTTTCATGGATAAATCAACCATGCATTCATGCCAAGCCTGTGATGTTCAAGTCTAGAAGACTACGAAGATTATAAATGAATAGCGTTAAAAAACGATATCATATTCACATATACACCAACAGGAGTCCAATAAAAAGATGCTTGTTTGCAGTACCATTACCCAACTCTATACAATTCATTCCTGATTACAAGAGCATAAATAGCTTCGGTAGAAGTCACAAGTATACAGATAACACAATTCAACCGCATAAAAGTTGCATTGCAATATCATAACCAAAGAAACGACAACAGACCAATCGAATACATATTTAACTATGAAATCAAGAATTCCAATATGTTGATTGCTTTCTTTCGCCAAAAATATCGGAAGAGGAACCTAACTTGATAATGCTGAGATAATGCAAATTTTCATTCACCTTTTGTCAACAGAATCAATCAAATATTTTGATTTTTCAATTTTTTTGCTAATGGATACATGAACAAATTTACTCGTCAAATATAGAATTGACTCTATAGAGCAATGGTAGCTCAAGGGACTAAAGTCCTAACAGCGAGAAAAACTGTTTTTAAGTAATCCTCGAGAAATGAGAAACATCATTCCTGAACGGCTAAAATGAATGTCTATTCCCGTTTATTCCAACCCAAACCAGCCAGCCTAGGAACGGACAAAGAAGCCCCCCGTGTTTTACAATTTACCTCCTCGAACATGAACATGGACATGGTGGTATATCTTTGAAGCCAGAGGCATCAAACAGCTCCATAAACCTCTGATCTGAAATTCTAGCCTTGGCAGCTGCAAACCGTTGGTACTCATCAAAAATCGATGTCAGGCACCATCTCTGAATTTTTCTTAAGCATCCAACTAGACACCCAGTTCGGTGCTGAAGCAAAAGGAATCAACCAGTACCAATGTTAAACTTTGAAGTATGGATACGTAATGGGCTTACGTAAAAAATGACATGACAACATGTATCATACCTTGCCTCTTTTGCAATGAATCAACAACGGATGATTTCTTACATCTGCCAAAACAGCAGGTTATAATAAGAAACCGCCAAAACAGCCAACCCTCTAAATTCAATGTAACACTAAAGACAGATCACATACCAAGAACAACTTTTAACGCTTCACGAATTGTGTCCTCAGGAATATTGACGAAAGGCTCCTGTATGGATAATGCCGTTAAAAATATCATATATGGAACAATTACTTGAATGTTTCTTTTCTCAAAGTTGCAAAATATCAGAAAAAATAACATAAATATGATGCAAACGAACTCCAATTGCGATCCCATGACTGTGTCTTAGAAATAGGCAAATTCATGATTCTTAGTTCTTTTACTTGCAAACTTCAAAAGATGTATCTGATAATTTAAAAGATTATATATGAATCAAGCCTGGAGACAAAAGCCATAGCTGACTCTACATTATACTGGTCCTTCAACCTATTTGTGCTACTGATTTAAGATACAACCAAAGAGGTTTTATATCCCTAAAATATCATTAAGTATTTTATAGCAGCTAAACAACTATTAGATGAAGACTTATACAAATATTTTTTGAAGAATTTGACATATCTACAGGTAGGAAGCAAAGGTCTACATAGAGGTATAGGCTATCATCATATGTGTATGAATATATGAATGAACCAACTTGAGATTTCATAAAAAGCTAGTCAGTCTGAAATTTCACTTCTAATTAGATCTGTTATGAATTAAAATTAGCTGACATGTACTTTTTGGCATCTTTTTTTTTTTTTTTTTTTGTGACACATAATGTAGTCCTCAAATACCTATGGTCCCAAGCAACTTTGAATATCTGGTATCATGGATAATTAAAGGAATATCATTGCACTTTGCTTTCTTTGATAATAAGGGGGAGGTTGTACCCATACAAGTATACAACCTAAGATGGATCTTACTTTCCAAAATGGTGGAGATAATGCATATTTTGAAACTTGAACCATATTACCAAAACAAAGATAAGAACAACTATATATCCAGCCATCACACAACCAATAATCTGTATCCACTTTAATTTTCTTTGAAAAATAAAATTTTAATAACCAGTGACCAAAGTGCATAATTTTGGCAGGCCAAACATCAGAAATCCTTGATTATTTTACAAGAAAGTGTTCTCATAAATTCCAGAAGGACATAGTCACTCAACTTGAGAAAGGAAAATAGACAAGCAAAGTAAGAAACTGTAGTATAGAACATATGATTATAAGTTATAACGACAGCAGCAAAATAAATGTAAAATTGTTCTAACTTTCTAGTGACAGCATTCATGAGAATCAACAAGTTATCCTTGTGTAGATAGATGTAAATCACGAAGAAACACAACGGATTCAGCGTCTCTAACAATACGGACCAAAGCAAATTTTAAAATCAGACCAGCTACAGAAGTAATAATTATTCCAGTCGTAAGCTTATTATACCTTAGTGCCTTCAATCCCAAACTGAAACAACTGAATCCGATTATCCTTCAAAAAATCCACGTTATGCTCCGGATATGGTTCAGGACACAAATATCTAGAAAACACAACACACCAAAAACTGTCAGATTCTACCACAAAACAAATACTTAAGTTGATCATATCGAAAGCATCCGCAGGAGTAATTAATAGTAATCATCATTATAGCTAGCTAGCGATTGCAAAACCTCACCATCAGCTCCAAATTCAAGTGTAAACAAATTTGTGATACTGTGTCATGACATCACCGGCGTCTCACTAAACGATGAATATGAATATGAATGATTAATGCACACAAAAAGAGAAAGAGAAAGAGAGTTACATACACAATAGAGCGTAGGCCTAGGGTTTTGAGAAAGGAGAAATTGGCGGTATCAGGGAATCCGGAACGGAATATTCGATCATGAACCATGGAGAAATTAAGTGGAGGCGTGTAGAGCTCCTCGCCATTCGAATCGAAGTTATCAGTAGCCATAGCTGAAAGCTTGGTGAGGGGTTGAACAACCTGGATGGTTCGGCAGATTTCAACTTCCTGTTGGTCTACTTTCATCGCAATTTGCAAGGCCAAGGAAGAAACAAGGAATGAAGGACGTCTGAGAAATTGGCGGTTGGTTACATAAATATATATATATATATAATACTAATAAACAGAATGTAATTTATCGAAGAATTATTATATATGAATATGATGCGTGTCGTGTGTTAAATGGCTAGTCAAAATTTAGCATAGAGGTCAAGGTCCTGCCTTTCTATTTCTACTTTTTCCTTTCCTATTCATACTTTCATATATACGTTTCTATCCCCAATGTACATACGTTATATAAACACCAATAATTCGGTACCTGTTATAATACCAACACAATCATGCATGTAGTGACCATTAACCTACGTCACTTTTAATTAAAAAAATCATATATTTAATCAATAACAACAATTTAGTTAAATTATAGATTAAAATTATAAGGTATGATTTATGAGAAATTATGGTATGATGCATAAATAAATTGTCTTTAACATATTATCTATGCTTATACTTTATTATGTGTGTATAAATTAAAAGTTTATTACGAGAAAATAACATGTTTAACGTTTTTTGTGTTTTCGTTTCTTTATGTTATTTTTTTCCCTACAAAAATTCTCAAGTTAATTTTTTCTTTTAGGTTAGAGAAATTTGGCTACTAAAACTAGGGGTGTTCATAACAGGAAATTCGAATATCCGAAATTTCGGATAGTGAATTTTGCTATTTGAATCCGAAATTTCGGATACCCGAAATTTCGGATTCGAATATCGGATTATCCGGATATCCAAAAATTCATATGTTTTAATTTTTTTTAAAAATTAAATCAAATATTTAAATATCTAAAATACAAATTCATATATCCAAATAGATATTAAAAATAAATATATCACAAACTAAATGTATCCGGAATTATTTTACTCAAAATGACTAAAAAATGTTAAAAAACTAAAATTTATAAAAATATTAGTTAATAAATCCATAATACCAAGATAAAACTCAAAAATATACATTAGAATAATAATAAACACTCAATATTATGTAAATAACCAATAATAAAGATATTAAAAATAATTTTAAAAAATAATTTTTTTGGATTTTTGGATTTTCGGATATCGGATTATCCGAATATCCGAAAATCTGGAATTTTACTATCTGAATCTGAAATTTCGGATATCCGATTTTCGGATAGTTTCGGATCGGATTTTTATTTCGGATGCTCGGATTTTTATGAACACCCCTAACTAAAATCTGGTTTTTCTGTTTTTTAACAAGATTTATTATGAAAAAAACCAATATATTTTCACGTTTTTTGTGTTTTCGTCCCGTCATGTTATTTTTTTCATAAAAGTCCCCAAGTTAATTTTTTTTTGGTTTAGTGAAATTTGAACATTAGAACCCAGTTATAATTGGTAAACCGAGTTTTTAAAAACTGAAAAATCATTTCCTAATGTCCAAATTTCACTAAACCATAAAGAAAAAAAATTAACTTGAAGACTTTTATGGGAAAAAATAACATGGAGTGACGAAAACGCAATAAACGTGAAAACATATTTTTTTTATAATAAACCATTTTAATAATGCCCAGTTTAACAATTATAATTGGGCTCTAATAGTCAAATTTCATAAAACTAGAAATTTTTTTTAACTTGATGGCTTTTTCGGAAAGAAATAATATTGACAGACGAAAACATAAAAATCATGAAAACATATTAATTTTTTTTATAACAAACCCTATAAATTATTATTAATGTTTTGTTTTATTTTTAATCTAATCTCTCATCTAATAATACTAATTACTTTTACTTAGTCACATATTAAATATTCATCGGATAAAAACACAAAATCTAAAAATATATGTAAATATCATATATTTTATTATATAAAAATTAAATAGACTCAAAAATATAATTGAACAAGAAGTCTTGTCTCTCATTTAGCTCTTACACAACTTACAAAGAGCAAGTGGAGAAAAGAAGAAAAAATTGGTGGAAAGTGGAAACAAATATGTATTCTTAAAACATTTTAAATGGAAGATGAATGAATTAAAAGGAAAAAATGATTGAGTTCTTGCTCTCCAAAATGAGAAAGGAAAGTAATAACGAAATCAACATGTGTCATTTTAAAAACTTGTTTTTTACTTTCGTTTTTTTTTTTCTTCATCGTCTTTTTCTTTATTTCCATTGCATTTAAATTAGTAAATGGAATGTTAGTCTTATCGGAACATTTTTGGACACGATCACAAAACACAAATATCAATGATAAGAGTCTGAGTTTTTTTATTTATTTACCTAGATATAGAATTATAAATTATTAACAGTTTTGATGTCTTATTTCTTGTATTTTTATTGCTATAAGGTACGAAGAAGACAATTAACACCATGAGCCATTTTGAGCGTTCAAATGGGGTTTAGCCCATTGGTAAGAAGGGTGTTATGTAAGTGTGAGGTCACGGGTTCGATTCCCGTCGAAAGCAATTTGGAATTTAGGTGGTGGAAAGAAGTTCTGAAGTCCCCATTTTGGGGCAAAAGAGTAGTTTAGAATTTAAAAAAAAAAAACTAGTTTTAATTAAGTGATTCTTTCTTCTAAAAATCTTAAATGAAAATATCAAAAGTTTGTTTTTCATTCAAGGCTCCATTTTCAGCACTATAATTTTATATTTGATTCTGGATCCAATATGGTTTTTAACTTGTGACAATGCTCGTCCATTTAAAAGAATAATGGGGACAGTTAGAGAACGTAGGCCCAGAGAGGTTTCATCAAAATCATAGATGACAAGGCATGCAATGTTTACATTTCGTTTTCATGCAAGTTGAGAGTGATTTTAAAATGCATTGCTACATGTACACTATCATCTTCTTAATTTATACTAATCACACACTATCTTACTCACATGATTTTTGTTAATCACAGATCGTTAAAATAACTAACCAACAATCAAATATAATCCTTTAAGGTCAAATATTGGATAGGGAAGAAAGTAATTTTGTTCCATCAAATTTTGAATTCTCACGATACTAAAAGCTCAACTTAAAACAACCAAAATCTATAATCTATCTATAAATACTAATAAAACAGTAACTATACACATTTCTTATCAAGCCACGTGTAATCAGTATGAATCGACACGTAACATTTATAGGGTTTAAAAATAATAAAGAAATTTAATTATATTTATCCAAATCTAACTTATTAATTATAATATAATAAAAGTTTAAAAAACATAAGAAAATAATTATCATTCATATATATTTAAAAATATATAAAATTAATAGGCCATAATAAATAATAATATCATTATTATATACTTTTGTTTAACAAGATAATATTTATAACTTTACTTTTTAATTTATTATATTTTATATATATTAAAAATCTCCGCATAATACACGGGTAATAAACTAATAATAAATTAAAACATGGAACTCCCATGAGGGAAAAACATAAGATAATTGACTTAAATGATGTACGTAAAAAAACAATTGTGTTCATATAACAGCAGAGTTTTGTCATAATATGAACATAAAACGTTATAAATACGAATCTTATTAATTATACAAAAAATAATAAATAAATAAATAAATAAGAAGGGAGTTATTATTATTATATACATTATTGTACTTTTGGAAAAGAAAAGGAGAGAAAAGAAAAGAAAAGAAAAGAAAGGGATATATGTGTATTATTATGGGAGGGAGGGAGGGATAGAAAGAGGAGATTCGAGGAATATGCTCTGGTTTGGAGGGTGTAAATGGTCATTTGGTAAAAGTGCGAGAGCTGAGCGCCACGTAATTCGGGTGGTTGGCGTGACTAAGCACATAGAAAAGGGGAGTGGAAAAGGCCCCGCACCGCATCCTATTTTAAATTCCCACCCGCATGTTCCTCCCAACCAACTTGCATCATCCAGTTCACCAGTGGGCCGCATTATTCTTGCTTTTTTGGGCCCCCAAATAACAACGTCCGCCCACCGCATCTATACTATTAAAAAATAACTCACATGCCACATGGCATGTTCTCATTTAATTTGTCACATGTCGCTCTCTCCTTTTGTCACGTCATTTACTAAATTTATTTTAAAATTTAAAGCAAATCAAATCTATCTAAATCTAATATGGATTAAATTAATAACTAACTAAATAAAATCAAGTAAACTTTATTATTCATATAATTAGTATATTATAGATATTTATAAATAATTATTTCTAAAATTAACTCATGTAATACTTAGGTATTAACGTAGTAATAATAATAATGATAATACAAATACGATGATCAATAGATTATTTCATTAATATAGTATAAATTTTTAAAAATTTCAGATTGTAACCGAACCAGATCGGGTTTAAACCAGTCTGATTTTTTTTCAAAAAAACCGGATCGGACTCCAACCGGTTGTTTGACCCAAAGAAATACTAACCTATATAACCGGTTCCGGATAGAGAAAAAAACTGAATTGTTCTAAAGCCGGTTTAAAAAAACCGATTTTTTAATTTATTTTCATATAATTTTTTCCTTTTGGACTTGCTTTCTTTTTCTTTTTTGGGGGTGCTTTTTTTCCCCCTTTTTTAGGCTAGGTTTCTTTTTTATTTTGGGCTTAACAAATCTAATAAACAAATACAATTATAGATTTATATTTTTATACATTTATACCAAACGCATCATGTTTTTTATAATTATAATTACAAATATATAATTATAGATTAAGTTAACACATATCTGAACCGGCCTGAACTAAGACCAAGTCGAAAAAAAAAATCTTTTTTATTTTGGGCTTAACAAATCTGAACCGGCCTGAACGAAGACCGAGTCGGAAAAAAACCGGACCAAACCGAACCACCCTAGATTGGTCCGGAAAAAAAAAAAAGACTTGTCTGCTAAGAACTAGTCCACCATGGGATTGGTTCGGACCGAAAAATGTTCGCTTCTATTACTAACTATTTGCTTTTTGGTGATCATAACATCAAATTTGACTTATCAAATCGATTCATTTTAAGATATTATTCGATACCATTATCTATAAAGAAAAAAAGAAGTAAAAAACAGACAATAGAATCATTTTCACCGTACGAGTTGGACCGGGTGGCTGTCAAGTGTCAACCCCAAGTGACGAGTGGGCCTGACGATTTTCCGAATCAACATAGAGGTTCTAAGAAATATCGACCGGTATATACTTTTTATGTCCGATAATTAATATTAAAAAAATCAGAAATTATCTTTATTTTAAGTGTGAATTATCGGTTGGCAACAACAATTAATATTAAAAACTTTTAAAAGTTTACGACACCGAGTTATAAATTAAATTACAAGATTATAGTTAAAAGATTGAATATAGTAAAATCTAGTAAGAATGTAAGAACTGCACGTTTTTTTATCGCAATTAAAATGTAAATGCAAAATATTAATTACATTGAGTTACAAAATTGATAAAGATTAATTAGTGAGTAATAAAATTATATAATTATTGGTATAAATGTTAATATTGATATGCCTAAAACTAAATTATATAAAAATAATTTTATTTTCGGTTAACTGTCCGTCACTAAAAACGTGAACTGTAACCGAAACCTAAACCGAATGATTTTTTCGGTTCGGTTAACCCAACTGAAAATTATAGAAAATGCATGTTCGGTTAACCTCAAAATCGAAACGTTTTGTCGGTTTTTCGTATCGGTTTTTCGGTTTCGGAATTTTTTGAACACCCCTAATGTAAAGACCGTCGTGTAAGTATTTGGTTTTTACTCCATGCAAAATATAATTGATCTTCATATTAGGGTTGCGTTTTTTTATTTTGTAAGTATAGAACATATTCTCTATTTTTTGTGAAGTAAACAGAATATTAGGATTCTTACGAACAAGTATTAAAGGAAGAATTTCATATATACCCCTCCAAAACTTCATAATATCATATATACCCAACCTAAAATTTTAATATCATATATATCCCTCTTAAACATCATAATATCATATATACCCAATTTTATTTATTAATATCACATATATCCCTCTTAAACATCATTAATATCATATATACCCAAATTCATTTATTTAATTATTTTTAAAACATTTAAAACTCATAATTAATATTGCTTATTAATTAATGATCATTATACCCTTACTCATTTCTTCTTTCAACTAAACTTCAAAATATCATATTTATCCAACTTAAATTAAAATATCATATCCCTTTTATTTATTCTATATAATTTTTATTTGTAAGCTTTACTAAATAAATTCTTCAAACTAAAACAAATCAACATTACATTAATTGATTACATATTATGTACTTTTTTCTTTTTTCTTTTCGAACTTTATAGTTGCATCGCATTTTGTTTTTTTTTAATTTAATATATATTATTTTTGTTTTCTAATACATTGGTTTCTATTTTTTTTTTCAAATCTGCATTCGTTTTATAACTATTGTTTATTTAGTTTTTTTTAAAGTTTTATATTTAGTCTAGAATCTAAGTTATAACTTGTTATCCGATGTAATTAGTTGTGTATATTTTGTGTTAACTACAAGATTATATATATATATATATATATATATATATATATATATATATATATATATATATATATATATATATATATATATATATATATATATGAGGTTCTACGGGGCACCCTATGCATCGGGAACCAAAAATGCATTGCTTGTTTACAAATGGTGCATTAAGGGCATTTTGGGAATGCTTAATAATATATTGTTAAATTATAAGATTTAATTTAATATTTATCATTTATTTAGGAAACTAAATAAAATGATCAACCACCTTTCCATAAATTCATCCTCTTTTCTCTCTCTTTCCCTTTCTCTTTCTCTCAAACGTTGATGAACACGTTTAAATTTCATAAATGCATCAATAAATTAACACGTTTAAATGTCGAAATGCATCACGATTTTGGTGATGCATAATGATGGAACAAAGACGATGATGAATATGGCCGAAATACGTCACGATTTTGGTGATGCATAATGATGGAACAAAGACGATGATGAATATGGTCGAAATGCATCATGTTTGAAATTGAATTGGATGAAGATGCATCGTGTTTGAATAAGAATCCAATAAATTGGATGAAAATGCATCATGTTTATTTAGATTTGGATAGAATATTTTCTGAATTCAAGCATCTTCCGATTTTGCCCTTCCGCGCGCGAGAAGTTATGCACCCGTGCACCCATTTTCAAGTTAATTACCCTTTTGCCACTACAATCTGAACCATTAAAATTCAAGATCTAACGGTGCATACAGGTGCCCCATAGAACCTGACCCTATATATATATATATATATATATATATATATATATATATATATATATATATATATATATATAATCTCATTGTTAACAAAAAATATACACAACTAATTACATCGGATAACATGTTATAACTCATATACTAGATTAAATAAAAAAATTTAAAAAGTGTAAACTAAATAAACAATAGTTATAAAACGAATGCAAGCTTGAAAAAAAAATTGAAACTAATGTATTAGAAAATAAAAATATATATACGAAATTAAAAAAACAAAATGCGATACAACTATCAAATTCAAAAGAAAAGGAAAAGAAAGAACATAATATGTAATCAGTTAATTGTACATAGATTACTGTAGAAAAAAAAAAAAAGAAAATATAACAAGACGATACGATTTGATTACAGACGAGCAAAAATATGATACAATTTTTTTTAATGTTAATTTGAAGAATTTGTTTAGTAAAGTTTACAAAAATAAATTATATAAAATTATTAAAAGAGATATGCTATTTTAATTTAAGTTGGATAAATATGATATTTTGAAGTTTAGTTGAAGAAATGAGTAAGGGTATAATGGTCATTAATGATGTTTAAATTAATGAATTTGGGTATATATGATATTAATGATGTTTAAGAGGGATATATGTGATATTAATAATTAAAATTGGGTATATATGATATTATGATGTTTAAGAGGGATATATATGATATTAAAATTTTAGGTTGGGTATATATGATATTATGATGTTTTGAAAGGGTATATATGAAATTTTCCCAATATTAAACACTTATTTTGACTCGGAAGTTTCAAATCCTTCAATTTGAAAATTACTTAATTTTTTTTACACATTTAGCCATTAAACTTGTTTTTCGTACACATTTAGCCACCAAATTATTTTTGTTCATATTTAACCATTGAAAATAGTACATATTTGGCCACTAAACTATCATATTTTGTACACATTTGGCCACTAAACTATTATATTTTGTACACATTTGGTCATTAAACTATCCTATTTTGTACACATTTGATCATTAAACCATCCTATTTTGTACACATTTAGCCATTAATGTTAATCATTTTTCCAAAATTAAACACTAAAGTACTAAACTAAAGTTTAATGGCTAAATGTGTATAAAAAATAGTTTAATCTATATATATATTAATAAAAGAAAATGTTGAATGACACTTGTCATTTTCTCACTTAATCAAAATTTCGTTTTCCCGCCCAATTTCCATATATAATTCTCCTTAATTAGTTATCTATTTATATTAAAAGATTTCCATATATAAAATCTTTTAATTAGTTATCTATTTGTATTAAAAGATTAATAAAAAAAATATATAAATAAGTATTACCTAAATTTAGCTCTTATAAATAAAAATAATAGTCATTTTAAATGATTTTAATTACTTTCATATTTAACTCTTAGTTTTAGCTAACTAGGTTTATTTATACATTTAAAATTAAAAGTAATGCAATATTTGTAATAAAATGTTTTATAAATTATCTAAATTGTGTTTTATGTCAAAATAAAATTTAAAACTTTTTTATATAGAAGTATAAAAGTACAATTTTTTTAAAAGATGAAAAACGGCAGTATTATTTACAGAAATATTTTAATCATTGTTAGTAATAAAAATAATAATATTTTTGTAGTTTTTGTAGCAAAATAAACATTTTTGTATGTAATTTATGTTTGTATAGATTTTAATAAATATTTTTTATAAAGTATCCACGTTATGCGTGAAATATTTTTTTGTGGTTACATTTAACTCGTTATATAAACATCTAATAATTATCAGGTTTTAAATTCTATAAAAAATTGATAACTTGATAAATATGCAGCTGAGTATATTTATTATTCAGGTTTGAATCTTTTTTCCTGCATATTATATTATCCAATGTGTTTATGCATATCTTAATATTTTAGTTATACTATAGCCGATTAAATTTGATTTCTTTTTTTTTATTTAACTTGATAAATCAGATTGCATCTATTTCCAGTGGTGCAAATTTGAAATTTTCTAGCGGATTAAATCTGATTTGTTATTTTTATTTAACTTGAGAAATCAGATTGCAACTATTTCCAACAGTGAAAATTTGAAATATTATTGTCATTTATTATTTCATTCTAGAAAATCCACATATTTTAATTGCAGAAACATTAAAATATGTAGGAAATTTGGATAATTATGGGAATCTCATCGAGCTAAAATAGTGGGGGAGGGGGGGGGATCCCATAAATTTCTGAATTTTAACCAATTATATTACGTCAAATCAGTAGCCTTAATTTTCTGAATTTTAACCAATTATATTGCGTCAACTCAGCCTTATTTCTCTGAATTTTTACCACTAATATTGCGCCACGTGAGCATTTTTTCTCTCTGCTCCGTCGGCAATATATATATATATATATATATATATATATATATATATATATATATATATATATATATATATATATATAGAGGGATTGGGTTCTTTTAAGAACCTTAAATAATGTGGGAACATAAGAACCAATTTCAACCCTTGGATTAATGGGATCAATGGTGGATAATTAATGACATTGTTGTAAATATTTTCAAGTATGGTTGGGTCCACTAAGGGCAAATCAGTCATTTTTCCTCCTTCATTTAATGCAACTTTTCAGAAAAGTTTCCAACAACCTGTCCTTTAATTAAACTATACAATCATCAATGAGTTTGTCATTAATTTTTTCTTTTTCTTTCATTTTTTCCGGCAAGAAGAAGCTCAGTTCCGTCGCCGGAATTCCATTCCGTTTTTTTTTTATTTCACCTGAATCCATAGAGTCGACCGACACATTTCAACAGACACCGTATAATATTTTTCCAAATGGTTTTGTAGCCGATGAGGAGGTCGACGATTGTTTTTCTCCTAATCCAGGTCATGTTTATATTTTATTCGAGTATTCGTTGCTTTATTTAACGTTTCTTCTACGTAGAATATGTTGCATTCTACGTAGAATATGTTGCATTCTACGTAGAATATGTTGCATTCTACGTAGAATATCTTGCATTCTACGTAGAATATCTTGAATTCTATGTTGTCTGTAAATCTATATATATTTTTGTATTCTATGTTGTCTGAAAGAACTTCTATAAACATTTATAGATTTTGAATTTTTTAATCTGTATTCTACTCATATTTTATGTTATATTATGATGTTCATATTTTCTAGTCTATTTTATATTTTAAAATCGCAGAATCGGGTAAATATGAAACGCTCAAGACCTTGCTAAACGACGATGGCTCTGAGCAAGACAATAGGAAAGGCACGACAAAAAAGATATATTGTTCGTAGATTATTTTGTATTCTTCGTAGTTTTTTATAGATTGTCTGTAAATCTATATGGAGTTTTGTATTCTATGTTGTTTGAATAGATCTTCAATAAACATTTATAGATTTTTCATTCTTTAATTTGTATTCTTCTCAGATTTTATGTTATCTTATGATGTTCATATTTTCTATGTCAGTGTAAATCTATATAGATCTTCTCACATTTATAGTTTTTTACAGATTGTTTGCAAATTTATTTACGTTTCTTCTACGTAGAATATGTTGCATTCTACGTAGAATATCTTGCATTCTATGTAGAATTGTTTGCAAATTTATATAGATCTTAGGTAAGTGTCATATATTCTATATAGAATACCACAATTCTACGCAGAATGTTCACATATTTTTCATAGAATACGTAGATTGTTCACATATTCTACGTAGATAGTTCACATATTCTACATAGAATATTGCTATTCTATGTTACTAGAAATGTTATACATTTTTTTTTACATCATAGTTTTGAATCCATTGTTTTAATGCAGGTTGTAAAAGATTCTACCACGGACACCATTAATTGTGATTGTCGAATGTTCGATCGGATTGTGTTGCTTTGTATCTCCGTCATAGAATGTTGTATATTCACCATAGAATATTATGTTGACTCCATAGAATATATCTTAATCTACATATAAAGTTGTATGTTATTCATAGAAAAAAAAAAGATGAAGAGAAAAACTCTGGTGGTTTTTTTTTTGAGAAAAAAAAAGGATGAAGAGAAAAAAGAGATGGAAATTAATTGTGTGTGAAAAAACGTGCAGTTTCTTTTTCAATGTTATCCCCAATATACCCCTTACCCACCCATTTTTCCAACAAAAAAACCCCTAAAGCCTTCTTAATTTCAAAAATGCCATCTTACATCTAAGTCATTGATTTCATGAAATCAATGGATGAGATTAGTTCTTAGGTTCCCACATTATTTAAGGTTCTTAGAAGAACCCTCCCCTATATATATATATATATATATATATATATATATATATAGAGAGAGAGAGAGAGAGAGAGAGTGTGTGTGTGTGTGTGTGGAGATCAAATGAGGACCGTACTTAAAATGAGGCCGGTAAGAACCAATGGAAAATCGCCACATAAGCAATATTTTTCTCTCTCGTTTAAGGGCAGTATGGACATTTTATTGATTGTTATATATGGTAACATGATTAATTTTATTATTTAAAAAGAAATCAAAACTTAACAAATAATTAGTTATACTCGGTCAATGTATATCTTTTATAATCTTATCAATCATCCAAGCAAATCGTCCACTACCTGAGAAAATATTCAAATCTCCAATGTTTTAAAAAAATTTCAATTCTCAAATCTCCAACCTAATCTTCAATATATATTAACACAATCTCAATAAAAAATTTAAAAATCGTATTTTTCTTTAAATTAGTTGTTTTTATTTTATAAATATCATAAGTTGTTTCGTTTATCAACATTCTGCAATTGAAGATAATCGAGTATTACAAAGAACTTGAACAATCATGGATGAAGATGAACGTAAGTATTTTTTTTTCCACGTTTCAAATATTTTATTTGTTAAAGAAATAAACAAGATGCTTTGTTGCATCATCCAATATATCGTTACCCATGAATGATTCACAATTTTTCTTGGTTCACGGATTTATACACAATCTCAATTCACAAGAAAAATTGTGAATCATTTGGTTCACGGATTCATACACTTTATGTGAACCTGACCTCAACAACACATTAATCACAAAAAAAACATCAATTTATCACCCAAAAAACAACATTGCATTAACCTCAATTATCATGGTGATTAATGCCAGAATCATATGAATATACGTAAACCACGATATCAATGATTTAAAGTTTTACAACAAATTGTTCAGTGAACCATTACTGTAACATCCGGGATCTAGTAGCTGGCACGTGGAATTTATTTACTGGCTTTAAGAGTCGTCTCAATGAGTTGGTGAATTTTAATTGATTAATTGCACGTGAATTGGTAAAGTAGATTGCTATTACGTGTAATGTTAATCGGTTGAGATAATAACCAGTCTAGTAGTAATTGGGAATTTGGGGTTGTTTTAATGAGTTAATTGACATTCTAAACCCAAGTCGTTGATTTGAGATTAATCGGGTTAACGGGTGTCTACCTAGTGATTAATGAGTGTCGTACCCGTTTTAATTGAGCTCGGGACCGAGAACGTATATATATCTTAGGTGATAGTTTATTTCTTCATTTCACCAAAAGTTTACAAGTGCATATGTGTGTGTGTGTACTCAGCTGGACCAGAAAGGAAGCCAAGAGAAGGATTTCAGCAACTAAGAATTGAGGAATCATCACCACTATCACCTTTTCAAGTTGTAACTCTAATCCAAGATCGAAAATCGGAAATAAGGTTGGCGATTCGTACCAAAGTGAGTTGAATTATCATATTAAGTAGTTAACATGTGTTGGGGTTGAATTATAACCCTTAAGTCGTACAAAATCGAGATAAAAAGCGACCCCCGTAGTAACCGAAAAACAGAGCACGAACTGCTCTGTTCGTCGCCGCAGCGCGGCCGTGCTCATCTGGTCGCGCCCGCGATCAGGATGAGGCGGCTAAAGGTGATCGCTGGCGGTGGGATCGCGCCCGCGCTCCCAGACCGCGGCCGAGACCGCGATCGTGGCCGTGCTCATGGCCGCGCTCGTGAGTCTGAGTCCGATAGCTGATGTCGAGTCCGTAAATGCTAGTAGTATAGTCGTTATGAGTTCCGTAGCTAGTCGTTACAATGTAGTTGTGGTTATTGTTGCCAGGATTTCGTAGCTAAGCCTGGGACTTGTAGAGACTGTCGTTGATAGCGAGACTGTAGTCGTGCTTCAGGTGAGTTACTTACTTTCAACAAATGTATTGTTGTTGATTACTGAGTTTTCAAAGAGGTACGTTGTTTATTATTCGGGTCCAGTGTGGACTCCTTTCATATGTTGATACTTGTTAGCACAGAGCAGAGTTCGTGGATCACGCGTATAGTCGTTGATACGCAGAGTAGAGGCCTGTTGGGTCATTCCCAACTAAGTGGACCTGACAACCCACTACTTTGTGGAGTGGGCTATGCAGGCTGTGCCGGGTCGCTCCCGATGAGGCGTCGGGCCGTTGATGCCGGCCGCATGTAGAGTTGTTTACCAGTTGTTACGTTGTGCTAACTGTTTTATAAACTGTTTTAAAGTTGTTTATAGTAACTCACCAGCTTTCCGCTGACTGTTGTTTTAACTGTGGATCTCAGGTGCGAGGACTGAGGCTAGAGATACAGCGGGCAGTAGTCGGGACCCGCCACGTGGACAGTAGTTAGTGACTACTTTCGTAAGTAGTCTTGGTATTTTGCGGTTTGGCTTATGAGCCAGTGACTTTTGGATGACTGTAACCTATACTTACGTTGTGGTTGACTGACATTACCGACGGGGGTTGGTTCCCGTCCCGCGTTGCTTTATGCTTGATGATAATGCTGGTAGTAATTAGCTGTTTAACCCTTGATGATGTTGTCTATGATTGGATGACGTGGACTATGAGTCCCATGTGGCATTAGACGTAAAAGTAGGGTGTTACAATTACTATGCTATGTGAATCCAAAAGCAGTTTCACACCCAAATGAAATCATCTCATTGCAAAACAACCATCTGATTATATGTAAAACAACAAATTAATTTTACCGTGAACCAAATGGTATGCCACCTTCGAAATTGTCAAAAAAACACCGTGAACCACCTTAGAAATTGTCAAAAAAAACTATGAACCACCGTGAACCACCTTAGAAATTGTCCAAAAAACACCGTTGTGAACCAACACCTTCGACCCCAATCTCCCGGTGAACCACTCTACAATTCACTCTCTGACCGTATACTGACGTGCACCATGAACCAAATGGTATGCCTATGTGAACTACCGGTGCCGTGAATAGCCGAAACCGGGTGCCGCCGTGAACCTCTAGGGCTGCCTTGAACCCCAAAAGAACTAGCCCGTCGTGAAAAGCAGAAACCCGTTGCCGTTGTGAACCACCAGCGCCGCCTTGAAAAGCAGAAACCCGGTGCCACCGTGAACCACCGGTGCTGCCTTGAACCCCAAAAGAACCACCTCAGCCGTGAAAACCCCAAAGCCGGTGCGGCCATGAACCTACGGTGCTGCCTTCAGCCCTAAAAGCACAAGGTCGCCGTGAATCGCCGATACCCTAGCCGCTGTGAATCGCCGATACCCTAGCCACCGTGAACCGCCGGTGCCAAACCCCCCAAAATCGTGACTGATAAACCGTGAATGCTTCTGTTTACATCTTAATTAATAATATATATTTGCCAAAATTAAATTGGTGCACAAATGACGAGAACACCTTCTACATGAATTAAAATGAGTATAAAAGTCTACTTAATTACAAAATTGCCACCTTGAATCCTATTGGTTAGTTCACAAATTTCAGCGATTTCATTAGTTCTTACCGTCCTCATTTTAAGCACGGTCCCCATTTTATCATCACCCTATATATATATATATATATATATATATATATATATATATATATATATATATATATATATATATATAGATTGAGGTTCAATTGAGAACTTTTGTGCATCGGGGCACCTCGAGGCACTTTTGTGCATAAGATAATCTAACAAGGGTGCACAAAGGGCATTTAGGGAAAACTAAAGATATGGTAATTAATTTATTTTTAAAAATCATTAAAAGATACTTAGGAGTTACATTTTGAATTAAAATCTCATAGTAACTAAATTCCTCATTTTCCTCCCCATTTCTCTCTCTCTCTCTCTCTCTCTCTCTCCCCCTCTCATTTTCTCTCTAATCGTGTTCTTCATGATTTTGATGGTGATGATGATTTGAAGACGAAGATTAACGATGAACAACGATGATGATGAAAATGAACAAGAGATGCAACCGATGATGATTATGAAGAACACGATGCATAGATGGATGATGAACGATTAATAATGATGATGCATAGATGGATGATGAACAATGACGATGCATAGATGGATGATGAACGATGAACAACGAAAAATGATGATGCAAAAATGGATGATGAACAATGACGATACATAGATGAATGATGAACAAGTTGAACACGATGCATACATGAATGAAAAAATATGAACGACGAACACGATGCATAGATGAATGATGAACAAGTTGAACACGATGCATAATGAATTTGTGTATTTTTTTTTGTTAAATGCATCTTTTTTAAACACGATGCATAAATAAACACGATTACGATGAAATGCATCGATCTCTTTCATCTTTTTTTGAATTTGTGTAATTTTTGTTAAATTTGGAAATGTATCAATTGAATTTATTTAGCATTTATTATTTGATTATTTGTTGAAATATTAAATTTAATGAAGTGTGCACATTCCCCAAAATGCCCTTCTTTGTTTTATTCTATAATGCACAAGATGCATCAAATTGTCCAACTATTTACCCTTTTGACATTAATCTAATCCATACAATTTTTTGATCTAATTGATGATATGGGTTCTTTTGTACCTCGGTGCATAAAAGTTCTCAATTGAACCTCCCTATATATATATATATATATATATATATATATATATATATATATATATATATATATATATATATATATATATATATATATATAGGGAGATTCAACGGAAAACCACCATGCACCTGAAAACTTGTGAAAACCGCACTGCACCACCACAAATGCATCAAATTCCCCGCGTGATGCATCAAAATCTCGCGTGATGCATCAAATTTCCCGCATGATGCATCAAAATCTCGCGTGATGCGTCACCTTATTTACGATCATGCCACCGCGTTTTTCATGACATGCAACAAATCGGACGGTAGGCGTAGGTTTCCATAGTTTTCAGGTGCATAGTGGTTTTCCATTGAACCCACCCCTATATATATATATATAAAATAAAGCAAAACACTCACATGCCACATGTCATTCTATCATTTCACTAATTTTTTTGATTTCCCTCTCTTTTTCCAATCTTTTTCCAAAATTAACAAATCAATACAAACAATTTAATTGGTTTTCATTTAAGTAAAACAATTTCTGATTTATTTCTTAATGTATTCATTAGAATCAACCAATTGAATTACATTTAAAATAAATATGTAAATTAAGCAAACTGTATTATTCATATAATTATTATATTATACATATATATAAATTTCAATTTCTAAAATTAACCCATGTAATACATGGGTAATAACCTAGTGACTAAATAAAACAAACTTGAAAGTTGAATGGTAAAAAATGACGTTAACCCTAAATATAAATATCAAACATTATATATCGTATTATAATGCACTAACTAGGTTAATACCCATGTATTACATGAGTTAATTTTATAAATTGATATATATATATATATATATATATATATATATATATATATATATATATATATATATATGTATATATAAAATATAATATAATATAATAATTATATGAATAAAAAAGTTTGCTTAATTTTAGTTAGTTAGTTATTAAATTAATCCATATTAAATTTACAAAGATTTGATTTGCTTTAAAATTTAAAAATAAAATCAGTAAATGATGTGGCAAAAGGAGAGAGCCACATGTGGCAAATTAAATGAGAGCATGTCATGTGACATTTAGTTACTCTTTTAATAGTATAAAATAGATAATTTTGGATTAATTCAAATAATTGAATTTTGTTTAAAGTAGTGGATTATTAGTATGTAAAGACCATCGGTAAGTATTTGGTTGTACTCTATGCAAAATATAATTGATCTTCATATTAGGGTTGCGTTTTTCTCAATTTTGTAAGTGTAGAACATATTCTCCATTTTTGTTGAAGTGAATAGAGTAAATTCATAAGGATTCTTATGAACAAATATTAAACACTTATTATGTAACACCCCTTCTGATCCCAGAAATATCACGTCAAGACAATATCGTAAGTAGCAATATCGCAATGACTCTATAACACCGATGTCAGCAACTAATACATATCACTATTAATTTAAACTTTCACACGAATATCTTTAACACATAAACTACTGGTTTCCAACATCTCAAAGCTACAACCACAGTCAACGATAACATAGCTACAAGCAAAAGCAGACACAATGGTCTTCAACAACAGCAAGCCCCTAATCAGCGAACCCAGCTACTGATCCCGTCTCTGATCCCCGAACATGGCAGACTCAAATACGTAAGCTCGGAAGCTCGTGAGTACGCGAGCGTTAGACTCTGCACATTAAACACATAGCACACATACACGTAGCACATACACACATTGCAATCTCTATCCCCGTCACTGGCAATCAACATCATAATGCAGGTATGATCACACAACATGAGATCCAAAGCCCTGCAAAGTATCACTGAAGGGACACTTCCCCGACTAACGACCATGTACGGCGGTGGTTAGCGAAAACCCTGTAGCACGGGGGCGAACCGGCTAGAGGCCCTGCCGTGTATAAACGCCCCAAGGACTGTTAGGGACAGTCAACCCTCGCGAATCACCGTCCGTATGGAACTCATCACGGACCCCTGGATTGGATCTCATCTCATGCACACATAACACATATGCAGGAATAGAATCATACATGTCGCTCGCGTCTCTGTCTTATACACAACACACAATACACATACACAATATTCGCTATACATTTATGACTTGCAAAAGATCCCACGGTTAGAAAAGAACTCGGGTACTCACCTGGTCAATCCACTAATCCCGAAATCTCTGGCTCGGCTCGCTGTTGGCTCGTCCCTGAAATCACACGGATCCCAAACTCTGAACACACATCCAACGGACACACATAACAGACTCAAACACGACTCTTTACCGAACCGGACACGACAACTAATTCCAATCGAATCCCGAAACCCAGGCAAAACCCGACCAAAAAACAATCCCAACGGAACCCCAAACCCAGCCCAAACGCCCCGAGCAAAAATCCGGCTCAAGCGCTGGTCGCACCGCCCCAGCCCTAGTCGTGCCGCGACCAAGCACCTGCAGCCATCCCTGGCCTTCGACTTTCAGCTTAGTCCAGGAGGGTTTCAACCCCTTCCAACTCGTTTCCAGCCTCACAAAGACACAAAATCAGTAGTATAACCCCCTTTTATGAGCTCTTAACAATTTCTCACATCACCATAACACATATCACAAAACTAGAGGTTTCATTCATGGCTTCTTACCTTCTTTGAGCTCAAGAACACCAAAGAGATGAAGATGATGGAGATAACTCAACCTTCAGCAATCAATTTTGCAGATGTAATGGATCTTGGATGCTGGAACTCACACGCACACACCCACAATTCTCACACTTTAGGGTTTTCTTAATGAGGAAGGAAGAAAAGGGAACACGAACATATATATTTCTATTTCGGCCGGTCCCGAACCCATTAACCTGAACCCGATATTTCATTTTTAATATTAATACCCATGTAACCCATTTAATCCCGTGATCCCAAAGATATAATTCATCCGCTAAAACTATAACCCGGAGACACGTAGTCACGATCCCGACACGTATCAATCCACGAAACGGAATATAATTGGACCAAACCGATATAATTAGAATAATTATCCACTAAAATAATTATACGTAATTATCTCAGAAACGGGATGTTACATATTTTGACTCGGAAGTTTCAATTTTCAAATCCTTCAATTTGAAAATTACTTCATTTCAATTCAGGAAGTTCCAAATTCTAATTGCGTAAAAAACCTTAAAGTTGGACCATTTTTGTGATTAAAACCCCTAACTATTTTTTGTTGCACAAAAAACCTTAAACCGGTAAAATCATTTGAAATTAGGACTTGACCGGTTATAATAGGTTGCTATGCTTACATGTCACACACGTGGCGTCCACATGGCAAACCCGACTTACGTGGCGCCTACGTGTCACTACATGTATAATTCATTATACTGAATTTTTGCATTAAAAACCCCGAAGTTGGTGACTTTTTCGATTAAAACCCTTAACTATATTTTTCTCACCTCTAACCAACAATAATATTTATATTTTCTCTTTTTCTCTACCTCCGGCAACTTCGATTACTCTATCTCCTCTTTATGTTCAGTGTTGTTTATTTTATGTATGTTCGATTAACTTTTCCCGTTTAATCTTGAATTTTAACTTCAATTGTGTCGATGGAATCGATTTCATTTTGTGTTCACGAGTTGCATTTTTAGGTTCAGCTTTATGTTCAATTTCATTTATTTATATTCCATTTTAGCATCTGAATATGATCAACCAGAGCAGTGAGATTCGTTAGCCTAGAGGGGGAAGGTTTCATTGGGAAACGAATTCTTTGTTTGATAAATAAAAGTTTAATAAATATCAATGTCATCAAAATGCAACAAGTGAATACTCATTTTTAATTATCTTTGTTGGTTGGAGGTTTTTTATCAAATTAAAAATGATTTGGGGTTTTAATTGAAAAAACTAAACAAGTTGGAGGTTTTTTACGCAAAAATCTATTTAAAAGTTTTACACGTCACCAAGTTGCAACCGGCTAAACCGGTCGCAAGTCAGATTTTTTGAAAAAAGGCCAAATTTACAAAGTCTTCACCAGTTGGAGGTTTTTTGTGCAATGAAAAATGGTTGGGGGTTTTAATCGCAAAAATGGTCCAACTTAGAGGTTTTTTGCGCAATTTCCCCTTTGAAAATTACTTGATTCACGTGAATTCAAATTAACTTTTTTTTTTCCAATACTATATATCTCACAAAGAAATCAAAAAAGATATTGATTTGATGACGAATTTCATATTTTATGTTTAATGTTTTCCAACAAAACGTCTAGATGGTCAACATGACATATTTTCCCCCGATACTTCAAAGGCCGTTTGACTCATGGAATGAAACTTGAAGTGATTGGAATTTCGTTTTAACATATTTCAAATATAATGAAATGAGTGACACCGGATTTGGGACGCACCGTGGATTATAAAAATAAGGAGTTAATTATTTTATTTTTATTTCATTAAATATTTGGTAGAAGAAAATTTGTCATTTCTAACAATTGATAAATGAATTTAGATTCCAACATTTCGTAAATTAAAAAGGGTGTTGGCATCAATTGTTTGTGAAGGTTTATGAGCCCATGTGGTATTATCATAAATATTTAATTAAATCATAAAAAGATGTAATCATGAGAATCAATGTACTCCTACAAAGAAGTGGGTTTCATTTTGTATCACCTGATCAAATGCTTTCATTTTGACCAAAACAAGTGGGTTTCATTTTTGTTTCTAGAATTATTAATAATTAAAACAAAGATTTGTTATTAAAAAGTTATAAAAATATTATCAGTGATTCATTAAAATAAGTAATAATTAATTAATTGATGATGTGTAATAGCATTTATAAGGTGTCATATTTAAAAATCATGTCAAAAGTTAACTATTGCATATGCCCTAATTAATCCAAAAAACGAAAAAACTATATTCAATCACCCCACAATAAACACTAAAAACTACAATTCAAATTCCAAAATTCTGTAAGTAAAAGACAACTTTAGTATTGTCAAGACTCGCGTTAAAAAAAAGCTACGAATACCTAATTACTTGTAAACATGTCACCCTGGTTATTCAAAAGGAATAATAGTTGTTCGATTTTATATACAGTAGCCATTTTACATAACCCTTTTAAATAAATAGAACCAAAAAACCAACACCAATTCTTTAAAGAGTTTATTATGAAAAAAAACTAACATCTTTTTAAAAGTTTTTACGATTTCGTCCCTCAATATTATTTATTTCCAGAAAAATCCTTAACTTAAATTTTTTTTTCCTAGTTTTGTGGAATTTGGCTATTAAAAGTCTGTTATAATAGTAAACTAAGTTTTTTTAAAAATTAAAAAATCGGGTTCTAGTAGTTAAATTTCACTAAACTAAAAGGAGCAATTAACTTGGAAACTTTTCTGGAAAAAAAAAGAAATAAACACGTTAAAAAAAATGTTAAAACATGTTAGTTTTTTTCATTAAAAATTTTTTTCTAAAAGGAAAGTAGAAAGAAAAAGAAAGAGAAGACAAAAAGAAGAACCAGAATTGTGTATTTTGGGTCCACGTTGGGTATGGATTGTTAGAGGCCTAACATTCCAAGTTGGGTAAAAAGCCGAGTTTGGGTAATATAAATCATAAAATATGGATTGTTGGGTTACAAAATGTGGATAAAGAACCCACCATGCCTTTATCATTCATTCCCAGTTTCACACTACAAATTTACACTTAGAAAAAAACTTATCTCGTTTCTTTTTTATCTCTTATCATTTATTAAAACTTTAATATTTAACTTAGGATAATTGCGCAAAAAACCTCCAACTTATCACTTTTTTGTTATTAAAACCCTAAACCATTTTTGTTGATTTTTTGTTGCATTGAAACACTGAACTAACTAAAAATCAGTAAATCAAGGTTTTATCAATGGGTAACCGGTTGAAATCGGTTATTAATCCTACGTGGACCGGTAATAACGTACGAGGAATAAATTTAATTGTTGAAACCGGTTGTCAAGTATTACACATCATTTAAACCCCCCGTTGATGATATAATATCGTTTAAAAATTACAATTAAAAATTATTAACGAGAGTTTAAATGATGTGTAATACTTGGCAACCGGTTTCAACAATTAAAATTTATTCCACGTAGGTTATTTACCGGTCCATGTAGGATTAATAACCGGTTTCAACCGGTTACTCATTGATAAAACCTAGATTTACTGATTTTTAGTTAGTTCACGATTTTTTATACAACGAAAAATGGTTTGGATTTTAATCACAAAAAATTGATAGGTTGAGGGTTTTTTTTTCGCAATTATCCCTTTAACTTAATCATATATATTAATAGTAGGACTTTAAACATCTATATTATATATAATAAGAAAAGCACTTGGAGTTTTTGGACCATTGGATGGAAAGAAATCAATGGTCCAGATTAATGACAACTCATAATTATTTATGAAATGTCTATTGTACCCTTAATTAAAATCAATAATTATACCTATGCCATTTTTTAATTCATTTTCCAAATTTACTACCTTAACTTAATTACATTAAATTTTGATTTTAATTTTTTCATTAATGACTTAATATTAAATTAATATTTACCTAAAATAAATATGTGTCATTATTATCCTTAATGATCATAGTTAAATTCAAATGTAAAAAAAAAATGTAGAAGTGTAGTAAATAAAGTTAAAAATTTTTGTTAATTATTTTGCTAACAAGATTTAAAATTTAATTGATAAAACTTCAATTGTGAATTTGATAAATTTTGATTGTTGATTTTCAGATATTTCATTTTTATGTTTTATCATTTTCAAAATATATACACATTTACATAATTGAAGTTTTTTGTTTCTTACATTGATATTTCATATTTAAAGTTAATAAAAATTAAAAGAAACATTTTTTTGCAAACACATATTATCTGTTTTTAATAATACAATATAATAATATTTTTAATTTGATATCATTGATATCAAACAACTAACTATTTTTTTTATCTTTAATTTAACTAGCTTTCATTTTTTTTAGTTATATATAAATTTTATAATAATTTATTAAAATATAAAAAATATGTATTTTCTAAATCAACTCATGTAATACATGAGTTGATTAACCTATATATTATAATAAAACAAAACAATTCATGTCATATGTCACTCCTACAATACAAAAAAAAAATTATTTTTCCATCTCTTTTTCTAAATTTAACACCTTAACTTAATTGCATTAAATTTTAACTTTATTTTTTTCATTAATTAATTAGTAATAAATTAGATTTTGTAACAATTAAAATTGATGTTTACCTAAAATAGATATCTATCATTATTATCCATAATAATCATAATTAGATCCAAATGTAATAATTTGAATTAGTTGTGGATCGTTATTATTATGTATAATAAAGGAAAACATCAAATGCCACGTGTCACCTCTACGTTCACCAAAAGGATAATTACAACTTATAAAAAATAAAAGATCAATACAATTTAATATTTTTAAAAAAGATAAATATACTCTATTTTCTAATCTGTAAATAATAAAAAATAAGCACAATTATTATTTTTGTATGTTTTTATTTTTATTCATATACATTTTATATAAATAAATTTAATTAAAAATATCCACGTAATACGTGGGTTATAAACTAGTTTGAATTAAAATAAGATTTTAAACTTTTTGCTTCTACAATAAAAAAAAAACAAACGAAATATATATGTTTAAACAGTTGAACCATGAAAAACTATTTGATAAGGAACTTGATTTTAATCATGTTATGATTTTGTGAGTGATATTAGACATCGATATCACATGTTTTTTACAACAATATTTTAGCATTATGTTATGATTGTTATATATTATTTAGTACAAGACTATTTACAAGTTATTGATGAATAATTATGCTAGTCAATGAGAGACCAATAATATCATTAAACCGTAATGTTTACTACGTATGTCATGCATATGATTATACGTTATTGTGTGTAGCGTATGCCATGAGACTAAACAAGTTGAACTGTTTGAGTTTGACTCGTTAAAAAATTAAAAAAAAGTCTAATGTTAACCGAGGTTCGTTAAAAATATTTTATTTGTTTATAAATTTATTATTATCATGTATCATCTAAATTTTTAAAAAAATCTTAGTTTATAAAAATTTATCTATATTCTTAATTATTTTTATGATAAAACACTCTCTGTCATACGGTGCTGTCAACATACCATATTTTTAATTTCTAACGATTATATCATTAGTTTATCTCTAAATTAATTTTAACTATTTTTTAATCTAAATTTATCCATGTATCTAATTAATAATATTTATATGTTCATTAAATCATTACTATAATCAATCTAATATAAATTTAAACTTAGATAAAAATCTTGTTTTATCTATACCTATCTATATAATTATAAAAATAACTTATGTGTTTATAAATTTATTAATAATTATAAATCTCAACTATTTTTTTTGTAGCCATGCTAGTGGTTTATTCAGAAGTGATTTAATTCCTTGAATTAAGTGTGCATTTCATGATAATTGATTAAAGTGTCGTAGATTATTCCACCAAGAGAGACGTGACCATGAGACATCAAAATTCACGTACGTTAGATTTACAAAGATAATAATTTGTCTTTTAGGGTTAAAATTGCAAATATAAAAATATCATTTTAAATGTTTTAATGTCTAACTTACTAAATATACGTGAATTGTCGTGATTGCTTTTTTCAAATCAATGCAATTTTAGGAAATGGTCTATTTGTGATTGCGTGCAACCCAAAATTCAACACTTCGAGATAATGTCAAAATAATTGAAGGATATATAAACTTAAAGTCCAAAAGTCAATATCTTGAATTAAGGAACCACACCCAAATAATGAACCCTTCGAATTGACTCTCGATGGTCATAAAGTCGTAATTTGAATTTGGATTTTTATTTTCCTGTGTTGCATTCTATCTATACTATATATAATAATAAAACCACTTGGAGTTTCTAGACCATTGGATGGAAAGAAATCAATGGTCCATATTAATGACAACTCATAATTATTTATGTAATGTCTCTTATACCCTTAATTAAAATCAATAATTATACCTATGCCATTTTTTTAATTCACTTTCCAAATTTACTACCTTAACTCAATTACATTAAATTTTGATCTTAATTTTTTCATTAATGAATTAATATTAAATTAATATTTACCTAAAATAAATATGTGTTAGTATTATCTTTAATAATCATAGTTAAATTCAAATGTAAAAATTTGGATTTAAATGTAAAAGTGTAGTAAATAAAGTTAAAAATTTTGTTATTTATTTTGCTAACAAGATTTAAAATTTAATTGATAAAACTTCAATTGTGAACATGATAAATTTTAATTGTTGATTTTCAGATATTCCATTTTTATATTTTATCGTTTTCAAAATATATAACATCCACATAAGTGAAATTTTTTGTTTCTTACATTGATATTTCATATTTGAATTTTTGCAAACACATATTATCTGTTTTTAATAATACAATATAATAATATTTTTTTATTTAATATTAAACAACTAAGTATTTTTTTTATCTTTAATTTAACTAGCTTTCAATTTTTTTATTTTAATTATATATAAATTTTATAATCTATACTATATAAAATAAGAAAACCACTTGGAGTTTCTGAACCATTGGATGGAAAGAAATCAATGGTCCAGATTAATTTTTTTTTTGAACAGCAAAAAGGTTAACTAGCAGAGAGCTACGACATTGCCATCACCCCCCACTAGAAAACCCGAACTCAGATTAAATATATATAACTAAAAACTATCAAGATGCTAGCAAAGTACAGAACAAGCTTAGAAAAAGAATAAAGGACAACTACACCATAATTCCCAAACTAAAAACTTGAAATTTCCTCTATGCTTCAACCATGAGAACACGTTAACTTGTATTTCATCTTTTATTATAGACGCCGAAGTCTTCTTGCCGTTGAACACTAAGTTATTCCGAGCTTTCCATATGGACCACAATATACCTCCAATAATGACCTCAATTAGCTTACGCCTCGATTTTGATTTAAAGCTTTGCAAGAAACTACCAAAGAATTGGTCTAACGAAACCATATGGCTGCCCGACACTCCCATCCACTCCAACGCCCACCTCCATAATTCATAACTTACCAGACAACATATGAAAAGATGTTCCTCCGATTCCTCCAAATTGTTGCAAAATGGACATAGCAGAGAAGTAATGTTTACTCTCCTGATAGATAAGTTCAACCGAGTAGGTAACCGTCGTAACGAAAGTTTCCAAACGAAACAATGAACTCTTGAAGGCAACCAACTATTCCAAAAGCAATTAGTATTCCCGATATCACAAGATAAGCTACCAATAAGCTCTCTAAGTGATCTTACCGAATAAATTCCCGACGAGTCTCCTTCCCATCTCCAACTATCATCGCCATCACACAACACTACATTTCGTAAAAGATTTTCTAACTCTTCAAATTCAGAATTTAATCTGACAGCCTCCAAATCACAATTCCAAGCCCAATGACCAGTAGACAAGCCCTCCCCGTTTCCAGCCTTGACAACCCTCATACTAACAGAACATTCTTTGTTACTTTCAATGGCATACAGTTCAGGAAAACGGCACATAAGTGGAGAATTAGCAAGCCACTTATCAATCCAAAACTTTGTATTCCTACCATTTCTAACAACCCGAGAGAACAAATCTTCCATATTCAAATTTATAGAAGAAAGAGCGTTACCAGATTTGATGATATTCAGCCAATTTCCAGCCCTTTTCGAGTTTGCTAAGCAGCAAGAATTTTCCCCATCAACTTTGTGAATTGCTTTAATCACCTTAAACCACAAAGCCGTCTTTTCAAGCTTAAACCTCCACCACCATTTGGTTAAAAGAGCCGAGTTAGCTGCTTTGATTGATCCGATGCCTAAACCCCCAAGTTTCTTTGGAGCGGACACTTTTTTCCAATTTACCCAACTGATTTTCAGATTTCCATTGACTGAAGAGCCCCAAATAAATTTTCTCCTGATCTTTTCAATTGCCTCAATTACCCCTTCCGGAGCTTTAAAGAGTGACATAAAATACAATGGCAAACTTCCAAAAATTGACTTGCATAACACCACTCTACCACCAAATGATAGTGTCTTTGCCTTCCACGATGAAAGTTTTGAATTTATTTTGTCAATTACTGGTTTCCAATTCTTTGCCAAATTCATGTTTGCACCGATAGTTAATCCAAGATAGCAGAATGGTAATTTTGCAACCTCACAATTGATGCCTTCAGCAAAGTTTCTCACCTCCAGATCAGTCACTCCTATTCCGAACACTTTAGTTTTCGAGTAGTTCACTTTCAAACCCGAAGCAAGATGAAAGCAATTAAGAATTCTTTTAAGATTTAACAAATTCAGAAAGTCCCATTTGCCAATAAATAGAGCATCATCAGCAAAGATAATGACAACTTATAATTATTTATGAAATGTCTTTTATACCCTTAATTAAAATCAATAATTATACAAATGCCATTTTTAAAATTTATTTTCTAATAATGTATTAAAATATAAAAAAAATATGTATTTTCTAAATCAACCCATATATATTATAATAATAAAAACAATTCATGTCATATGTCACTTCTACAATACAAGAAAATTTATTTTTCTACCTCTTTTTCCAAATTTAACACATTAACTTAATTGCATTAAATTTTGACTTTATTTTTTTCATTAATTAATTAGTAATAAATTAGATTTTGTAACATTTAATATTAATGTTTATCTAAAATAAATACCTATCATTATTAACAATAATAATCATAATTAGATCCAAATGTAAAAATTTGAATTAGTTGTGGAAATTATTATTATTATGTATAATAAAGAAAAATATCAAATGTCACGTGTCACCCCTACGTTCACCAAAAAGATAATTACAACTTATATAAAATAAAAGATAAATATAATTTAATATTTTAAAAAAAGATAAATATACTCTATTTTTTAATCTTTAAATAATAAAAAATAAAACACAATTATTATTTTTGTATGTTTTTATTTTTACTCATATATATTTTATATAAATAAATTTAATTAGAAATATCCACGTAATACGTGGGTTATAAACTAGTTATAAAGGAAAGGGAGTTTTTGAAAAGGTTTGATTTACAACTCAAATTTAGACACATGCACGGTTATTTTAGTCCATTTTAAACCTAAAATCTCGATCTAA